>ML791523.1:195392-205946 GCA_009831015.1 Picea engelmannii
CTTCCTCTCCCTTCTTTATTTCACCATCGAAAGAGGGTGGTTTGGACTTCTTGAATTCTTCGAGATTATGACTTTTGGAATGCTTTCGTTTCTTTCATTTTCTTCAAGAATGTGAACTAGTTCTGCTACTAGAAGATCCCTTCAACTCACCAGTTTCCCTTACAGAAGAATTGTTCGACATTCGTCCCCTATCTCTGAGGTGGACCTTTCTAGAGGTGCTCTTCCCAGTGTGGCCACTTAAAAGGCCATGTTTTTGTATCTTAGGTGGACTTTGACTCTTGTTTGTCTGTCGTCGGTCCTCATGACTGATGTCAGGTCCATACTGCAGTTGTCTTTGTATGTCAGATAAACTCTGCAGCAAGACTACATTAACTTCCATTTGCTTCTCTTTCTCTTTTATCAACCTCTCATTGTCAGCCTTACAACTTTGCAATTCGGCCATGAGACTCCTCACCATCTCATCCAGATTCAGGGGGGTATCTACAACCCTCGTTTCATTAGAGTCTTCGTCTCTATTGTGGGATCCATCCCCCACCTCGTAGTGCATCACCATTCTATACGTTTGCAGTTTTCCACGGTTGATCCTTCGCTTGCGTGCAGATAAAACACTTGTTGTTAGCCAGCATTATATTTGTTCACAGTCAACACATAAATTCACATTTATCAATTGTATACACACATTAGAAATTTCATTCTTTCCCCTTACTAACATTCTTAACTTCGACTTTTGGTAAAAGGGGGTTAAGATAGAGGGTTACTCTTTTGAAGAGTACTTCAAATGGAGTTTTTGTGTGACTCATTCATGAGCCCAAGCAGGCAAAGTGTTGTAACCATGCTTTGATACCAATTTGTAACACCCCTATGATGGGCATGAATAAAATAAAATTTTATTCTTGTTCCCGAGCCAAATCAGCTCTTTGCTTCCCTACCAGGGTCCTGCTAACAAATCCATAGACCTTATTGTACTCTGACTGCACAAACCCACATAAGGCGCGATCTTTACCCATATGACCGCAAGGTATGACCGCATGCTTATGAAGAGTTGCTTCGCTTTTCGAGACTTTCAGGATGTGAATCAACCCAGACTCCTACTTTCGAACTTCCAAACTCTGATTTATTTCCAAGGATCATATCTACGGTCCTGTGATATCCCCTCGATCAAGGGTTGTGATCGTATCACGATTTCACGTATCAGAATAATGAATGCAAGCCAACTCTGATTCTACATTCCCCGAAACCTTGACTCCCGTATCTCCTACCTAAACCCTCCGCCCATATGATCGTTCAACACGACCAGTGGCTGACTCTTCGATCTTGTCAGGACTTCGTGTTTCACGAAGTTGGGATGCAACCCACTCATGTTTCTTCTAAAGTCCGAACCCGAAAACCCAAGATCCCCTTACTTAGATCAATGGTCATGGCTCTTCCGTGAACTGACGTTTCAGATCAAATCATGAATTCAGGTCTCGCGAGTTCACAAAACTTGACCCTTTGACTTCCTTCGGCAGTGATTCAGCGAAGTGTTGATCCTTCACCACGTGTACTCTACTGATGGATAGTTCCGATCACTTCAAGACTTTCAGGAATTTGACAATTCCATTCGCCTGCCTACACAAGGGTTAATATCGACGGTCTATGTATCTCTCGATGGATCCTGGGATCTATGGTCCCGTTTCCATCGCTACTTGTGAAGGTTGAAGGGGTTGAGGCGTTAATGCCTATGTTCCTCCTCTAGATCCACTGGTCCTGATAGAATTGGGATACTTCCGAAAGGATCTCGTCCATTTGTCTACCAAACGAAAGGTTACTCCCTTTATATAACTTGACTCGCTATCCTTCCTGAACTCGGGCAATGAAATTCAACCTCTCAGAGCTTCGAGCTTCCGTAGCTCTGGAACCTTCAAAAAATAACTCTTTCTTGCACAGTGTTCCTAGACCCAGGTCACCTAAACCTTCAGATGGTTCTTGGGCAAACTATCCCCACTCTTAGTCGTGTTTCAAGATAAGGGCTCGGGTGTGTCTTGAATTCCCTAGGATACTAACCTGAATGAGGTGCCTTCCTAACTCATTGAGTTAGGAGCTATGACACTGGTAAACTTGTGGGTTTACCATAGCAGTAGCCATACCAAGGAGCTTGCTCTAACTTTGAGATATGATGCCTTTCAAGGGATTAAATTAGAACATCATGAAAATCAAGCAGATGAGATGATTCTCGGTAGGACGAACCCATGCTTCGGACTTAATCTTTTTGTATAGAGACCAACTATGGAATATAAGTATACACATGCATCCATTACTTCCAGTCTAAAACATCAGGCAATCATTCCACACATAAACCATTGATGGGTGTATAAACATGAGCATGTATCCATGATATTCAATTAAAAATACAAGGCATAAAACACTTATCAGATTCACAGGGCGTGATGTGATTGCTGAGAGGGGTGCTCGTTTCCACCCAATCGTAAGCTCAGTGACTCCAAACAGATTTACCACTAGCCACCCCGGAGGTAGACCACGATGCTATGAGATTCAAGCTCTTACTTCTATCTCAACAGAAGTCAAGGACGAAGGTTACTCTCCTTCTCTTGATACAGAAAAATAATCGAGGATGAAGGTTACTCTCCTTCTCTTGTGTTCAGAATTTCATCTGATTCGAGAGCTTAGGTTCTTCTCTGTTATCTTCGTTGCCTTCTCTACCCACCCCCCCACGCTTCCTTTCTTGCATCCCTCATTAAGATTGCATGTGGTGCAAATTTCCCCATCCGTGGTTAGGTCTGAGAGATTTATGGATGGTTGGTTTCACCCATCCCCTCATTAACTCTTGAGGAGCCTCCCCACCTATCATCCTGACGGAAATTCATTCCAGGGTTAGAGATTTGCTTTGATATTTGAGCAAGTAAAAACTAGTATGGTATTGGTTCAATGGAAGTTAACGCAACCATTCCAGGTCCCTTCCACCACCTTTTATTAGCCATCATGGTCTCTTTTAGCACATCCCCTTCCCAACAGTCATGCAACACATATTCATAAGATAATTTACATTCATCGACATTTTATACATAGGTCCATCAAATCAAACATTCACACCTTTGAGTTTTCCATAGTTCCTGGCCAATAAAGTTATATTTACAGACTGGGGGAAACGGGGTGTTACATTAGATAATAATTTTTTTAATATATAAGATCTGCCATTTGTACTGTTAAAAGGGTGTTATGGGGAGTGTTGTTTATGCTTTTAATTTTATAGATGAGTTTACTAGAATAATAAACCCTTGAATGGAAGGTATATGTTTCTTAAAGATGGTTAGATTCTTTTACTTTAGATGGTGATTGGTTACTTATGTCATGAATTAGTCCTTATGATGATAATTTGTGAATGATTTACATCTAGTTGTTGCACCAATTTAATTGTATCAATTATAGTCACCCTGCATCCATTTTTTCCTTATTGTTTAGAGCACCTTTGTCTAACGACATCGTATGATGTATGACAGTGCAAGTTGGATTTCAAGTGTGTTGGAATTCATGTTTGGTTGAAGGTTTAGAATTATTTTGTTTGCATGTGGGACCCTAGCGCCTTGTTGCAATGTGGTGACGTGACACTTTATGATTGGCTCATTACGCGTGTTGATCGATAAGCACACACAAACTTGGCTTAGGGTCATGAGCCTCCCGATGTGGATGATGTAGTTTTTGTAGGTAATGTTGTACCTATTTTGTAACATTAATGTGATTGTTTCCCACTCATCGGGAAGGTTCTAGATACTTACGTCATTAAAGTTGTTGTGTTTGGATTGATTGATGTTGCCTTTTAACTTAGTAGGCATGGTCTCGCTTGTGTTGGACGAGATGTAGACACCTCCTTGTTCCTCATAACAGTCACCAACCTTGAGACCTTAAATGGTCAAAATCGATGGGAACCTGGTCTTGAGCATTGCTTATGTGTCCTAGAGGTCCTAACCTTTGCAGGGTAGGAAGGGCGGGTAGTCGTCCTTATTTTCCGTCTTACTGATTGTTGTATGTTGCATCCAACTGCTTGATGTGCTAGTATGCTAGGTCGTTATGTTGTTGTTTCCTGAATTGAGTGCGTTGTTTTCATCTTCGATTTTCCTTGATTGATTGCATTGTTGTTATTACCTTCCTACATAAAAAAAAATTACTCATTATGCTTACTTGTTGTCATAACGACGGGGATCGTTACATATGGTATCAGATCCGGTTCGACTTGTGACCTAGGATCACTATGGCTTCCATTGATTGGATACTTGATTATAAATGTCATTAATTAAAATTGATTTTTATTCATGCAGGTAATCATGGTTAGAGGATGTCGCAGAGGCAGACAACAGGGTGCTAGGGGAGGAGGCGTGAGACCCCTATTAGTATCCATGCCCAAGGGGTTTAACCCCTAGGGAGGCAAACAGGTTGTCGGGAAGGAACATATAGTTGTGGGTGATGTGGTTGGAATGATGAGGTCCTTCCAGAGGATGTATGAGGCACTGATCAATCATTTGTATAGAGATGAGGCTAGGGTTCTGACACCTCTTGAGGGTCCACCATGTGCCTCAGTTGGTACTAGTAGAATTCACTGCAAACTCGAGAAGGTCAAGTTTCCCAAGTTCTTTGGTGCCCCAAATGACACAGCCACTGAGACATGGTTGGAGAATATGGCAATGTGCTTTGCACTTCGCGACTATACCTCCAACATGAAGGTCCACATGGCGGTCTTTCAACTGAAGGGGAACGCTCTTATATGGTGGAAGATGCTCCTATCACAATTGAACATGGGCGTCAAAGACGTGTCATGGGAATTGTTCGAGGAATGGTTCCAGGAGAGGTATATGTATGAGGAATTCATTGAACATTAGCTCAATGAGTTCAATGCTTTGTGACAGGGTAGTCATATGGTGCCCGAGTATGAGGCTCGTTTTATGGAGCCACTTTGGTATGCTACGCACCTGAATACCGAGAAAATTAAGGTAAACAAGTTTGTGTTTGGCCTTAATGTCAACATTCGTGCAAAAGTGAGGATTTTGATGCCTCAAACCTTGTAGGATGTTGTTTAGAAGGCCCTCATAGTAGAGGAGGAGTTTATCAGTGAGAGTCAGAGCTGGACTCCAGAGAGACCAGCAAGACATGCATCATCTGTTGCATAGCAGCATCAGACATCGGCTAGACATTCACCAGGATATCATGGCATCCATAGGGGATCCACTTTCACTACACTTGGATGATCAGTGCCTCAAAAATGGACTCCTTAGAAAGGACCACAACACCATCAACAACATTGACTGCAACAACACCAGTTTAGGCCTGTTCAGCAGAACATACCAGGGTTCCAGGCTAGTGGGTCCTCAGATTCTACTTTAAGTGCTAGGAGTACTAGGTCAAAGAAAGGATTTTGGACATGTGGAGAGCCACATTACCGGCGTGACTGCCCAGTTGAGAGGATCAGAGCATCTGGATCATCCAGACCCACTACCATGGGAGAGTTGGGCAAGGCCCAATAGATTTGTGCAATGGTGAATAACCGCCAGGAAGAGCACCAGTTGACTATGCTTGAGATGTCAGGTACCATCCTTGACTAGACCCTTAGTATTTTGATATATACAGGTGCTACAAAGAGTTGTTTTTCTGGTGCAGTGCTAAAAATAATTAAGGTAAAGGAAGTCAAACAAGATGATTTTATCTTTGTAGAAATGGCTTCGGGAGCCAAACAAAAGGTTGGAGGGAAGGTTATGGGTTGTATCCTTAACCTGGGAGATTTTGTCACAAGGGTCAACCTGTACGTCATGATATTAGGGTCTTATGACGTCGTGATTGTTATGGACTAGTTGGAATCACATGAGGCAATACTCAACTGTAAGATGAAACAGTTGAGCTTCGTCGATGATGAGGGATAGAGACGCGTGATTGTTTGTCAGAACCAGGGAATTTCCCTGAGGTTCATCTCTTCCTTGCAGTTACAGAAGAGCATGCACAAGTGATGCAAGCTTTATGCGATCCTTGCGTTAAATGAAAAAGGCATGGTGGAAGGGATAGAAAACCTTCCGATAGTACGAGAGTTTGTGAATGTCTTCCGAGAGGAGTTGTCAGGGCTGTCGTCTGAGAGGGAATTGGAATTTACCATTGATATCAAACTGGGAACTAAACTGATAGAAAGAGTGCCTTATCTGATGTTGACCCAGGATTTACAATAGTTGAAAATGCAACCAAAGGAGTTGTTGGACCTAGGACTTATAATTCCAAGTGTGTCACCGTGGGGTGCACTTGTTATTTTCATACGGAAGAAGGATGGGTCATGGAAACTCTGCATTGGCTACTCTCAATTGAACAAGGTAACGATCAAGAATCAATATATGTTGCCAAGGATTGACGATTTGTTTGATTAGATGAAAGGCGTGGCAGTGTTTTCGAAGATTGACTAAATATCGGGGTATCACCAGTTACGGATCAGGGAGGACGAAATCCCTAAGACCACCTTTAAGACGAGGTTTGGACATTACGAGTTTAATATTTTACCGTTTGGACTGACGAATGCCCCAGGGATATTTATGAGTTTGATGAATGGGGTGTTCCACGAATACTTGGACAAGTTCATCCAAGTATTCATTGACGATATTTGATATATTCTCGAACAATGCAGGAGCATGAAGAGCACTTGCGCTTGGTACTACAGTGTCTACGAGAGAACAAATTGTATGGGAAATTATCTAAATTCTCTTTTTATCAATCAAAGATTCATTACTTAGGGCATGTCCTCTCTAGCTAAGGTATCTCTATGGATCCAACAAAGGTCGAGGCTATTATGGAATGGCTTGTACCGAAAAATTTCCCAAAAGATTCATGCGTTTAGCGGGATACTATCGGCGGTTCATTGAGGGTTTTTCGAAGATAGCGAATCCGATTACAAAATTGCAGAAGAATAACAAGAAGTTTGTTTGGACCGAGAAATGTGCAGAAGAATTTCAGAGGCTCAAGGAGCTGTTGACGACAACATTGATACTAAAGGTCCTGGACATGGAAGAGGATTTATTAGTATGGACTGACGCATCCAAGGAATTCTTAGGCGGAGTTTTGATGCAAGACAGTTGAGTGATCGCTTACATCTTGAGAAAGTTGAGAAGGCATGAGGAGAAATATGCGACCCATGATTTGGAGTTTTTATTAATTTTTTATGCCTTGAGAGTATGGAGACACTACCTTATTGGACAAAAATTCAAACTAAAAATGGACCACTATGGTTTACATCACATCTTTATGCAAATCGAATTGAACGTGCAACAACAACGTTGGTCGGAATTTATTAGTGAGTATGATTTTGATATTACTTACATAAAAGGAACAATGAATAGAGTGGTGGATGCGTTGAGTCAGAGACCACACATATTTTCGGTGATGCCTCTTCAAATGAATCTTAGTGAAAATATTCTAACTTTATAGCACGACGATGACTGGTACAAAGAGATCAAGGATTTTATCAGACAAAACACAATGATGGTACCAAAATTTGAGGGATTTATTGTGGACAATGACAGATTATTGATATTTAATAATCGGATTTACGTGCCGCCCAACGACGAGTTGAGTAGTTTGATCCTAAATGAGGCTCATAGAGCAATGTACATGGTTCATCCTGGAGTCACAAAGATGAGGGAAGACCTTAAACCCTTATTCGTCTGGAAAGGAATGAAGGAAGACATAGTCAACTACATGGAAAGATGTCTAGAATTTCAGCAGGTAAAGGCTAAACATAGATATCCGATAGGATTAATACAACCACATGCTATTCTAGAATCAAAATGGGAGGCCATTTCGATGGATTTCATTGTTAGATTTCCACTGAAGGCAAGGCGACATGACTCGATCTTTGTGGTAGTCGACACTCTGACGAAGAGTGCTCATTTTATTCATGTGCGTACGACGTATTAGGCACCTGAAATAGCTATATTTTTCATCAGCGAGATAGTGAGGCTATATGGCATGCCTAAGAGGATTATATCCGATCAAGGATCGATGTTTACAGGGCAATTTTGGACTAGTTTCCAAGAGGCATTCGGAACCCAACTTAAATTTTGTACCGCATATCACCCGGAGAAAAACTGGCAGACCGAAAGAATAAACCAAAACTTGGAGGATATGTTGTGTATGTACGCGATGCACCAACAAAAGCATTGGGAGGAGGTCTTGCCACTAGTAGATTTTGCATACAACAAAAATTATCAAAGCACCATTAAGATGGCATCATTCGAGTTTCTTTATGGGTGACCGTGTCGGATGCCTTTGAGTTGGGATCAACTTGAGGATAGAGTCCTAGTGGGATAATAAGCGATCCAAGAAATGGAGGACCAAATGAAAACCATAAGAAAAAGGATAAGGGAAGCACAGGATCGACAGAAGAGTTATGTCAATGCACATCGTGTAAACTGTAGTTATGGAGTTGGCGATCGAGTCTTCTTGTGAGTGAAACTGCATAAGAGTTAAATCAAGTTTGGAAAGGGTGCTAAAATATATCCTAGGTTCATGGGACCCTTCAATATTTTTGAAAGGAAGGGGATTGTGGCCTATCGACTAGCCTTTCCTGATTCTTTGAGGCATATGCGCAATGTTTTTCACGTATCTATTTTGAGACATTATGTTAGTGATCCTACACATGTTATTGACATGAGTTCCTTGTAGGTATTGTACGAGGGTGCACTTATGGTGGTGCCAATCCTTATCCTAGACCATCACATTCGATAGCTACGATGTCGAACAATATATCAGGTCAAGGTCTAGTGGGACAACTATAGTCTGCACTCAGTGACCTGGGAGGACACATATGATATGCGTCAACAGTTTCCATTTTTGTTTGATAGCTAGACACATGATATTGTGATACACTTTAATTCGACACTTACATACTGTGAAACTTCAGAATGAAGTTTGAAACAAGAGGGGGTGTATGTAACATCCCGCTCTTGAGCGCATTGAGCGGACTTATTCTTTGAGGAAACTTGCATGCAAGTGACCCGGATCATTATATGATTGTTTGTTTTGATTATGATTATGAGATATTGTGGATCTAATGATATGTTATTTTGTTGTATTTACATCAACATGTGTTATTGATTGGGTTCTCCTGAGTGTGAAGGACTCTGGTAGTTAGAGGATGACAATGGCATCGATGGATCTCCTTGGACTTCGGAGGGGAGTGGGCTATTATGGTTTGAATGTTTTTGATATTATAGATGTGACGTATGACTGGATATTATGATGTTGATTGTTATAGTTGACATGTTTCGTTGATGGATGTAGGCTGGTGATAGCTTTCCAACCAGAATCACATTTGGAGTAATAGGGTCACGCACAAAAACCATAGACATTTAGGGAGAGGTGTGGCAACAACCCTGCCACAACCTACTAGCACTCTCTCTGTGGCTCGAACTATAGGTTAACGATTACCTAGTTTGAGAAGACCCACAATGTCATGAGGGAAGACTATGTTAGTATCTCATGATGATTCTAAGGGGCACACAATAAGGTAGAGTCCTTATACCTTAGAGGCCCTTAGTCTCTCACAAGGTCATTTGACAGAGTATTGACTCCAGGGGTTTGACATTTACCAAATTCATTCAAAAAGCGAGTGGCACCCTTGGAGCACGTAATGCGTCTTGAAGGGAACGTCGTGCAAATAAAATGAAAAGAGGCGAGTGGCACCCTTGGAGCACGTAGTGCATCCTAAAGGGCACATCGTGATTTCAACCATGATAAGTTAATAAATCTAGTGCCTAGAAAACTGTGTCTCCTTAGGACCTAGTCAACCTTAAAATGAATGATGTGATGAGTAAAGTTAATAACAAATTTTCCCTTAAGAACTGTCGCCAATCCTAGTGAATTTAAAACCTAGGTCTAAGTAGAACCTTTGAACAACAAAAAACTAAATAGACATGTAACAATAAAGGGGTAAAAATATTCAAACATTAATTATTAAAGTATAAATTTTAATGGAGGATTAAATTATTAAAAAGATAAATTGTTGTTTTTATCTAAACTTGCTAAATCTGAAGAAAAAGGGAAACTTAAGAAAAGGGAAATTTCTAACTTAGTAGGGAATCTAGCCTTTGGAACTTTCTATTTGTGAACTTAACTAGGCTTTTAAGTAAGTAGTAAGTCATTTAAGAAATGTAAGGGAATGAAGGGACACTGAGGAGTGCTTTTAGGAACACGTTTAGGTGGGCGAGGGAAATAGACAAATTTAATTAATAAATAAATTGATTTTCTGGTGCAACTAAGGGATCAGGTGACATGTGTATGGGGGAGGTTTTTCCTAATTAAATTTAATAAAAATAATCTAATGAGGGTTTGGGAAACTAATCACTAGAAAAATCTATAAAAATGATGGTGGAGGAGGAGTATGGATCATGTCTGTCCTGCGTAAGTTTACGCTGTCGGAATTTTTATCTTGACTGAATTTCTCTTATGGGTGTTGGGATACCCAACTTGGGTAATGAATGGTAGCTCGACCTTGCAAGGCGAGTTGGGAGCTAGCATTCTCTGGTATTGTGTACG
>ML791523.1:207561-235370 GCA_009831015.1 Picea engelmannii
TGATGTTGTTGAGTATGACGCATTTTGCACTTAAGCTCCATTGTGGGCCCCTCCCTTGGCACTCGTTGCTTGCTTGACACTTGCGCTCCATGTGGGATTAGTTTGTGGTAGAAACTCTGACTCGACTTTGGAGTCTTGGAATTGAATTTGTGGGCTAAGTGTGGGTGTTGGGTGTCAACCTATAGGCTTATGTGTTGGCTATGAACTAAAGGAGAAGAGAGACATGCACCATCCTTGGTTTTGGAGTTAGCCAGAATCTCAGGATTTCCCCAGGTGATTTCCCTTCACCGATGTTTTCCATCGACTCATACTTTTATTAACTTGCCCAACGCTCTGCAAGGAGGTTGTTGGCATTCTAGTATTGTGCCTTTTTTTATTTGGGTAGCTGAACTCTATACAATCTCACTTTCACCTTTTTCCTATCACTTGGATTTTAATTCAAAATTTGAAGTGACTCGAGCCCCAACCGATTTTAGAATTAATCTAGTTACCCTTTTAATCCAGAATTAATTATGTCCAATTAATTTTTATACCAGATCCTTTCCCTCCTCTCAATCGTTATTAGCAACGATGACCTTGGTAAATTTATGATGGTGAATTTATTTTTACAGTGGCAGTGTTAGGGACCTAACCCCTCAATTAGGTAGAATTATATATTCTGATGTAATAAAGGTCAATATTAATAGGGCCTAGTAATAAGGAATAATAAGGCAAATATAAGAAGACCTAATAGAATCTTCCGCTTCTAGAAGGATCTTCCTCTAGATGGTTCTTTTGATAGACATATTTAGTATAAATAGTAGTCAAGGGTATGGGAACTTTTTTCTTGGATATTGTTGTAATAGAGCTCTAGTCTGTTGGAGGTTTCCCCCTTGAAGAGGAAAGTGAACATTGCTCTCAGTAATCAAAGTTCTCTTTTTGGTGTTATTCTGGTATCATTTCCGTATTATTGTGGTTTTATTATGGTTATATTGTTTTTTTTTTGTTTGTTAATTTAGTCGGACCTATTGGCATCAGGATTAACCTATGGCTTGAGAAATCGTGACTCAGGGGCATCTAAGCTATCAAAATCACCTGAGGATCGCACCTGGCCTGAGACACACCAACCCTTAACATGGTTGGATTTTTTGTCCCCATAGGTTTCGAACCGGTGACTTTAACAACACGGAGTGGCTTAACAACACACTTCTTCACTAACTATACTACACCTCAGGGACGTTCTGGTTATGTTGTTGTTCATATGCCATTTCTAGCATTTTATTTATGTTCTGCGTACTTTTTATATCTGGAATATTACAAGTGGTATCAGAGCACTTTCCTCGGAAACAAATTTTGGGTTAATTTTTTTTCAGGGTTGAGACGTGTTTTGGCCTCTTTAAGCTATAGATATATGTCATTATGTGCATAAATCCACATTTGGGGATTCATACACACAGGAAATACAAGTGGTACTTAAGCGCACATCTGTTGGCCACCCTTGTAACCCCTGTTGGTACCCCTTCGAGTGGTAGCACATGAGACAGAACCTTCATACAAATCAACCTAGATTTCCTGAATCCCTCTTTAGATAAACCGAGCAGTCGCCTGACTGCAATAGTGCCACCGAGAACAACACTCAAGAAGATACTCTCTAGTACCTAGGTAGTATGGCTAAGGGCACGGTCTAGCCTACTTAGTTGGTTTCCCTACGATATTGGGTCGAGTACTACTGTTGGACATTACACGTATATAAAAGAGCTATAGCACAGGGAAAACCCTTGTCTATAGAACCCTTGAATACCTAACCTTTGGGAGACATAAACAAAAAAACAAAACAAAACAAACAATATCTATTGTCATGCAACTGTGTCTCCTGCATTCCATTTGCCAAATCACTAGACATTTATTCCTGGTTAATCATTTGGGCATTTCATCACTGCAATATTCTTTAGCTCGGAGTATAACTCCTTAGGTGTAAAAAAAAAAAAAGTCTGGATTTTGTTGCACCATTATTTGAGACCTATTCCATTGGATTTATCTCTTTTCCCTTATCAAATTCATACCTATGATTTTCATAAAAAAATTTGACCCCACCCACCCCTTTTCAGTTCCCTCGTCATCATGACCCATACCCATAGCCAAGACTTGGAAGCTCGCTTCAATACGTTGCAATCTAATTTCACAGAGACCCAACAAGAAGTGAGATAGCTCAGTGACAATATTTCCACCATCAATAAAAACATGGATTCCTCCATCGCCGCCTCAATCGAGGAACTCAAATAAGACCTCAAACAAGACATTACTACCTAGATTGAATTTGTCGCTTCGATGATCTGCACCAAGCTGCATATCCCTGCAGATCATCCTTTATCTGACCCACCTTTGCATACCAAAGCTGAAACTTCCTCTCATTCCCATAATTTTCAGTCCCATCACTTTCAATGTGACCTATGGCTTTCACGTGTGGATGTTACCAAATTTGATGGCTCAAATCCCACTGGTTGGGTAACTCAAATGGAACATTATTTTTCTTTGTACGCAATTACAGATGACTTGGCCAAACTCCGGTATGGTGTTCTCCATCTAGATCAAGAACGTTGGCAATGGTGGCAATGGAGAAAAACTACCCGTCAAGGGTATGTAGCTTGGACACACTTTGTGGCAGATAATTATGAACGCTTTGACACTGACATCAACAATTTATGTTGTTTGAAAAAGTTGAAAAAATATGGCATAATGGAAGACTTTATAGCTGATTTTGACCGACTGGATTTTCCTACAAGGGGCATGCTTGATGCTTTTTTCCGAGAATTTTTTATCAGTGGCCTCAAGGATGAGATTCATGCCCATGTCCTCATGGCTCAGCCTCAGAGTTGGGTGGAGGCTACTAAAAGAGCTAAGGAAGCACAATAGGTTGTCTCTTCTCAAAACCGGAAACCCCCCTTTATTCCTCGCACTAAACCAGTAAATCCCACTCCTCCTTCTACTCCACTAAAGATCCAAAAATTGACTAGGGCCGAAATGGATGAACGGAAACTCAAAGGCCTTTGTTATAATTATGATGACAAATATTTTCCGGGACACAAGTATAAGGAAAAAAATATTTTTATGGCCATCTCGGAGGATGTTTCGGAAGAGGATGTTGAAGCTCCCCCTGTGTTTGTGTCACCTGAACCCTCTGACATAACCCCTCCCTTAGACCCTCCAGAAGTAGAACCAGTCATTTCCCTAAATGGTCTCATTGGCTTCTCTGCTCCCCAAACCCTCAAGCTAATTGGCTACATCAAGCATAGGAAGGTCATCATTCTTGTTGATAGTGGAAGCACTCATAATTTTATTCATCATCGCATTGCCCAAGAAACTAATTGCTATATTTGTGCAGCCAATAATTTCCAAATCCTGATTTCCAATGGCGGGTCCATGAAATGTGGAGGGCGTTGTGAAAATGTGCATCTTCAAATTGGTGACTACCACTTGAAATCTCATACATTTTCTATTGACATGGGCAGTTGTGACATTGTTTTGGGTGCAGACTAGCTAAGGAATTTGGGTCCTATTCTCATGGATTTTAAGGAATTAACCATGCAATTCGAAAAGAAGGGCCAACAATATAATTTCCAAGGCATCACCATCGGTTCCCTTGAAATGATTAGTTCCCATCGCATGGAAACTATGCTAAAAAAAGTTCATTCTGGCGTTATTGCCCAACTCCATGCCATCCAAGCAACTGAGACACCCTTTGTGTCGTAGGACCTCCAATCCATCCTCTATAAACATCAAGTGTTTTTTTCCACTCCCTAGGGACTCCCTCCTTCCCTTGGTTTTCATGATCATTCCATTCCCCTTGTCCCAGGAATCCTTCCTCCCAATATCCGTCCCTATCATCACCTCTTTTCCCCAAAAAATGAAATTGAGAAAATGGTTCAAGAACTTCTTAATGTAGGTGTTATCCGCCCTATTACAAGACCCTACTCTTCTCCTATGGTCATGGTCCTTAATAAATAAGGTTCTTGGTGCATGCGTCCTGACTTCTTCGCCCTCAACAAACTCACCATTAAAGACAAATTTCTCATTCTTGTAATTGATGACCTCTTAGATGAATTGAGTGGTGCCCAGTTCTTTACTAAACTTGATATTCATTCTGGATACCACCAGATATGTATGAAAGAGGCAGACATTCCTAAAACTACCTTTAGAACTCATGAGGGAGACTATCAGTTTTTGGTCATGCCCTTTGGCTTGTGTAATGCTCCCTCCACTTTCCAAATCCTCATGAATTATGTCTTTCGTCCTTTTCTTCGTCATTTTGTCTTAGTTTTCTTTGATGATATCCTCATCTATAGAAAAACCTGGACATGAAATCTTTCTCAAGTAGATCGAGTTCTCCATCTACTCTCTCAGCACCAACTTTTCCTGAAACAATCTAAATGTGATTTTGGCACCTCAGAAGTCGAGTACTTGGGTCATATTTTTGGAAAGGACGACGTTAGGGTGGATCCTAAAAATATTGAAGATATGTAAGGTTGGCCTCACCCAAAGACTCTCAAAAGCTTGGGTGGATTTCTGGGCTTAATAGGTTATTATCACAAGTTTGTTAAGAATTATGGAAAGATTGTGTCACCTCTCACTGCACTCCTTAAAAAGAATTCTTTCACTTGGACTCTAGGAGCTTCTCAGGATTTTAAAACCTTAAATATGGCCATGTACACCACTCCAGTCCTCGCCCTTCCTGATTTCACAAATAACTTTGTCCTCGAATGATATACTTCAGGGAAAGGAATTGGTGTTTTCCTTATGCAAGAGGGTCTGCCTTTGGACTTTACCAGCAAACAATTGTCTGAACGAAATTTGGAAAAACCAATATATGAAAAGGAAATGTTGGCTATTTTGCATGTCGTTGATCTTTGGCACCCTTATCTATTGGGGAAATTCTTCCAAATTAAGACAGATCATCAAAGACTCAAGTATTTTCTGGAACAACAATTTCCTCCCTAGAGTAGGAAAAATTAGTGACTAAGCTCTTTAGATATGATTATGAGATCATTTACAAGAAAGGAAAAGACAATGTGGTTGTGTATTCAATTTCCCAAAAATATGAAGATAAAGGGTTCCTTTTTTCTCTCTCCTTCATTGTACCAGATTGGCTCCAAGCTGTTTGCCAGGAATGACTACACTATCCTAAAAGTTAGCATTTGATACAAAAATTGCAGTCCAATTCTCCAGTTTCCCCAGGGTACTCTTGGATCCATGATGAGCTTCGATACAAAGGCCATTTGTATTTAAGTAAACAGTCAAAACTTAAATCCACGGTACTTTCTGAGCTTCATGCTACACCCACAGCTGGCCACTCTGGGTTTACCAAAACCTATGACAGGGTCAAACGTTATATTTTCTGGGATGGTATGAAGCATGAAGTTCATAATTTTGTGTCTGAATTTGATGTGTTTCAACACAACAAGGGCGAAATAGTCAAATCTCCTGGCACACTACAACCGCTTCCTATTCCACCTGCTATTTGGTGGGATATCTCTATGGATTTTATTGTAGTCTTACCTAAATCGGGAAATAAATTAGTCATCATGGTGGTAGTTGATCATATTTCCAAGTATCCTCATTTCTGTGCTCTTCAACACCCATTTACAACATCCATTGTGGTTCAACTTATCATGGATCAGGTCTTCAAGCTTCATGGCATGCCACATTCTATTGTTTTTTATCGCGACCCAACTTTCACCAGCAATTTTTGGCAAGAAGTGTTCAAGCTACAAGTCACCCAATTACATCTCAAAACAACATATCATCCCCAGACTGATGGTCAAACTGAAGTTGTCAACAAGTGTTTGGAAACATATTTGAGGTGTTTTTCCTCGAAAAAGAAAAATCAGTGGGCTCAATGGTTACGACTAGTTGAATGGTGGTACAACACTTCATACCATACAACTACCCAGGTGACTCCTTTTGAAGCGGTATATGGACAAAACCCACCTTCATTTCTCTCATATTTACTCGATGTCTCGAACGTCCAGGTAGTTTACCAAACACTTATAGTTCGAGAGGATATTCTTCGTACCCTAAAAAGGAATTTGGTCATGGCCCAGAATCACATAAAGCAACAAGAAGATCAAGGTCGCTCTGAACGTCAATTTGCAGAAGGGGATCAGGTGTTTCTTCGACTGCAACCTTACAAGCAAAATTCCCTCAAGGATGACCATTGTCAGAAACTGGCGCACAAATTTTATGGTCCTTATACCTTTCTCAAGCATGTGGGATAGGTGGCCTATCAGTTAGTTTTTCCCATTCATTCTAAGGTACATCATGTTTTTCATGTTTCTTGCTTAAAGAAGGTGATTGGAACTAAGTGCAAAACTCAAACCAACCTTCCCGAGTTGGATGAAGAAGTCTCCATTTGGCTACAACCACAAGCAATTTTGGACTAGCGTGAGCATCACTTGTGTGAGAAAACCATCAAGGAAGTGTTAGTCCAGTGGAAAGATACAACCCCAACAGATGCCACTTGGGAACCAACTACCATTTTGCAACAATGTCCACAGCTCAAGCTTTGAGGACAAGGTTTTTTTCAAGGGGGAGGAAATGTTAGGGACCTAACCCCTCACATAGGTAGAATAATATATTCCGATGTAATAAAGGTAAATATTAATAATGCCTAACACTAAGGAAGAATAAGTCGAATGTAATAAGACCTAATAGAAGCTTTCGCTTCTAGAATGATTTTCCTCTAGATGGTTCTTTTGATAGACATATTTAGTATAAATAGTAGTCAAGGGTATGAGAAATTTTGTCTTGGATATTATTGTAATAGAGCTCTTCTCTGCTAGAGGTTGCCCCTTGAAGAGGAAAGTGAACATTGTTCTTAGTAATCAAAGTGCTCTTTCTGGAGTTATTCTGGTATTATTTCAATATTATTGTGGTGTTGTTCTCATTATATTGTTGTTCATCTACCATTTCTAGCATTTTATTTTTGTTCTGCATACTTTTTATATCTGGAATATTACAAGCAATTTCCCGTTTGTATTCTGTAGTTTTTGAGTAATTAGTGCCATGGCAATTTTATAAACATATTTATTCCCAAAAGGAGGGATGCAGTGATGACAACTGTGATTAACACAACTGTCGTTCCCAATTTAATTGTGATATATCAGTCATTTAATAATTTAATAAAGATTAACAGTTTTGGTTGTTTTAATTAGTTGGCATCAACTTGCATGGTTCTATTTTAACTGTGATTATTGTGGTTATATAACAGTTTAAGCGTGTAACAGTTTTAATAGTTTAACAATTTCCATCTGCTTCTTAAGTTTAGTTTCAATTGTTACTTAACAATTTTATTGTGGAAGGATTATATGGCAATTATCCCTTCTAATAGATTGACTGTTTTCATCAGTTTAATAAGTTTAATTGTGATTGAAATTATCGCTTGTAATAGATTTTATTGCCTTTACAACAAAGAATTAAATAGGACTTATTTAATTCATTAATGTTTTCAAGGGTATCCCTGTATGATAAATGGTAATTACTAATTATAAGGGGTTTATTCCACTTATTGTTTAAAGGGTAAAATTTCACAAGAAGGTAGAGAAACATGGCTTTATGGCAATCATAATTCTTTAAGGGAAAATAATAATTGATGAATTTTGAGGTACTTAAGTGCTTATGATGTTAATGGGTGGTGTTTAAAGGAAGTTAGGGAATCCTTGTTACTTGTTAATTAAATATTATACATGTTAGATAATGATTTTTTAATATATAAGATCTTCCATTTGTACTGTTAAAAGGGTGTTATGGGGAGTGTTGTTTATGCTTTTAATTTTATAGATGATTTTACTGGAATAATAAACCCTTGAATGGAAGGTATATGCTGCTTAAATATGGTTAGATGCTTTTACTTTAGATGGTGATTGGTTACTTATGTTGTGAATTAGTCCTTATGCTGATAATTTGGTAATGATTTACATCTAATCGTTGTGCCAATTTAATTGTATCAATTATAGTCACCCTGCATCCATTTTTTCCTTATTGTTTAGAACGCCTTCGTCTAACGGTGTTGTATGATGTATGATAGTGCAAGTTGGATTTCAGGCACGCTGGAATTTATGTTTGGTTGAAGGTTTAGAATTATTTTCTTTGCGTGTAGGACCCTAGCGCCTTATCGCAATGTGGTGATGTGATACCTTATGATTGGGTCATTATGCACGTTGATCGATAAGCGCACATAAACTTATCTTAGGTTCATGCGCCTCCCGTTGTGGATGATGTTGTTTTTGTAAGTAAGGTTGTACTTTTTTTGTAACGTTAATGTGATTGTCTCTCGCTCACTCGGAAGGTTCTAACTACTTCTGTCGTTAAAGCTGTTGCGTTTGGATTGATTGATGTTTCATTTTATCTTAGTAAGAATGGTCTTGCTTGTGTTGGACAGGATGTAGACACCTCCTTGTTTCTCATAACAGTCGCCATCCTTGAGACCTTTAATGGTCAAAATCGATGGCAACATGGGCTTGAGTGTTGCTTATGTGTCTTGGAGGTCCTAACCTTTGCAGGGTAGAATGAATGGATAGTCATCCTTATTTTTTGTCTGATTTATTTTTGTATGTTGCATCCAATTGCTTGATGTGCTAGTATGTTAGGTCATTATGTTTGTTTTTGCTTAAATTGTGTGTGTTGTGTTTGTCTTTGATTTGCGTTGATTGATTGTACTGTCGTTATTAATTTCCTCTATAAAAAAAAATTACTCGTTATGCTTACTTGTTGTTGTAATGGTGGGGATCATTACAAATTGTATAAAAACTTATTTCGTTTTATTATTTTCTGAAAGTGGTTATTAATGTTGTTGAGCTTTCAATGTTCTAGAAAAATAAAGAGTCCAATGCCCTCTCTCTTCACAAACCCTAGCTAAATGTTTACATTTATTGTTGTCGACTCTATTCGATTCGAAGGAATCTCTCTATTTCGACTTCAACATTTTACTAAACTCTTAAAGAATTTTTTCTTAGCTGCTATTAAGCTTCAATTTTCATATTAAGTGCTTAGGGTTTCGATTTCTAGCCTTTTCATAATCTCTAATTTCCATATTCCATGAGTGGATAGGGTTTCGATGGGAAAAGCGCACCTAGGGTTTCAATATCTAATGAAATTTGATCTTCAATTGTTTTATAACATTAGGTAAATGATGGGAAAATGGGTTGTGCTAGTATTATATGTAAATTTAGATCTACTAAGATGAATACAATTTTTTTCATTTACTCTAAATACTTATATTTTAATGTTAAAAACAATATGTTATAATGTCGAGAATTTCATTTAATTGAAATAACAAAAACTTCTAAACTTCTTATATAAAAAAGAAAAACCTTAGGATTGTAGGATAACTAGGAATATATCGTGCTCGTTTATTTCCCAACTCCTAACTCTGGTGTGTAAAACCGAACCACCTTCAATTAGTTGTACCAGATCTGGTGGGAGGTTAGGGAGTCTGAACGGATTTACTTGTTTACTGTGCACACTTTTCCGGCGCTCAATTCGCCTCCATCCAGTTGCTAAATCATCCATAGCGTAAATAGCCCCAATAGGATACTGAATATTTGACTCTCTGGTTACTGCATAGAGTGTTCCAGACTTGGAGGATATTATAAGTCTCTCTTTATCCGAACTCGGATTGTGACGTTGGAAGCAAACTCTAGGCATGAGGGACGGCAGACGACAGTGAAGAGCTGGAATAATTGTTGATTCAGAGTCAGAGTCATCATCTTTTGCCACGTGGATGTGAGAGGCTTCCATGTTATCACTCAAATGATTCCCTTCACAATTTTGTTGTCTAAATAATCTGAACGTGGGGTCACAATTTTGTTGTCCAAAGAAAGCGGTATGAAATATATCATGAATCTCCAAGTTGGTTGTGAAGGAGTGGTATTGAATATATCTTCAATTTATATAAGCATGCACGAGGAAGCTCCGAGTCCGTTTAGAATGTCATGTCGGCCCACATAACGCCACCCTATGGTGTGTCTTGCTAGGTTCAAGTCTTTTTAATTATTTATGGTGAATGGGCTTGGACAAGGTATCATGTAAATTTTACTACATTAACTCCTATTTTCATGCTCACATAACGTTATCCTTTTCCCAAGTCCATAATCTCCATCTTCACAAAAATTTACCTTAAGCTCATTCACCACCTTATCCAATCCAATCATACAATGAGACATCTTATAATGTAGTTCTTCAAGTATTTAAATAGGCTTCATCACATATAATACTATGGGAAAATACAATGGCTTTCCCAATACCATGGGCCCATAAACCATCAATGGTAAATCCATTAATGAAAACATCAAGGTTAACTTATCTACTTTATGACTGAGTCAAGATTAACCCAACACCTTCAACCCCCATTGCATCCTTGCAGGGATCCTACCATAACATCCCCCTTTGAAAACCACTACCCTCAATGCTTGCACCTATGATGTACATCCCTAAGTCAAATTCTCATGTACGAGTGTTTCCCTCAATGGTGAGAGTGTAGGCTAAGAAATGTGTTTATAAATGGCTCATTCATAAGCTAGGATCCCGTGTATGGGAACTTCCATCAACACTGAGGATGAAGTAGTCCAAGGAGAGTGTTCATAAGCCCAGGTACCATGAATCACTGTACATGATGTGTCCCCACTAATATCACATGAAACCAATGAATGCTTAAGTGTTGGGCTTGAGATGCTCACCAAGGTCATATGGATCCAAATATATTTCCACTAAGACACCGAGACCATCAATATCTAGACTGGGGTTTCACTATTAATAGTATGAAATGTATCTTCAATTTATATAGGGATTCACTATTGATATAAAGCATACAAGAGGCAGGTCTCATTTCATTACAATGACATGTCGATTCTTACAACATTTGTATGTGTTGGAATTGTTTTCTAACATAAATATTTCTTTAAACTAATTAATATATAATATTTGTTGAGAGAAATGGATCGCAACAACTAAACTCCAATAAACCATGATCCTTATATCAATAGAGACAACCACAAAAAAAATTTGTCCTCTTCACTTCTCCCTCTCTGCAAAATTCCTTTTACCAAACCCAACATGAAAATAGGGAGTTAATGTAGTACAATGTACCCGATACCTTGCCCAAACCCATTCACCACCTTATCCAATCGAACCAAACAATGAGCTATTTGAGGCATCTTACAATGGATTTATTCAAGTATTTAAATAGGATTCATCACATATAATACCATGGGCCCAAAAATCACCACTGGTAAACCGATTAATGACAACATCAAGGTTAACTTGTCTACTCTATGACCGAGTCAAGATTAACCCAACACCTTCAACCCCCATTACATCCTTCCAGGGATCCCACCATTACATCCCCCTTTGAAAACCACTACCCTCAATGCTTGCACCTATGATGTACATCCCTAAGTCAAATTCTAATGTACGTGTGTTTCCCTCAATCGTGAGAGTGAACTAGGCTAAGAAATGTGTTTATAAATGGCTCATCCATAAGTTGGGGTTCCATGTATGGGAAATTCTCTCGACGCTAAGGATGAAGTAGTCCAAGGGGAGTATTTATAAGCCCAAGTATCATGAATGACTATACATGATGTGTCCCCACTAATATCACATGAAACCAATGAATGCTTAAGTGTTGGGCTTTAGATGCTCACCAAGGTCATATGGATCCAAATATATTTCCTCTAACACACCGAGACCATCAATAGCTAGACTAGGGTTTCACTATTGATAGTGTGAAATATATCTTCAATTTATATAGAGATTCACTATTGATATAAAGCATACAAGAGGCAGGTCTCACTGCATTACAATGACATATCGATTCTTACAACATTTGTATGTGTTGGAATTGTTTTCTAAGATAAATATTTTTTTTAAACAAATTAATATCTAATATTGGTGGAGAGAAATGGATCGCAACAATTAAACTCCAATATACCATGATCCTTATGTCAATAGAGACAACCACAAAAAATTGTTGTCCCCTTCACTTCTTCCTCTTTGCAAAATTCCTTTTACCCAAACAACCATGAAAATGGGGAGTTAATGTAGTAAAATTTATCTGATACCTTGCCCAAGTCCATTCACCAACTTGGAATGGGAGTTGCAATGCCGAAGCAATCTAGGAATTTTCATATGGGAAGGGGAGTTACAGCGTCGAAGCAATCTAGGAATTTTCCCTTGCTCTAGCACCAGAGGGATAACCCATGATAAACCTGTGAGCATGGAAAACACATGAAGCAGCGTAGACAAAGGAAACATCATAGACAACACTAGGGGCAACTTTGTTAGAGGCAACATCGAGAGACACATTGATCCGAGATATTTTGATCGATGTGACTTATTAAAGAATTGTATTAAATGAGCATAAATTGAAGTGCACCATAAAGAAGGAATAAATCAATAATGAAGAGACATATGCATCAAATCTTAAGATAAAAACTTGATAGCAGAGTTCGTCCTTGGTGGACTACGTTTTCGGGTCCTGCTCTCAAATGGGTAGGCCTTTTTGTTAACTCAACAAAAGAATTTGGCAAAATACATAAGTATACCTCATTCTGAGTTAAGATGTGGAAGCTTTACTCAGATCAGAAAACAAACAACACCACTGAATTCGCGGCATCGAATTACCCAAAAACGACTATCTCCATGCCTCGATCTAAGTCTGGCACTTTCAGGCCCTTGAGAAAATTCGTCTTGGTTTCCATACCTGTACATGCAATTAAATTCATGGGGATTTTCTTGATTTTTGTATCATTTGTACGATCGCACGCCCTCTGGTCTGATGCTCGAAATCTAGAAAACTCATCTCTTAAGTAATATTGGCAGGTGGATATACTAATAGAGTCATTTGGCTAGTTGGTTGGCAGATATATTTAAGGCACTTTGGTTAGAGGAGGTTCTGAGGTCAAGCCCGCAAACCTCCATTTTAATATAAGGTATATATATATATATATATATATATATATATATATATACATGTTATATGTTGGGATTGCTGCTGACTTTGGAGTGTGGTTTGGCTGTGTTGGATCCGCCAGAACTTGCGACAGATTTAGCAGATTGGGAGTTGGCGCCAGCCAACCCCTTAACCCTTTTAAATTTTGGTTGTTGGGCATTCTTGGGCATTTTCCCGCTGCCACGTGGTAGCCCATGACTCAGCCACGTGGTGGCCTTTAATTGGCCCATGCCACCTCATTGCATGGACATCCACGTCACCTCTGTCAGGTCATCCTACCACATCACCTTTTGGGTGGCTGTACGGTCTACCATGTGGCTATACGGATTGCAACATGGCCCGTTCCCATTGGTCCACAGATTTGACCAAAAAAGTAAAAAAATGAATGACACATTGTAGCCTCTACTGTTGCCACGTCACTATGATGAGATCATGTTGATGTTAGCATGACACATCTCAGCCTCTGCATGTGCCACATACACTGTACAAATGATGGTGTCATCTGTATTGATGCTGACATCAACAATACGAATGTTGACTCATCCTTGCTGACTGGGCTAGGTTGACCAAAACTTTGACTGTGGATATCTTTGCATCCATAACTCTGTTTGATGATCCATTGACGTCATTGGAAATCTTTTGACGCTCTCTTCACGATGATACATATTTCACTAAGCTTTGAAGACTTTGAAATTTTTCCCTTTCTCTATCTGTTGAGACCACTCTGAGCTTCCTGAGTTGCTTCTATGAATTTTGAGTTATCCTTAGTCTTCTCTAGATCCTTTTTGGATCACGCCTTCCCACTGAGAGTGTTTTGGACCACCAAAACCTTTAATCAATCAATAGATAAATGAGGGAAGAGTTCCCTCACCTTGTCCTTCTCAATCCACTTTTCCTTGCTTGGAGGTATACCCTTTAATCCTGCTCAAAGATAATCAACATCGCCCCTGCATGAAGTCCTCGTCCTTCTATCTAGGATGATATCTTCCTTCAACTTGTCCAAGTACTCAGGAGAAAACTCATCAACTAAAGGTATTGAAACTTCCTCACCCTGATCCATGATCATGGGAGGCTAAAAAAGTTTCAATTTTTATACATTTACAACTGAGTAAATCTACATATAAGGGGGAAGATCTAGATGAAAAGCATTGGTACCACTTTTATCCAAAATAGTGAAGGGTACATATCGAATGGGCTTGATTTTCTTGCCTTCACCCTTCAATCTCTCCTTGCTGATGTGAAGCCATATCTGGTCTCCAAACTAGAACTGATGATCAACCCTAAAATTGTCATGTCAAGCTTTATATTGTTCTTGGATTTTCTCCAACTATTCCCTCACTGCTTGGTGTACCTGTTGGATCCTCTGAATGAACTTGCAGGCTCTGTCTTCATTTCTCTTTTTCATTTGAATCAATATCTCTCCCATACATCAAGTCCAAATGGACCTTAGGAAAATACCCAAAACATGTCTCAAAAGGAGAACACTGAGTGGAAGAATGTAAGGCTTGATTGTAAGCATGATGTACATAGGGTATCTTTTCATCCCATAACTTGGAATGCTTGCTGCCGTAGCCTCGAAGCAAAAGTACCAATATTCGAGTATCTCGATCTGAGATAATGGATGCGGGTAACCCAAAGTGATGATCCAGATTATTTTCGGCATGAAATGAGAGCAGAGATATAATAAATAAATGCACAGAGATATCGCGGATATCCAATAATATAGCATAAATGTATCAGAGATGCAACCATAAAAACAGAGATACAGTAATACACTCTTTCTATTAATGAATGAAATGTACAGAGGCTATAAAAATACAGAGTGAAAGACTCGTTAGAATGGTGGCAGCTTATCTCTGACAAGAGATGTGACGGCTACTCACATTCGCAAGAAGATAATTGCAATGAGGCTCTGAAGGCTTTTTTACAATACACAAAATCCAAAACCCTAACCCCGGAAGATGAAAAACCAACAATTTTGTGGACCCCGTTTTGGGTAGTTTGGTGTATCAACTACCCAGGGGCGTAACTTTCGCATATGATCTCTGTTTGGGGTACATGATATCTCTTTGGAAATATATATCCGAGGAATACAATTGTTAATGAAAACTTCTAAAAAATGACTCTGAAAGTTCACGACCCGAAAAACTGCTAAAAACAGTAAATTACCAAAATTGCTAGAAAACTGTTTTGAGCCAATTGGAAAAGGTGGGTGGCCACTGATATCCACTTGGATCAAGTGAATCGAAACATATTGAAAGAAGAGATTAGCAGTCTGCTCAACAATTATCTTCTTTTTACATGGCATCAAGATACACATCTTGTTGAACCTATCCACTACAACATACAAATAGTCATGACCCCTTTTTGACATTGGTAAACCCCCTACAAAATCCATAGAGATACTTTCCCATGGGTTGGATGGAACAGGAAGTGGTGAGTATAGCCACAATTTTCTATTAGTGCACTTACGAGTAGAACACATCACACGCCCCTTTACATATTTAGTTACATTTGCTTTCATTTGAGGCTAGTAACAAAATATCTGTAGATGAGCCATAGTTATTCCTACCCCAAAATTCCCAGACATAAGAGAAGCATGAGCTTCTCGTATTACATGGACTCATTCATTTGTAGGAATACATAGCTTTCCAAGATGGTAGAGTAGTTTTCCCTGCACACAATAGATCTCTACCTGTGCACCATGGATTAGCTTCTCAAATACTTCTTTAAAATCTTCATCAACGATATATTGTTCCACATAGATATCATGAGATAAAGAAGCATTCTTCAAAATAATAGAAGCACCAATAGGAGGTCTAGAAAGCATATTAGATACCTTGTTACTCGTACCCTTTTTGTATTTGATTACCAAATGAAATTATTGAAGAAAACCCATCCACCTGTAATGTTGAGATTGTTGCAGCTTGGTTTGTTCTTGGAGATACTGTAAGGGTTGATGATTTGTATGTATGATTGTTTCCTTCCCTAACAAGTAACGCTTCCATTTCTTTACGCTTTGAACTAATTCATACAACTCTTTATCACATGTAAGATAATTAACAACAACTTGGTTAAAAGTTTTAGAGTGGTAATAGATAGGCTTATGATATTGCATCAATACTTCACCCATGGTGTATCCATTAGAATCTGTCTCGATCTTGAATGGCTGTTGAAGATTCGACAATGCTAATATTGGTGCAGTACTAATATTTTCCGTCAAAGTGTCTAAATATTTTTTTTCTTTCCTCCCCACTAAAAAGTGTTCTTCACACTTGTTAAGGCATGCAAAGGAGCTGCAATAAAAGAGAAGTTTGAAATGAATCTGCTCCAGTATTGGACTACATTCTTACTTTTGAGCGTGTTCTTTGTTTTATGCTTGAATATTTACCTCGTTAAACTTTTAGGGGCAAAAAAAAGTCCACCTCCGCATAACTGTTTTTTTGGTTGGGGTATCCTTGCTCTTTTAAGTGAATATATTTGTTATACCAGCAGGCTTTGGGCCCGATTTTTCGACGAAAAACTTTTGCAGCTTCAGAAGGTGCATGTTACTCTCACGTGCCTTGGCATTGGTCTCTGACATTGTTGAGTATGGCACATTGTGCACTTAAGCTCCATTGTGGGCTCCTCCCTTGGCACTCATTGCTTGCTTGACACTTGTGCTCCATGTGGGCTTAGTGTATGGTGCAAACTTAGACTCGTCGCTGGAGTCTTGGACTTTAATTTGTGGGCTTTGTGTGGGTGTTGGGTGTCGACCTGTAGGTTGATGCACTATTTGTGAACTAAAGCAGAAGAGCGAAAAACACCCTCCTTGGTTCCAAATTCAGCCAGAATATCGAGATTTCCCTGAGATATTTCCCTTCACCAATGTTTTTTATCGACTCATACTTTTATTACCTTGCCCAATGCTCTTCCAGGAGGTTGGTGACATACCATTGTTGAGCCAATTTTTAATCGGGCAACCAAACTCCATACGATTTCACTTTCACCTTTTTCCTATCACCTAGCTTTTAATTCAAAATTTGAAGTGACCCGAGCCCCAGGCGATTTTAGAATTACTCTAGCTACCCTTTTAATCCGGAATTAATTATGTCCAATTAATTTTTATTCCAGATCCTTGCCCTCCTCTCGATCTCTATTAGCAACGATGACCTTGGTAAATTTATTTTTCCAGTGGAAGTTTCCCATTTGTATTCTGCAGTTTCTCAGTAATTAGTGCCATGGAAATTTTATAAACAAATTTATTGCCGAAAGGAGGGATGCAGTGATGAAAATTGTGATTAACACAATTGTCGTGCCCATTTTAATTGTGATATATCAGTCATGTACTAATTTAATAAAGATTAACAATTTTGGTCGTTTTAATTAGTTGGCATCAACTTGCATGGTTCCATTTTAATTGTGATTATCGTGGTTATATAGCAGTTTAAGAATGAACAATTTTAATAGTTTAACAATTTGCATCTGCTTCTTAAGTTCAGTTTCAATTGTTATTTAACAATTTTATTGTGGCAGAATTATATGGCAACTATCCCTTCTAATAGATTGAATGGTTTCATCAGTTTAATAAGTTTAATTGTGATTGAAATTATCGCTTGTAATATCTTTTTTTGCCTTTACAGCAGGGAATTAAATAGGACTTGTTTAATTCATTAATGTTGTCAAGGGGATCCCTATATGATAAATGGTAATTACTACTTATAAGGGGTCTATTCGTCTTATTGTTTAAAGGGTATAATTTTGCAAAAAGATAGAGGAACCCGACTTTATGGCAATCATAATTCTTTAAGGGAAAATAATAATTAATGAATTTTGAGGTACTTAAGTTCTTATGATGTTAATGGGTGGTGTTTAAAGGAAGTTAATGAAGCCTTGTTATCTATTAATTAAAGATGATACAGGTTAGATAATAATTTTTTTAATATATAAGATCTTCCATTTGTACTGTTAAAAGGGTGTTATGGGGAGTGTTGTTTATGCTTTTAATTTTATAGATGAGTTCACTGGAATAATTAACCCTTGAATTGAAGGTATATGTTGCTTAAATATGGTTAGATGCTTTTACTTTAGATGGTGATTGGTTACTTATGTTGTGAATTAGTCCTTATGATGATAATTTGCTAATGATTTACATCTAGTCATTGCACCAATTTAATTTTATCAATTATAGTCACCATGCATCCATTTTTGCCTTATTGTTTAGAGTGCCTTCGTCTAACAATGTCATATGATGTATGACAATGAAATTTGTATTTCAGGTGCATTGGAGTTCATGTTTGGTTGAAGGTTTAGAATTAATTTGTTTGTGCATTGGACCCTAGCGCCTTGTCGCAATGTGGCGATGTGATAACTTATGATTGGGTCATTATGCGCATTGATCGATAAGCGCACATGAAATTGGCTTAGGGTCATGCGCCTCCCAATGTGGATGATGTTGTTTTTGTAAGTAAGGTTGTTCTTGTTTTGTAACATTAATTTGATTGTCTCCCACTCGTCGAGAAGGTTCTAGCTACTTGCATTGTTAAAGCTATTGTGTTTGGATTGATTGATGTTGCCCCTTTTAGCTTAGTATACATGGTCTTGCTTGTGTTGGGCGGGATGTAGACACCTCCTTGTTCCTCAGAACAACCACCAACCTTGAGACCTTAAATAGTTAAAATCGATGGGAACCTAGACTTGAGCGTTGCTTATGTGTCCTAGAGGTCCTAACCTTTGCAGGGTAGGATGGGCGGGTAGTCGTCCTCATTTTTTCGTCTGATTGATTATTGTATGTTGCATCCAGATGCTTGATGTGCTAGTATGCTAGTTCGTTATGTTTGTTGTTTCCTAAATTGTGTGCATTGTATTCATCTTCGAGTTGCATTGATTGATTGTATTGTCATTATTACCTTCCTACATAAAACAAAATTACTCGTTATGCTTACTTGTTTTCATAATGGAGAGGATCATTACAAATTGTATAAAAAATTATTTTGTTTTATTATTTTCTGAAAGTGGTTATTAATGTTGTCGAGCTTTCAATGTTATAGAAAAATAAAGAGTCCAATTCCCTCTCTCTTCACAAACCCTATCTAGATGTGTTCCTTTATTGTTGTCAACTCTATTTGATTTGAAGGCATCTCTCTATTTCAACTTCAACATTCTACTAAACTATTAAAGAATTTTTTCTTAGCTTCTATTAAGTTCCAATTTTTATATTAAGTGCTTAGGGTTTCGATTTCTAGCCTTTTCATAATATCTAATTTCCATATTCCATGAGTGGATAGGGTTTCAATGGGAAAAACACACCTAGGGTTTCAATATCTAATGAAGTTTGATATTCAATTGTTTTATAACATTAGGTAAATGATGGGAAAATGGGTTGTTCTAGTATTATGTAAATTCAGATCTACTAAGATGAATATATTTTTTATAACATGGTTGTGCTAGTAAGTAGTACTTGAAGAGCATGCATTACTATGCACATTTGGTATAACGCAGTTAAAGAAATACAATTTTAAGAATTGAAAGAAATAGAACAAGGTATATGAACATATTTTTGATGAAAAAAAAAACATTTTCTTTATTGATGGAAATGGAAATGCATATAAATATGGGTGGATTAAAGAGAAAAAACAATTTTATTTAAACATAAAATAGTAATAAAAAAAAACTTATCTAAAAAACAAGCTTCTAGTACTTCAAGTTGCTTGCAGAAATGTTGGATAGGCCATACACAAGGTGCATGCATTTCCATTAATTCACTATCCTACTCATACATAATTCATACATCATATAATTCATATATAATTTTAAAATGTAGAAAATAGGGATTTGACTCGTAAATTTTAAGGAGGTATACATACCCTATCCCCTTTGGATTTGAATTTTTGATCTCTTAAGAAGAAACAAACACACANTACATAATTCATACATCATATAATTCATATATAATTTTAAAATGTAGAAAATAGGGATTTGACTCGTAAATTTTAAGGAGGTATACATACCCTATCCCCTTTGGATTTGAATTTTTGATCTCTTAAGAAGAAACAAACACACACACACACACACACACACACACACACACACACACACATAATTATTTTATTTAAAAATATTGAAGAAACATATTTAGCTTACAATGCAAATCTATGATATATTTAAAAGAGAACGAAGCAAAAAAAATAATAGATAGTCAATGACTGATAAAGAAAATTGATAAAAATGAATGAAAATACAAAATCATTATTAAAAAATCAATTTCAAAATTTTCTCACCTCAAAATTCATAATTCATATTCTACTTTTAGAACCGAAATATGGAAAGCATATTCATTTTAACACCACTCAACTCCTCGCCACCATAAATTTTAACACCATCATCCTCGTTGAATATCCACCATGGATACCGTTGAATATTCACCATGCATACCGATGTGGATGATGTTGTTTTTGTAAGTAAGGTTGTTCTTGTTTTGTAACGTTAATTTGATTGTCTCCCACTCGTCGAGAAGGTTCTAGCTACTTGTATTGTTAAAGATATTGTGTTTGGATTGATTGATGTTGCCCCTTTTAGCTTAGTAGACATGGTCTTACTTGTGTTGGGCGGGATGTAGACACCTCCTTGCTCCTCAGAACAACCACCAATCTTAAGACCTTAAATAGTTAAAATCAATGGGAACTTAGACTTGAGCATTGATTATGTGTCCTGGATGTCCTAACCTTTACAGGGTAGGATGGGCGGGTAGTCGTCAGAGAGTCTCATCCCTATTGTTAGTAAGGAATTGCGGGTTGACAACCCCAGATCTGATACCTGGAGCGGAGTTCTTCCTTCCCTCCTTCAGCCTGGAGAGAAGCATGAATCAGATCTCCTCTTTCTTTGCCTTTACGAGTTGGTTATACTGCGAGGCCAACTCCATACGAGGATTCTCTCTTATCTAGTCTAGTAGTCGTCCTCATTTTTTCGTCTGATTGATTATTGTATGTTGCATCCAGATGCTTGATGTGCCAGTATGCTAGGTCATTATGTTTGTTGTTTCCTAAATTGTGTGTGTTGTGTTCATCTTCGATTTGCGTTGATTGATTGTATTGTCGTTATTACTTTCCTCCATAAAAAATTACTCGTTATGCTTACTTTTTGTCGTAACGATGAGGATCATTACAAATTGTATAAAAATTTATTTTGCTTTATTATTTTCTGAAAGTGGTTATTAATGTTGTCGAGCTTTCAATGTTCTAGAAAAATAAAGAGTCCAATGTCCTCTCTCTTCACAAACCCTAGCTAAATGTGTTCCTTTATTGTTGTCGACTCTATTTGATTCGAATGAATCTCTCTATTTCGACTTCAACATTCTACTAAACTCTTAAAGAAGTTTTTCTTAGCTGCTATTAAGTTCCAATTTTCATATTAAGTGTTTAGGGTTTCGATTTCTGGCCTTTTCATAATCTCTAATTTCCATATTCTATGAGTGGATAGGGTTTTGATGGGAAAAGTGCACCTAGGGTTTCAATATCTAATGAAATTTGATCTTCAATTGTTTTATAACATTAGGTAAATGATGGGAAAATGGGTTGTGCTAGTATTATGTAAATTCAAATCTACTAAGATGAATACAATTTTTTTCATCTACCCTAAATACTTATATTTTAATGTTAAAAGCAATATGTTATAATGTCGATAATTTTAATTAATTGAAATAACAAAAACTTCTAAACTACTTATATAAAAAAGAAAAACCTTAGGATTTTCATTAGAATAACGATTGAATATTTTAAAAATATTATAAATCTGTCTTACATTAAAACCATTTAATAAACATCTAATGGAAATCATGGAAATACATCAACCAAATCTTTAAAACATCAACATATAGTAGCATATATTCACGTTAATTCCAAAACCGTCCACATACAAATAAAATTATGGAGGAGACATCTCACAAGTTGTGCAATAACGTTCAAAAACAAAGGTTTGATCTTAAGTGTTCAAGATGGATTTATTTGTATTAAATAATTTTTTCCCAATTTTGTTTTATTATCATTATTCATATCTATTTATAATTAATATAAATTCATGAAAAATCTAATTGGAGAATACTAGAGCACATGGAGCCTCTGGAACCCTAATCGTCATCAACTGGATTTTGGTTCAATCAATCTTCTAACATCTATGGTAGTATTTGGGAATAAGTGAGTCCTTGATTTTATAATGTACTTTTCATTGAAATAACCATCTTCATGTTAGATATAATGCCTAATTAATGCTACATAATAGAGTTTAGGGATTGGATTGGGTTTGTTGGAGGATGTTGAGAGATTCTCTCAACCTCTCCCTCCAAGAATGGAATAAGTTGGATCTCACAACACTTATTTAGGTGTGATGTATCTTTGTTTATTTGGCAATACAAATTATCATTTGTGTGTTTATGTGTTATGGTTGCTCTTCATATTCTCAATTCTTCATTGTTTTGGGAACTCTATTTGAGCATAGAACTTCGATTGACTAACCATTTATCTCAGTAAAGTGCATTGGATCGCTTGGGTTCTGTAGATTTTTGTGAATACTTGAAGCAGTTAGGGTATATTGAGCAATTGGAATCCAAGGTTTTATGGTTGCACTATCCCATGATGAGGAATTTTTGTGAGAAAACCTTTATGCAAAGATATATGCGATTTTTTTTATGTAGGTAAATAATATAAATGATAAGAAAACTACACCTATTGACATATAACAATCACTTTTATAATGTGGTTATACTAATAAATATTACAAGAACATGCATTACTATGCACATTTGGTATAACTCACTTAAAAAAATACAATTTTATGAATTGATAAAAACATAACAAGGTATATAAACATATTTTTGATGAAAAAAAAAACAATTTTCATTGTTGATGGAAACGGAAATGCATATAAATATGGGTGGATTAAAGAGAAAAAACAATATTATTTAAACATAAAATAGTAATAAAAAAAACTTATCTGGTTTGCAAAAAATGTTGGATAGGCCATACACAAGGTGCATGCATTTCCATTAATTCACTAGCCTACTCATACATAATTCATATATAATTTTAATTCATATATAATTTTAAAATGTTAGAAAAAATACACACATACCCATTACATACCCATTTCAACTTCTAAACTCTTAATGCAAATCTATGATATATTTAAAAGATAACCAAGCAATGAATGAAAATATAAAATCATTATTAAAAAATCAATTTCAAAATTTTCCCACCTCAAAATTCATAATTCATATTCTACTTTGAGAACCGAAATATCGTTGGCGTTTTCATTGTCTAAGCGAGATCTACTCAACTCCTCACCACCATAACTTTTAACACCATCATCCTCGTTGAATATCCACCACGCATACCGTGCACACAGATTGTTTATATATGAAAATTGTAGGATAACTAGGAATATATCGTGCTCGTTTATTTCCCAACTCCTAACTCTGGTGTGTAAAACTGAACCACCTTCAATTAGTTGTGCCAGATCTGGTTGGAGGTTACGAAGTCTGAACGGATTTACTTGTTTACTGTGCACACTTTTCCGGCGCTCAATTCGCCTCCATCCAGTTGCTAAATCATCCATAGCGTAAATAGCCCCAATAGGATACTGAATATTTGCCTCTCTGGTTACTGCATAGAGAGTTCCAGATTTGGAGGATATTATAAGTCTCTCTTTCTCCGAATTCGGATTATAAGTCTTTCTTTCTCCGAAGCAAACTCTAGGCAGCTGCCTTAAACGCCGACAAAGAGCTCTGTTCAAATCGTCTCCCTCCACCCACACGTTTCTCTGAAAGTCGAAATGCGTAGGAACGGCATTACTTAGACGATTTACTAGGCGATAAAGATCAACGTAATACAGCTTTCCTTTCCACGGGATGAGTGTAAGAGAACTGCCGTGCCATTGACACTCTGGAAGAACTGACCACCTTTCAGTGTTTACGTCTAAGGAAAACATTAGCAGACGAGCTGACCACTCGACAAACGGAGTAACAAACAACAGTATCAGACGATACCCGACTACTGTGGAGTACGGAACAGCAGTACCATTCTCAAATTGGAGTTCTCGAACTACTGTGGAAATATCCAAAGCTCGGAAAGCCCCATCGGAGTTATTCCCTGCATTCATTATGTAACAGGCGTGATCATCAATGGGATAATTAACTTTATGTCTCCAGTAAATAACTTTATGTCCTATCGCTTCCATTAAATATTCATCCCATTTCATCTCCTCAGGAATAATTAACGCCCGTCTTTCCAATTCATGATTCGGGAAAGGTGGCAATCTCTTGTCTCGGATTGGGCAGTCGAGAAATTTGATTTCATTCTCAATTCCTGTATCAACTCGATAGTGCACGACTGGACGGAACAGAAGACTGAATTTTTTTGACGGCGGGGGCGCTGAATCAACCAAACTTCGAAGTCTATCAGCAATAAGTGCGGGCCTGGCGTTTGGAATGAGGGACGRCAGACGACAGTGAAGAGCTGGAATAATTCGAGCGCTTATGAGATCGTTGTTCAGGAAATTGAAACGTTCCATGGCTGTTGAACTCGCAGTAATTTCTCTAAATCTTGGTGGGAGGAGATCAGCAATATCGTGTGATTCGGAGTCATCATCTTTTGCCATGTGGATGTGAGAGGCTTCCATGTTATCACTCAAATGATTCCCTTCCATGTTATCACTCAAATGATTCCCTTCACAAATTTGTTGTCCAAAGAAAGCGGTATGAAATATATCATGAATCTCCAAGTTGGTTGTGAAGGAGTGGTATTGAATATATCTTCAATTTATATAAGCATGCATGAGGAAGGTCCGAGTCCGTTTAGAATATCATGTGCGCTCACATAATGCCACCCTATGGTGTGTCAGTTCAAGTCTTTTTAATTATTGGTGCTTCTTCACTAGGTTGTTATTTGCTACTTGCTCTTGTTTGCTTCAACTTTGCAAGGTTGGGGTCCTTCATCTACAGTTGGATCTATTGTTACAGTTTGTGGGCCAGGTGTTGCGCTTCTGTCCTCCATTCACCGGTGGGTCTCGGTTTTTGCAGTTGCATTCTTGCATTACTTGACAGACCTGTTGCAATACATTTTTGTCCTTTATTTTTTCTTCTGTAATGTTGTCCGCAGTGAATATGAGCGATATTGTTCTTTGGTGGCGTTCCTGGTTCACTGGTTTCTGCTTGCTCATTGCTTGTTGACTAGTTTCTTGTTTTCCTATTGTTGTTGTCGATCCCCATTGACGGGTGGGTTTCATTACTAGATTTATGTTCATGTTGGTTCTTTGCTCTTTGTTATTTCCAGTTTGCAAGTGAAATTTTTAAATGTTGGAGATGCCTGAGTCAAAATCCTCTTCCAAAACATGTTCGTATGCGAACAGAAAATTTGATTTCCTTTTTTATATGTCAGTGGGTGTTATGGAGGTGTTTCAATTGGGGAAGCATAATGTCAACTGTGCAAAATTGCAACTTCCTTAAATGTTTGCATAGTTGGAGGCCTTTGCACAATCCTTACAGTCTTGCATGTTTACCTACTAGGCCTCACAACATGAAATGTTTGGTTAACAGGCATGTTACAATATATTCCTCTGATTTTCTTATACAATCTTGTCTGTAGTAAATCTGGACAATATTGTTCTTCACTGACATTCTTGGTCGACTAGTTGATGTTTTCTCGTTGGTTCGCTGGATGCTGCTTATTGTTCTTTGATTCAACTTTGCAGAGTTGAGGCCCTACAGCTGCAACTAAGCCTCTTCGTACTTGTTTCTTCACAAACTGTTGGAGTTACTTCACACACACCTAGGATTTTTTTTTCCTAAGGTTTTTCCTTGTTCATTAGTCATAATTAGTCACTATCCAGTCTCCTATATTTTAGGGGAGAATATTTCACCTAGAGAATATTCTCTTTCACTTGACACTTTAGTTTGACTAGTTGAGTTGAGTTTAGATGTTGCATTGGTTTTTTCACCATGCAACATTGGGATCATCACCATGCTAATTCAACCTTGACTTGGTACCATCACTAGACTGGCGCATTACCCTTGATTCCCTGAGCTAACTCCTCACTAATCTCTGTTCAATCAGCTAACTGAAGACTAGTTGACTAGTTAACTCAACTAGGCGACAATTCACTCTCGTAACTGCCTGAGAGACTAGACTAGGTGGAATTTCACTCTCGTAACTGTTGGTGTGTGTCCATATCACTCTAGACCGCCACTATGGCGCATTAGTTCTCCTCCAGTGCGCACTCATTGGGTTTACAAAGTATATCATGTGTAAATTATTCATTATTCACAACAGTTAATGAGAATTCTTTTATTATTTCTCTCATTCTTCTTCTTTCTCCAATTCTCTATGCAAATGTCTATATTAATTTTTATCTAGATCTATTCTGCGCAGGTTCAACACATTTACATGGTATCAGAGCTGACGAAATTATAAGCAAAAGCTACACCAAAAAATTTTGCAGGTGCAAAAGATTGAAGACAATGGAAAGATGGATTTCTAAAAGGAATTCATTCTTACACCTTACAACTATTTTATTTGGAAGGAGAAAATAGCCATATATCTCCGAACCAGAGGGTTGTCCAGGTTAACCTTGAATATAGAGACAGAACATACATTATCCATACAAAAATCCAAGTATTTAAATCGCATGGATGAGGCACTTGGAACAATTTGTAGTCTTATTTCTCCCGATCTCCTTTTTCATATATATTCCTGTAAGAATCCCAATGAAGCCTGGACCACCTTGGAAGGGCTCTTTGGAAAATAGGATGAGATGAGGGGACATATGTTGGAGGTGGAGTTGCTCACATTGGATCCAAAAAGTTTCGACATTATCCAAGATTTCTTTACAAAATTCAAGGATTTATTGTCGCAACTCAAAGCTTGCGGGGTTGATAAATCGAAGGATGAGAAACAAATGGTTCTCACCATTCTCCCCAAGGTTGGCACTGAATTCTCTGTATTCATATCCACATTCCATTTTGTCAGATTCACCTCTGGAGCCACCTGCAAGATTCCTTCTCTTGAGGACTTTATCGAATCCCTGACACAAGAGCAAACCAAGCTCATCAACATGCGAACAATCAAAGGCCCAAAGGCACATGCACTCACTATGCAAGATGCCAGCCAAAAATATCAAAAATATAAAGATAAATACAAAAGGAAAGCTCATGAACATATGAAGAAGGAAGGGTACACAAAACCCTTCACCGATCCCTCGAAAGGGGAAAAGGGAAGAAAACATGAGAAATGCATGTACTGTCACAAAGGATTCCATTCGAAATCTGCATGCATGCAAAAACAAATAGATCTGATGTCTCAAAGACTTCAGCAAAACAACCTTGGAGATCGCATCCCCAAGGGTGCCAAGAAGAAGAAGCCAGAAGATTTGAATTCCAAGAAAGGCAATTCTAGCCATGCTTTGATTTCCATTAACTCCTGTCCCAATGCTTGGATCGTAGATTCATGAGCATCACATCACATGGATACCTCAAAAGAAGTATATTCTTCTTTGGATGCATGCAAAGGTCCTCCTATTCTGATGGGGGAGAACTCTTTTGTCGAAGTCACTAACAAAGGAAGGATTGAACTCACCAACGGAAGCTTCGAGAATGTGTTGCACATTCTCAAACTTTCTTTCAACCTTCTGTCCATGTATCAGATGGTGAATTTCTTCACCATAAATAAATTCATATTCACACCAAATTCTGTGAACATCTATGACATGCAAACCAACTCTAGGGTTGCTACCAGTGAGGTAAATCATCATTCTAGATTGTATACTTTTTCTGAATTCATTGAACCTAATTCTTCTTTACTACTTA
>ML791523.1:247862-282552 GCA_009831015.1 Picea engelmannii
GATTTAAATGTTTACCTAAGAGGCCTCACAGCCTTAAATATTTACTTAAGAGGTCTGTTACAATACATTTTCTTCGTTTACCTAAGAGGCCTCACAACCTTAAATGTTTACTTAAGAGGCCTGTTACAATACATTTTCTTCCGTTTTTTTTTTTTATATGCAATGTTCTTTGCTTGTTCTTCAGCGACATTGTTGGTTCACTGGTTCATGTTTGCTTCTTGCTTTTTCATTGATTTCTTATTTGTCTAGTGTTTTTGTTCTTATTTGCCCATTGGTCTTGTTGCAGTTTGCATGCTTGGGATTCTGCAATCGCGATTGGAACTAGCCTTCTATCGTTCCCCATTAACGGACAGGTTTGGGTTTCGTGTTTAGCTTCCCTTCCTATTTGCAGTTTGCAGGTGGGAAATTTGACTACTGGGGATGCTTGAGTCAAAATCCTCTTGCAGAACATCTTTGTATGTGAGGAGAAAATATGATTTCCTTGTCCTATACGTCACTGTGGTTGTGATGGAGGTAGGTTCTGTGTCGAACATTGACGATTAGGAATGAGACAAAGACAACATTACAATCATGCTTCTCTGCTTGTATTAATCACATACAAAGATGGATTGCAAGAGGATTTTGATCGCTCCCAGTATTGAAAAACACCAACCGTGAAAACCACACCTTGACTTGGTATCATCACCAGAATGGTGCATTACCCTTGATTCCCTGAGCTAACTCCTCACTACTCTCTATTCAATCAGCTAACTGAAGACTAGTTGACTAGTTAACTCAACTAGGTGGCAATTCACTCTCGTAACTGCCTGAGAGACTAGACTAGGTGGCAGTTCACTCTCATAACTATTGGTGTGTGTCCAAATCACTCTAGACCGCCACTATGGCACATTGGTTCTCCTCCAGTGCACACTCATTGAGTTATACAAAGTATATCATGTGTAAATTATTCATTATTCACAACAGTTAATGAGAATTCTTTCATTCTTTCTCTCATTCTTCTTCTTTCTCCAATTCTCTATGCAAATTTCAGTATTATTTTTTAGCTAGATCTATTCTTTGCAAGTTCAACACATTTACATGGTATTAGAGCCGACGAAATTCTAAGCAAAATCTACACCAAAATAGACAATAAAAAGATGGATTTCTAAAAAGAATCCATTCTTACACCTTATAACTATTTTACATGGAAGGAGAAAATAGCCATATATCTCTGAACCAGAGGGTTGTCTAGGTTAACCTTGAATACAGAGACAGAATAGACATCAGCCATACAAAAATCCAAGTATTTAAATCGCATGGATGAGGCACTCGAAACAATTTGCAGTCTTATTTCTCCCGATCTCCTTTTTCATATATATTCCTGTAAGACTCCCAACGAAGCCTGGACCACCATGGAAGGTCTCTTTGGAAAACATGATGAGATGAGGGGACAAATGTTGGAGGTGGATTTGCTCACATTGGATCCAAAAAGTTTCAACAATATCCAAGATATCTTTACAAAATTCAAGGATTTATTGTCGCAACTCAAAGCTTGTGGGGTTGATAAATTGAAGGAGGAGAAATAAATGGTTCCCACCATTCTCTCCAATATTGGTACTGAATTCTCTGTATTCGTATCCACATTCAATTATGTCAGATTCACCTCTGGAGCCATCTGGAAGATGCCTTCTCTTGAGGACTTTATCGAATCCCTAACACAAGAGAAAACCAAGCTCATCAACATGGGCACAATCAAAGGCCCAAAGACACATGCACTCACTATGCATGATACCAGCCAAAAATATCAGAAATCTAAAGATAAATACAAAAGGAAATCTCATGCACATCTGAAGAAGGAAGGGTACACAAAACCCTTCACTGATGCCTCCAGATCCAAAGGGGAAAAGGGAAGAAAAGGGGAGAAATGCATGTACTGTCACAAAGTATTCCATTCGGAATATGCATACATGCAAGAACAAATAGATATGATGTCTCAAATACTTCAGCAAAACAACCTTGGAGATCACATCCCCAAGGGTGCCAAGAAGAAGAAGCCAGAAGATATGAATTCCAAGAAATACAATTCTAGCCATGCCTTGATTTCCATCAACTCTTGTCCCAATGTTTGGATCGTAGATTCATGAGCATCACATCACATGGATACCTCAAAAGAAGTATATTCTTCTTTGGATGCATGCAAAGGTCCTCCTATTCTGATGGGGGAAAACACTTCTGTCGAAGTCACCGACAAAGGAAGGATTGAACTCACCAATGAAATCTTCGAGAATGTGCTACGCGTTTTCAAACTTTCTTTCAACCTTCTCTCCATGTATCAAATGGTGAATTTCATCACCGGAAAGAAAGTCATATTCACACCAAATTCTGTGAACATCTACGACATGCAAACCAACTCCAGAGTTTCTATCGGTGAGGTAAATCATCAGTCTAGATTGTATACTTTTTTTGAATTTATTGAACCTGATTCTGCTTTACTGCTTACTCATGCTGATGAAAGTAGTAAAATATGGCACAAAAGGTTTGGACATTTTGAATTTCAGATACATGCAACAACTTAGCAAGAAAATATTGGTTGATGGTCTACCATACATCCATTTCTCTAAGGGAGTGTGTGAGGGATGTGTTCTCGGGAAACACCCTCAAGAGAAATTCGAAAAGGGAAAGTCTCAGAGAGCCTTTGCACCTTTAAATTTGATCCATAGTGACCTCATGGGTAATTTTACGCATCCATCGATCAACAAATTGAGGTTTGTTCTCATTTTTGTTGACGATTTCTCACGTTTTACATGGATCTAATTTCTCAGGAAAAAATCTGAGGTCTTTCAACACCTCAAAGATTTCAAAGCCCTAGTTGAGACACAGTCCGAAAAGAAGATAAAATTCCTTCGAACTGAAAATGAAGGAGAGTATGTAAATCATGAGATCCATAATATTTTCCATGAGGCATGGATTCAGTTGCAACACACAGTTCCCTATACTCCGTAGAAAAATAGAGTTGTTGAGCGGAAAAACCGATCTCTAAAGGAGATGGCATCTTGCATGCTGCATGCAAAGTCACTACCATAGAGACTATGGGTCGAAGCACTTAATTGTGCAACATACATCCAAAATATATCTCCCCATAGATCTGTCAAGGATAAGATCCCCTAGGAGGCTTGGATTGGCCTTAAACCAGAAATGACCCACTTTCACATTTTTGGTTCACGTGCATGGTCCAGGATTCCCTCTAAAAAGAGGAAGGCACTTGATCCACAGAGAACTGAGTGCATATTTTTTGGATACCCAGACGGTGTGAAGGGATATCGACTTATTGATCTTTCCTCGGACCAGCTCATCATTGAGCATAGTGTCCAATTTGAGGAAAGTGTCTCACATGTACCTTAGCAGCCGCATGCAGACACCTTCACTCTTCCACCTATCTGAGATGATGAGCATGCACATGCCGACTCTTCTTCAGATAAGAGTTTTGATTCAGAGGACTCAGATGATTCAGGTTCAGAGTCAGTAGAGTCAAATGTAGAGTTAGAGCATCCATATGCAGTTGCAGAGCTAGAGCAGAGGCTCAAGTGGGAAGAAACTACTCTTCAGGATGCAGAGGATCTCATTGGTGATCCAGCCGATACTAGGAAGACTCAATCTAATTTCGAGGAGCCTCCTGTTGCACTCACTTCCACTAAACCATTTCCCTCCAAGCATCTTTTCTTGGCTCAGTCTTCAAATCCACAGTCTTATGGCGAGGCTGCTGGAAATCCCTTTTGGGAATCTGCCATGCAGGAGGAGTACAACTCCCTCCTTGAGAACTAGAATTGGGATATGGTTCCCCTTCCTTCTAGGAGGAAACTTGTCAGATGCAGATGGGTCTATAGGACCAAGAGCGCAACAGATGGATAGATTAGCAGATACAAAGGTAGGCTTGTCGCCAAAGGTTTTCAACAGGTGCATGGTATTGACTATGATGAGACCTTCACTCTAGTAGTGAAGATGGATTCCATACGATTGACACTTTCCATTACGAAAACCAAGGGATGGGAAGTTCATCAGATGGATGTGAAGAATGCATTTCTTCATAGTGATCTCTCTGAGGAGATCTATATGGATAAGCCCTAGGGATTTATGCAGGACTTATCTTTGTTCTGTCGACTGAAGAAGTCACTTAATGACCTCAAGCAGGCTCTAAGGGCATGGTATGCCAATATGGATTCCTACCTCTTGTCACAGAACTTTGTACGTTGTAAATCAAATTCGAATGTCTACATGCTCAAGACGGATGATTCACTTCTATTTTAGTTCTGTATGTTGATGATTTGTTGAACATCGGGTGCTCGCCTTCAATGATTGCTACAGTAAAGAGGATTCTACATGACAGGTTTTTGATGACGGACATGGGTCCGCTACACTTATTCCTTCGACTCGAGATCGGTCAGGATGCATCAAGCATCAAACTATCTCAGGCCAACTATGCATGAGATCTCTTTAAGATATTTCACATGACATACTGCAAGTCTGCTTCGACTCCTTTCCTATCAGGAGTCAAACTTGAGGATGGTGAGGAGACTCCACTTGTTGACAACACACTGTACATAAAACTAGTTGGAAGCTTATTGTATCTCACACACTCCAGACCAGATATCTCATATGAAGTTGGCATAGTTTCTAGGTTCATGCAGGAGCCGCATGAGCTACATTGAAAAGTTGCAAAGCATATTCTTCAATACGTACAAGGCACCATCACCTTTGGCATTCATTATGCAACAGACTCTACATTATATCTCATCGGGTTTACTGATTCCGACTGGGCTGGTGATAGCACTGATTGCAATTGCACATCTGGTTACTCACTCAGTCTTGGTTTCGGGCCTATATGTTGGTCGAGCAAGAAGCAAGCTGCCATTGCTCTATCTTCAGCAGAGGCAGAGTACAGATGGGTAGTTAACATAACCATTTAGGCTATGTGGCTACCACATTTTCTCATGGAGTTGGGCATTCAGTTTCATCAGTTGATCATCATATGGTGTGACAACCAGAGCAATCTGAAGTTTTGCAGAGATCCAGTTTAGAGGCAGCGGAATAATCACATCGAGATCCACATGCACTACATTTCGGACTTAGTACATGAGGGGATCATTGACTTACAGTTTTGTCCTTCAGTAGAACAGATGTCAGACATCTTCACCAAGACCTTCACTGAGCATAAGTTCCATTCTTTGCGAATTCGTCTTGGAGTGAAGGACATAGTTTCCTAGCAATTGTAGTTCTTATTTTTACATACATTGTACCTTGAGGGGGGGATTTTCCCATGAGGTTTTCCCTCTTTCTTCACTTTATTTCAGTGTATCTTTTGTATTCGGGTACCTAACATGGCCTCGTTGTCGGGACCCATTCTTTATTTTCACCATTGTGATATTTAGGGGGGGTGTTGGAATTACTTCACACACACCTAGGATTTATTTTTCCTAAGGTTTTTCCTTGTTTAATAGTCATAATTGTTCATTATCCAGTCTCCTATATTTTAGGGGAGAATACTCCACCTAAAGAATATTCTCTTTCAGATGACACTTCAATTTGACTAGATGCTACATTGGTTTTGTCACCATGCAACATTGGGATCATCACCATGATAATTCGACCTTGCCTTGGTATCATCACCAGACTGGGGCATTACCTTTGATTCCCTGAGCTAACTCATCACTACTCTTTTTTCAGTCAGTTAATTGAAGACTAGTTGACTAGTTAACTCAACTAGGTGGAAGTTCACTCCCATAATTGCCTGAGAGACTAGACTAGGTGGAAATTCACTCCCATAACTATTGGTGTGTGTCCAGATCAGTATAGACCACCATTATGGCACATTGGTTCTCCTCCAGTGCACACGCATTGAGTTATATAGAGTATATCATGTGTAAATTATTCATTATTCACAACGGTTAATTATAATTCTTTCATTCTTTCTCTCCTTCTTCTTCATTCTCCAATTCTCTCTGTAAATGTGTGTATTATTGTTTAGCTAGATCTATTCTATGCAGGCTCATTTACATAAACACATATCCACTTGGAAAACGCAAATTGGAACATGGTTTTACAGTTGGCTCCCCAAAAAATACTATTAAGACAAAATAATATGCAAAATTCTGCAGTGGATATAAACAACATCTCTTCTGACTTGAACCAGAGTTTGTCGAGCTCCAAGTATATTTAATAGCTGGGAATTTGTTTCCCATAGTTAATGTCTTTCTATGGCTTCATAGTTATGATACTAAGTGTTTTTGTGTGAGCGAAAAAGTTCTTCTCTCCCTTTATTTTTCCTCTTCTAAACTTGCATGTTTTCCCATTTTGTTCTTCCCCTCTATTATGCGTTTATGGTTCTATAATTTGTCAGGTTTTTGTGGTCACGGGTTCCCGGGGTGGTGAATTGACAAATCTTCATATCCATCTATATATTCACATCATAAGTCTGACCGACCACCATTCGTTTGCATACTTAGCCAAATTCTTCTAAACTTGCTTGTTTTTCCTTTTTGTTCTTACCCTCTATTATGCATTTCTGGTTCTATACTTTGTCACGTTTATGTTCTCACAGGTTCTTGGTGTGGTAAACTGAAAAATCATCATCTCCATCTATATATTCACATCACGACTCCGAACGACCACCATTTGTTTGCATACTTAGCCAATTTTATGAACGTGGGTTTGTTGGCGCGAATTTGTTCAGACCAGGGTCCTTCTCAGGTTACCAACAAAAGGCACCGTGTAGTCTAGAGCGCTGGCATTTTCATCCCCTCCGAAGAGAAGAAGTATCACCCAAATCACTGTTGAGACAGATAGATAGGGAAGGGTAGGGAGAAGACTACAGAAGATCCATAGAGCGTTCAAAACTCACTCTTGTTCTTGTGCAATTGACATTATCAGATTGGAAACATCTAAATGGAAGAACCAAACATACTGACATCGCGAGCATTGGTTAAACATAGAAGCATTAATTATAACTCATAAGCTATACAAAAACACTGTAATGCATAAGCAAACATGTAAAGACACATCAGATTTGAAAATTTAATCCTTCATCATATTATCATCAAAGATCGTTCTTACATCACAGACTCAGAATTACATAGAAAGGTTTAGTATAGACTCTTGGCTCCAGATCTCAACCATTGTGTTTGGATTTCCCAACTGATAGGTCTCGTTCATTACAGACTCTACTCTTCTTGATTTACAACAACTAGCAACAACTACTTCCAAAACCTTGGGCGTTGCCCATAGACATGACTCTGATTGACACAATTCAACCTAATAACATCAACTAATGAGAAAATGAACGAACGAACCAACCCTTTTACAATTATAATATGTCCTATATATAGCTTGGTTATGTATTCTTGTTCGACTTGCACACCTTCTTGTTATGTTGCAACTGTCTGTTGCTTAGGTGGTGTTGCGCTGGATTCTGCAACTTTTTTCTATTATTCTTCCTTATAGCCTCTGATGGAGGTTGCATGAATCATGCTTAATCAACACTTGTGCAATTCTTTCTCAAAAACAAAGGGCCCAACAGGCTCCAACCACAATCCTTGACTCATCCTCGAGTCAAGCACTTGGTTCCTTCACATTCTCTAGGAGTAGTTGTTGCTTTCCCTTATCTGGCTTTTCCTCTTCTTTGAGCTCTTCTATTTGTGTCTTTTCTTCCTTCACCTCTTCAAACGAAGGGCCCAATTCTAGAACTATCTCTAATGCTCTGTGCTTTACTCCGTGAAATATTTCAACTTTGTCCCACCATTTTCAGGCGTGGAGTGATGCTTCGGTCAGGAAATGTTGGGTCATCTCTTTGTTGTACTCCTTTGGCTTGGCTGCAACCAATGAGTACCATTCGAAGTCGGATGTTACGTCGACCTGGTGCATTTGCATATAGGCGGTTTGAATCACTGGTCAAAAATCGTGCAACTCTTTCTTGGCTACAGACTGTGCTTCGTAGAGGGAATTTAGTTCATTGTTGGCCTACTGAATTTGGTCAAACTTTTGCTGCTACTCCATGGGGTCCATTGTGACTACAAATTCCTCATTCAACACCTAAATCTTTGTGTGCACTTCCTCCAAGACTTGATTCCGTCGAGAAATGATGCCCATCCAATCGCTGACTTCCTAATATTCGGGTGCAGTCTGTTGTCTGCTTATGTAGTGTCGCTCATGCATTGTTACCTTGCAGTATTATCCTATGCATTTGTTCTTGCAGCCGTCGAGGCTTCTTTTCTGCTTCTTTCTAGACTTGTTGTAACTTTGCTTGTATCTTCTCCGTGCATGTCACGAGATGTGTCCATGCTTCTTGTAACAACTCGATCTGTTTCTCTGGTTCTCTTATCTCGCTGGCTTCTGGTAGGTCGGGTGCAATCTTCTAGATATTGGGCCAAGCTTCTGCACTTTTTTCCTGGAGCTTTTCCAGTTTACGCTGGGCTAGGGTTCTATCCTATTTTTCCTCCATTCTACATGCTTGTGCAACTAACTGTTCTTTTATGGCAAGCTCGACTGAGCTCTCGATGTCCTAGAGCCTTTTCTCTAGTTGGTTGGTAGAGGCTTTGATTAGCCCGAATAATTGTGATGCTAGCCACTGTACCAATTTTTTAGTTGAAGGAGCTGCATTAGTGGGTGCTCGTGTTTGTAGAGGGAGTCTGCTGGCTGTTGAGTGGTCCGAACAGGTTTCTACATCCTCCTATGTTGGTGGCACTAGTGCAATCCTCAATCTTAGATCCTCGGGTAGAAACATCAGAACCTCTTTTCTGGTTATGAAGAGTTGCATCAATTCTGCACATTGTTGGGGGTCTGGAGGACTTGCTCCATTTGCACTCGTGTGGTTGTCATATCCTATGCCATTGTTGAGTTTGGCTCATTGTGCTCATTTGGTATCTCTGTGTCCTCTGGTACTTTGGCATCATGCGTCATGATTTCTGGGGCATCCTCACCCTTAGGTATTGAGGTGATTTGTTGGTCACGGTTGACTTCCATCTCTTCTCTTCTTCTGGCAGCTTCGTCCTGTGCTGAGTACTCGGGTTGTTGTTCCTGGGTGCTCGGATTCAAAACATCTAGCATCGTACTTTGCTCTGGGGATTTGGGGTCGGGGTTGGGAATTTCTGAGCTGGGATTGGGGGATTCTTTGGTTTTCTGTGGGGTTTGTCTTCCCTCTATCTTTGGGTGGTCGAGCTGCATCAACTCCGAGGTTGTGGTCTGATGTGGGGTGGCGGTGAGGAGGTTTGGTAGTTGGATTGGTGGTGGAGGTTTTTTCACGATGGGTGTAGACAGAATTGCTTCAGGCTCTGGGTCGTCCTGAATATCAATGACAGTGGTGATTTTGGTCTTAGCGTGGGTGCGGGGAGAAACATATGAAAGAGGTTGTGGGCTCAGGATTTTGGTCGGGGAGACTCTAGTTCTCTGCTTATTCTACAATGGTTCAGTCCCAAGCACAACACCCAAGATGTGGTTAACATGCGCTCCTGATAGAAATGCATCTTCTGGTAACTTACGACGGTTTGATCTTTCCCTCTGCACCAATGACTGTGTGTCTTCTTCCTCTTCAGATTCGGTCTGTACCAAAGCATCTATATTCTTCTGCTCGGGGCCTAAGCTCGATCCTTCTCCTGCTTCCTTGTCTTTCTTCTTGAGCAGCTCAGCAAGAAATATGTAATGCATTCTTGTTTTACTTAGGTCGCGTTTAACTCCTGGCCATGACATGACCTTCTTTTCGAAATATTCCTCATCCAAATAGAATGGTAGCATTTGTGTGTGAAAATATTCTCATCTAGCATGCCTTGGCTAGATGAATGTATTGTGCTGATTCATGCCAAATGAAATATTCCTCATGTTATTATTGAGGATCTCTTGCGGGATGCGTGGCCTCTGTGTTGCATCTATCATAGCATTATACTACTTTGCAAATGTTGCGTTGTTGAGTGTTGTGTTCTCTGAGTCTGGTCTGGACTGCCATGGCTCAAACATCTTCGCCAGGTGCCCTTTGTCTGGTATTTTCGATTGTCTGCCCACCGATAACTTCCACTTGAGCATTGTGAATGCCAAAAGTATGTATCCATTGATAAAGTTGATTCCTTTCTCCTATGCCCCTTCACAAGATATGAGTAGTTTCTCCAGCAGGAAACTACACCAGTTGAACACTGCTCCTTGATTGCAGAAGTCAACAAATGATAGCGCATCTAGGGTGCATTCTCCCTTATAATAGGACCTCATAACCTTGTTGGATATGACGTAGCAGCTAGTCCAGACTGTTTTGGGTAGTACTGGCTCAATGACTATTGTGCGTCCGCCTCGCTTGGTGTTAAAATTCTCATACAGGCTAAGTTCGCCTTTCTTCTTCCCATGCTTACTGGGTCCCTGAAATCCCTTCGACACATCCTCTCCTTCAGAGGATAGTCAAGTAAGATGCTGGATATCCCATGCATGGATTGGATATCACTTATCCAACCATAGGCTTTTGTCATGCACTATGCTTATCAAATATTTTGTACAACACGCAATTTCTCCCGTGGTGCCAAAGAATGGTAAGTCTTTAAGGTTCATGATGGTGGAGTTAAACAAATTGATGAAAATTTTTCGGTATAAAGTGCATATCTCTAGTTCCATCTAGGGATAACTCCCAAAAGACATCTGGGTGCATCTGTGGGAACAAAGCTTAATCTGTGAGGTCAAGGTTGAGTAGCTTGACATGCTCTACCTTCCCTTTGAGGTTGCCTATGATCTCAACCTGGGGGTCGCAGATCTTGTCTGGTACTTCTTCTTTTGTCATGGCACTTCAGCTTGCTGTGGCTCTCAGCATTCGCACTTTTGTGGCAGATAAGAGCTAGGCTACATCTTCGGCTCTTGCAATGGTCTCAACTGGTTGACACTGTTGAGTGTGGAAATAACTATGCTTGTTTTAGAAACAATACATTCTCGACTGGGTTATGAGAGTCTTATGTCTGGCTTAACGAGTAAGTTTTAACAATAACTGCTCCTCATGATGACCGTATCAACACAACATGGTGTGAGATGTCCGACAGGACGGTTTGATCAAGGGAAATCTGATTGGGTGATATGGGTATTTACTCGTTTGAATGGAATAGGGACGTGGCCGAATTAAGACCTTTCTATTTGACGGGTGGGTGTCCGGACGCAAAGTTCGATGGAATCTTGGCATAATGTAGCTTTATGGCTTAACGGGAAACAATCGGGTTACCAGAATGACAATAAAGGTTGTGGCTAGACTGGGTTTGTGTGGCCTTTAACTCGGATTTGATTTGGATTCGTGGTGCCACCGACCACAAAGGTTGTCCCTATCATCCTTAATGAAGGATATTACTGGACTTTCTCATGCTTCAGGTCCTGTACTGTTAAGTTGTTAATTTTGTATAAACCAACACTTAAACAAAACAAATAACTATGTATTATGGGGCAACACTGTGCATATGGACATTATTAGCTGAATTTACAAAATTCCAGAAAGAAAAATGAAACTCAAATCTAACTATTGTACAAGCTTCGTCAGATTGGAGCGACTACCCTTCTTCTCAGTTTTGAGATAGGTAGGGCTTCAGGCGAGCGTCATTCACCCATCCCAGTCGTAGCACACCATCTAGTTGCACGAGTCGGACTGCTCCTGATGGTTGAATCTCCGCAACTATGAAGGGTCCCAACTAGTGCATATGAAGCTTGCCAGGGTGCATCTGGTATTGGCCGTCGTAAAGTAACACCTTGTCCCTTTGTGTAAATACCTTGGTCTTGATGTGTTGGTCATGCCAATATTTTTGTCTTGCCTTTTCAACTGACTAATGGAAGTCTGCTAGAAATCTGGTTTCTTCAAGTTTTTGTAGCTCTGCAAGCCTCTATGCCATTGATTCTTCAACTGTCATACATGTGGCGTGTGCAATATACAGACTTGGGGTGATGAAATCTGCGGGCAACACTACCTATTTTCCATAAACAAGATGGAACAGTGTGTATCTGTGGATTTTCTTTGTGGTTGTCCTGTATTCCCATAGTACCACTGGAACTATCCCAGTTCTCTTAGTTTGCGCAACAGACCTTTGTTAGTCCCTTTTCCAGGATTTTGTTGAAGGCTTCGATTGTTCCATTGGCCTGTGGGTGGTATGGAATTCTCTTGTGATGTTGAATCATAAATTATATGGTAAGTGTTACTATAGTGTTGCTAATGAAGTGGGCTCCCTGATCGTTGGTTAGGATCTTGGGACATCCAAAGAAGGTAATGATATTCTCGAATATGAATCTGGTAGCAGTATCCGTTGAACAATCCTGTACCACTGCTGTTTTTTCCCAATGAGTAAGGTAGTCGGTTTCGGTAATGATGTACCTTGCCTTTGAATGTTTCGATATAGGGTTGATTGGCCCAATGAAGTGAACATCCCATTTCTCAAATTCCTGTAGCACTCTAACGGGTTGTAATGGAAGTTCATCTCAGCGTGATGGATTTCCCACTCTTTGAAAAACATCACACGATCTGGCGTATACTTTTTCATCTTTGAACAATGCTTCCCACCATAGTACTTCCTATAGAAATTTCTGTGTCGTTTCCTTTCCTCCTACGTGGCCTCCTGCATTTCCACTATGGCATTCCCAGAGTATATCCTGCCTTTCATGATCTAGGACACATCGTCTGAGGATGTTATCTAGTCCTAGTTTATACAATTGCCCGATGATCAACTGATAATATGATGCTCTGACGACCATATGGCATTTCTGGGTTGCGGAATATGTTTCAGGGCAGGCCCCTGTGCTGAGAAATATTGCTATGTCCTCTAGGTATTCTGGTATTGAATTGATCCTGAACAAATCTGCATTTGGGAGCTGATCATCGATTGCTTTGCCACTTTATCCTGACTCTAGTATGGATAGATGGTTGGGCTTGATGTTGCATCATCCTGGCTTGATGATGACTTCAAAGGAAAATTTCTGAAATAACAACAACCATCTGCAAATTCTCCCCTCTAACGCAGGTTTGTTAACTAGGTATTTTAATGTTGAATGACCAGTAAAGAATTTGAAATGAGACCCTAATAGATAATGTCTAAATTCCCGTAAAGCGTAGATCATTGATAAGCCTTCCCATTCCGTCGTTGTATAGTTGCGCTCTGCTTGTGACAACTTTCAACTCGCAAAGTATATAGGTTGATTCATAGCTCCATCTCCTGTTTTCATTAAGATAACTCCTAAGGAAATTCCTGAAGCATCTACATGGACATGAAATTCCTTCTCCCAGTTTGGGAATTTCAAAATCGTTATTGTGATGAGTTTTTCCTTAAGTACTTCGAATGCTTTGTCACACTCGAAAGTCCATCAGAACGTTTCATCCTTTTTCGGGAGGTTTTCCAGGGGTGCAGTAATGTTGGCATATCTTCGGATGAACCTGCGATAATAACATGTGTGTCCAAGTGTGGAGCATAGTTGTTTAGCACTCGTAGGTGGTGGCATATTCACAATGACCACAACTTTAGTTGGGTCTACCAATACTCCTTCTCGACAGACTATGTGGCCCAACATATTTTTGTGTGCCACAAAGAAGATACACTTACTGAGATTTAATGAGATTTTCATCTCTCTGCATCTGTCGAACATTAGCCTTAGTAGTGATACGTGTTCCTTAAGTAGGCTATATATTGTCCAATCATCCATATAGACTTCTATGAACTTGTGAATGAACTCTCTAAAGGTTGTTATTACAATCGTGGAGAAAACTCCAGGGGCATTCTTTAACCCAAATGACATTACATTGTATGCAAAAGATCCCCATTTGGTAATGAAGGTGGATTTTCTTTTGTCCTCTTCAGCAATCCTAACTTGATGGTATCCTAAAAATCCATCTGTAAATGAGTATGCTTCTTTTTCCGCAACTTGTTCTAGGACCTCACCGGTAAAGGGTGTTGGGAAAGGGTCATTCACATAGGTAGATTTGAGGCTTCTGTAGTCCACACATACTCTAATATCCTCAGCGTCTTTCTTTCTTTGAATGACTATCGGGCTGACCCATTCTTCTTCTTCAACTGGAAAAATGAGACCTTCTTCTAACATTTTATCAATCTCCTTTTTAACTTTCTGTTTTACCCTTGGGTTAAGACGGTATGGTCTATGTCTGACAGACTTGGATCCTGTTTTTAATTCAATCTTCATTTCTCCCAAAACTCCTTTGATCCCCTTTAATTTTGAAAAAATCTTTGTGAACAATTCTTCATATTCTCACAGTAAACTCTATATTTCCTGATTTGTTTGCTCATCCCAATAATATCCCACCAAAGATATTTTGGGTTTCTCTTCGGTCCCTATGTTAATTTTATGCAATTTCAATGGGTGGTTGTAGGAACTATCGGTCTGGCCAGGTATGGTGTTTTGGATTTATCTTTTCCCCTCGGTCTCTTTGATGGCTAGGTTTCTCAGTTCTTCTAATTTGTCTAGGCTTTCTGAAGCTTTTCTAATCTGATAGCATTCTATAGGATTTTTGATCAAGGGTAAGTGGAGTTTAGTCTGAAGTTCTTGGGTATGCTTGGGACATACTACAAAGTTTGATCTTGTATCATTATTTGTTGTGAAAATAAGTTCTTTAATCTTTTGCAGGACTAGTTCAAGCTCAGGGTACTTACTTGTGAATGAGAAGACTTTGCAAAATTGAGTTGTCAGTGTTTGCCAACCGTTGGTCTGTCTTCTGGTTTCCTCATGTAGAAACCAAGATTTCAGAATTGGGCCTAGAGAATGGGGAAATGCCTGAACCCATAAGTGAGAGGGTATCTCTGCAGCCTGCCACTGTGTCACACACTATTGAATGTGTATTCTAGGGTCCAATTCTCCAATGAACAGTTGCGCGGTGTGGAGATCCATCTGTATGTCTGATTCCAACTGTTCTCTATTCCATAACCTGTATTTGAGAGCTTGCTTCACCTCATCCCAAGTTTTGAGTGTGGTTTTGTGCGTGGCCCACCATCTCGCGGGGGTGTTCTGGAAAGTGATATCTAGTACTGAGATTCGTTGATCCTCTCTCACGTTCTCTTCCATGTTATGCAATAATTTGTCTAGGTGTGAGGTGCCATCATATACTGGGTGTTCTCTGACTTTAGTCCCAACCCATCTGGTCGTTATGATAGCTGTGCATCTTATTGAGAATATTTCATGCGAACCTTGTTGCCAACTATCAAAAGGCAGTTCTGATTCTTCGTCTGTTGATTGTATACTTATCCAGCTTACTGATCCATCTACAGTAGGGTTTATATAATCGTTTCTTGTCCCAGTTGTTACAGTGTACAACTGGTTTAGGTATTCTCCTTCCATATTATTGTCTGTTGGTTTTGTGTACCTGGGTCCTACATAGGATCCAAAGGTTGAACTACCTTGATTCCCACAGCTTCAAAATTCATGGTGTATTTCTTTAATTCAATTACTACATAATTGTCATAGGCCCAATCAATTCTAAGTAGTGTAGGATAGGGGTCCTTGTCTCCCATGATCTCAATGACTTCAAAGTCAACCACTGTTTTTACTCCTGCTGCATCAATTTCTACATTCTCAAGTCTTCCTATGGGAAAGATACAATATTGGTTTGCTATTCTTAGCTGAATTGGGGAATATGTCAGTCTTGGTTTTCCTAGGGATTCCCAGGTCTTCTTGGGAAGAATGTTCACATCTGAACCTAGGTCCAACATGACGTCCTTAATTTTGAAGTCATCTAACTGGGCTACTAGTCATAATTATTTTCCAGTTCTTACTTTTCTTCGTTTCACTCTCTGGGCACTCTTCTCAGGAAGGTTAGCCCGAATCCTTGCTTCTGAGGTCTCTTCATTCCCTAAGACTAGGTACAACACGTTACGCAACTTCTCTGTTAGTTGATCATTCCCCAGAATGTCAGAGAGTAATTGAAACCAAAGGTCAACTATGTTTTGAGGTTGCTCAGGTTGTCTTGGTATGCCTGCAGGGTTTCTGGGTGCAGAGGGTGAAGTAGGTACTTGTGCTACTTTAGGATATACATCCGAATGAGGGAGATTATCTTGCGTTTCACAACTAGGAGTAGTCTAGAATACTTCTATGGAAACTTTAAAGAACATTTTTTTCTTTAGGGGATCGTACCTATCTCCCTTAGGTGCTGCATTCTAGATCCGAGGTAGAGTATCAACATCAACTCCTGAATCGCGCCTCCTCAAGTGACGATGTTAAGATTTGGTAATTGTCCCTTAGAAATCCTTTTGATCTCTAAACTAATAAGGTTAATTCCTCTTTGTCGTACCCTATCTTCCCATCTTTCAATTAGCTCTAGGCAGTCTTTGGTTGCGTGTCCGTTGGTTCTGCAGTGGGAACACCATGGCCGCCTTGGATTAGGACAATCTCTAGCCAAGTGACCTTGTTCATTACAGTTATAACATATTCTCGGTCCTCTTCTGCCAGTTATTCCTCCTTTGAAATCTCCTCCAGCTCCACCTCCACGACCTCTTCCTGGTCCCTGAGGGTTCTCATTTACCCTTAATGTTGTTTGGTCTAGCCTGTCTTCCAGTGCATCCAATGCCCTACATTGGTTGGTAGTATGCATGGTAGATGCGTAGAACTCATAGTGGATTGTGCTTGGTACGTTTGAATATTTCTGCATGATGGTGCACTGTCTCGGTCCATGCCCATGGGTTTGGAAGATCTCACAATATTCTCTTTTCGGTGCTGCTTAGCCTCCTGGGAAAGCGTGATATGGGGTGGGATGGTGAAATGGTGGATTCGTCGATACTTATGCAACTCCTCCCATGGGTCTTGGTGGGGGTGCCATTATATTCTGAGGAGGTCCCAACCCTCTGACTTGTGGACATTCATTCACCAAATGACCTTCCGTATAACATCTAATGCACCAAAACTGTGGTCGTCATGGTCTGGGTATCGCCAATTCTTGAATATTTTCTGTAAGTGCTCATATTTGTCCTTGTAGTTGCACTAGATTTGCATATACTTGGGGTCGGGTTACTCTCAAGCTCCCAGGGTATCTCGCCATGGCTTCAATCTTCATCGATTGTTCCAAGACGTCTGTTAACATGGCTATCCTTTGTTGTGTTAGAGAAACCCGAGTCAGAGGTAGCAGCCCATTAATGTACCACTCCCTTTGATTTTCTTCATGGATTGGATGTGCCAACCTCCCTATCGCATCTTTGAACTTCTGACTGTATTCCTAGGTTGATTTTCCTTCTCTCTGTTGGATCTCGCGCAACTCAGACAATGCTTGTTGTTATGACTAAGGAAATTTGAACTCTGCTATAAACCTTGTTCGTACCTGGCCAAGGGTGAACACTTAACCTTGCGTCCCTAGAAATCCTGGTTCAATGATATTCATGTACCACTTGAGAGCGCACCCTCTCAAGGTAGTTTGGAACTCGACCAACTTTTTCTCATCTGGTGTCCCTTTGGATCTCCAGATGGCTTCACACAAGAACCAGTGTTGTTCAACGTCTTCATCTCCCTTACCCCAAAATTCTGGGTATCATGCAATCGAACCTCCCACATGGCTAGACATTGTTGATCCTATTGTTCATATCAATATGAACCCTAATGGTCATGCTTGCAATCTACTAGGGGATCCCAATATCCTCCCTATACTCACACTTCCTGGTTGTGATTGGTTAACTAATTGTACTGGAACAAAATTTGTATGAGAAGGTAGCTGTATGGAACTTAATGCTTGTATTGAAGGCACTTGGGGTATGAGTGATTCGGCGCTGGTGCCACTGGCTTCGGGGAAGATTTATTTGATATGGGGGGTCTCGTTAGCTTCCACTGGGATGATCTCTTTGACCAAATTCCCAATATCTCCTGTTATCGGGGTTGAATCTTCTCTTTCTCCTTCAAGATTCATGCTAGATTCCTCCTCTCTTACATTCGTGCTTCCTCCTTCTCGTCCCACCTCATGGGGACTTCTTTCTCTCCTTGCTTCTCTTTCGTTCAATATTTGACTGGACAGTTGTTCCTGTCTTCTCATCCTCTGCAGTTCTTCCATCTTTCTTTCTTCGCTTTCTCTCGCTCCTCCTTCTTTCCCCGACTTTTCAGACTATCTTGCGGCTTTCTTGATCTTGTCGCACCACCACTTCTCAACTATGGCAGCTCTCTTCAAGGCTCTCTCATCTCTTGAATCTGTTTCTTGTTGTTTCCCCCCTATTTTTCAAATAACCCTTCGCCTCTCTCATGCCATGACTCTCACCCCGTCTCGCCCTACCCCAAGCGAGGGTGTTTACGCTGCCATCTCGGTCGGGGACATAATCAACATCCCTTCCTCCACCAAGAAAGCTTTAATCCATAGGGGGATCTCTCTTAAAAGTATTCCCCTTATGCCTTTCTTGAAAATTTCCTCTGGCCGTGAGAAGGACTGGTGGTTCTCAGCTGCAAATTTGATTATATAGCCTTCTATCGTGGTAGTAACCCATAAATCTATGACTCACGTGATTGGGCATTCCAGCCTTTGGAGTGCTGCTAACTTGTCGGTATTCCACACGCAGATCTTCTTGACCCATCCCTAGAACTCTGGAGATTCTTGGAGTCTCTTGATCTAGTGAAAAAAATATTCCAGGAATTTAAACCAGAAAATCTCGTACTAGTCGCTTGATCTTTCTGAGTAAAAGATCACTTCCCGAGTAGTTCCCACCGATTTTCTTCTTAGCTCCGCTTCTTTCCATATGAAAGAATTACAGTTTCTTTCCCACCATTGATCAATGCCATATCTATGGATCATCGGTAGCATTCTTCCTATAGGTTCCCTTTTAATATGGGTCTCGAAAACAGAACCATTTTGTTGGTGCTAATTTGTTCAGACCAGGGTCCTTCTGAGGTTACCAACAAAAGGCACAGTGTAGTCTAGAGAACTGGAATTTTCATCCCCTTCGAAGAGAAGAAGTATCACCTGAAGCATTGCTGAGACATATATATAGGGAAGGGTAGGGAGAAGACTACAGAAGATCCATAGAGCATTCAGAACTCACTCATGTTCTTGCACAGTCAACATTATCAGATCAGAAACATCTAATGCAAGAACCAAACCCACTGACGTTGAGAGCATTGGTTAAACATAGAAGAATTAATTATAACTCATAAGCTATACAAAAACACTGTAATTCATAATCAAACATGTAAAGACACATCATATTTGAAAATTTAATCCTTCATCATATTATCATCAAAGATCGTTCTTACATCATAGACTCGGAATTACATAGAAAGCTTCAGTACAGACTCTTGGCTCCAGACCTCAGTCACAGAGTTTGGATTTCCCAACTGATAGGTCTTGTTCATTACAGACTCTACTCTTCTTGATTTACAACAACTAGCAGCAACTACTTCCAAAACCTTGGGCGTTGCCCATAGACATGACTCTGATTGACACAACTCAACCTAATAACATCAGCTAATGACCAAATGAACGAACGACCCAACCCTTTTACAATTATGTTATGTCCTATATATAGCTGGGTTATGTCTTCTTTTTTGGCTTGCACACCTTCTTGTTATGTTGCAACTGTCTGTTGCTTAGGTGGTGTTGCATTGGATTCCGCAACTATTTTCTATTATTCTTCCTTCCAACCTCTGATGGAGGTTGCACGAATCATGCTTAATCAACACTTGTGCAATTATTTCTCAAAAACGAAGGGCCCAACAGGGTTCACAGATAGGTGCTATCGAACTCTAGTAACCTGTGTTCAAGGTATACATCTTGCACGCAAAAATTTCATTCTCTACAATTCGAGCCCGGACTCCTCGAACTCGCAAGCCTGACTCTACCTGCGATGACTATGTCTATTCGACCTGCCTTTCCATACTTAGTCGAGTCTTCAAATTTTTGCGGGTTCACGTACTCCTAGGTTCAGAAAAGTTTAAAATCATTTTTCGCTCCCATCCATCCCCGCCACCTTTCGCCCTTCCAAATGCACATTAATTATGATTATACTAGTGACAACCCACCAGACGGGTTCTAAAATATTGTCTTTAATAAGCAGAAAGCTCGAGGACATCTCCCATTAAAACGCATTAACAGGCGAATATTATGGGATCTGATAAAAAAATTTGCGTCCATTTTGAATTTGCAAAAAGTGTTGGTTATTTTAGTTTTTTAAAGGCATCATCATAGTAACAGTGCAATATTGTACTACCATGCTTCCATCCAAATACGTGTCATCCAAAGAGGTCTTAACGTCATGTCCCTCTTTAATACTTTGCATATATTACAGGTTGTCATATTTGAGAATCTGCTTGCATGTGGGAATGTTAACTCGTGTTATTAGTGACTATTCAACACACATATTCGAAAATATTGGCATTAATAAGAAAAAAGATCGAGGGCATTTGCCATTAAAAAAAATTAAACCAAAATTTATGGAAGATTATACTATCATCCTTCGGTGTTCGTTTTAAATACTTATTCCCATTTCTCTCTATCATCGAAGAGTTGGGCTTTAAGGTGCCTTCGTTGTAATTTTCCTGGCCATGGACATGTGAGACAACTTAGAGATGCCATTCAGGCCCAATTGAAAGACAAGGGAATGGTTTTATGTGACATCATCTTCGAGCGAAAAAAAACTTTGTTAGCCAACAAAAACTCAGACAAAAAAAAATCAAATATCTTGTGATTGGTGTTTTCCATGTATTTGATTCTTTGGTTGGTTGAAAGGTCTGCCTGAAGATTTGTGTGTTGAACTTCTTTGTTTTTTTACTGGGAGTTGGAAGGGAATTTCAGGTCACCTGCAAAATGCTCCTTCGTTGAAGTATATATCTTCTTCCAGCAACACAGATTTGGAAAGTGTATCAAATTCTGTAGACCACACAAGAATTTATCTTTCGTCAGAGTAGTCGCACATATCATGGCTTGAAAAATGGTCTGGAATATTTGGAAATGACACCAAATATTACTCCATTCGTGAATATACTCAGAAGGAAATTATAAATTTGGATCATCGTGAGTATGAGAAACAGTATGGGTGGTTGAATCAACATCCTAAAATTATAGCAAAGGTGGTGCAACTAAGGTAGATGCAGATAGTGATAGAGATCCAGTTCCTCCGGATGATCCAAGTGAAGATCCAGGTCATTAAGATACGAAAACATCAACTTATATAATCTAAAAGGGCGATATGATATATTAATAGTATATGTTGGTGGTCGTGATTTTGTTCCAGATGTTCTGGTCGGCTCCATTCAAATATCCTACACCTTATAAGGAGTGGAGACAGAGACATTTTGATCTCGAGATCCAGTTTGGTGACTCAGATCCGGACAATCCAGTTGGTTCAGCCAATGAAGCAGCCCCCCAGTTTCTATTTCAAAGTTTGTTGAGCTACTTCTGGGTGTGGTAACAGACTTGACAAAAATTCATATTCTTTATCAAAGTTTGTTCACCGTCCTCTGGATGTAGTAACAGACTCCACATACAATCAACTTTCTATTACTACTGCACATTTTTTTCACTATTCCTATGAATATGGTTGCATTTGGGTCGATGAGCTTGCCCCTCTTTGCACAAATTTTCTCCTCCTACTTGAAGTTGGGTATATAACTAAGGAACGACGCTCTCAAAATTTTATAATGCTTGCATCGACATGTAACTAGGAAACGTTAATGGGAAGGAATTCTGGATTATGGACTTTGCAACACTTTATGAAAATTACTTTATACTACCACCTTCTGCAAGAAGATTGGTGTGTTCAGGTAATGATTTGGTTTATGAAAATCACCTTTTACTTCCACCTTCATGTAATCATTTTATTTAGTTCTTTAGAAGAGACCTTAATGTAGTGGTGTATTCCAAAGTTGTTTCCACCTAATATTAATATTCATGATGTTTCCCTTGCTTTGAATAGGGAAAATGCATTTCTTTTGTTACAGTGGATCCGATATTTGAAAAAAAAAAATTGCTCGAACAATACAATTTCTTATTTCTTAAAATATAGAACAATGTATTTTTTGAACACACGATTGTTCGAAACATTTGAGGTGTTGTTTAGGATTCACTTCCTTCAAGGATGTTAATTAATCACATAATTAATATTACTTGTTCCAATGCAATCAAGTCGTCATCCACTATGGAAATTTCATTAACACTGCAATGTCAGATAATAAATGTCTGACATGTACCTAATGTCAAGGTCATTATAGCATAGGACACCAAACGTCCTAAGATTTCTGGACTCAAAGAAACATTGTAGTTGTCATGACAAAGAAACACTAAAGTCAATGTTTTTTGTAGGTTTGACAATCTTGTTGTCTAAGTGCTTTGACAATGACAACCCTGCTTGTTCACCGCATTGCCACACTGCATTCAATAGTAATGTTCCCATTTCCATTTCGAGTGTTGATGTCCAAAGTCGAAGCTATCTAGAGCCTGGGGTCACCGCCAATGTAGATGCCTAAAGGTGAAAATACCTAGAGCCCGGGATCATGACTTATTACCGTTGACATTAGTATCAGTAGTGATCAAAAGTTGATTGTATGTTGAGTCTGTTACTACATCTAGAGGTCGCTCAACACTCTTTGACATAGAAACTGGTTGTCTACCAAGTCTGTTACAACTTTGGCTAAAAAAGTTCTGTAATTTTAGAATGTTGATTCAAACACACATACAATTTCTCACGTTCGTGAGTATCCAATTTTATAATTTCCTTTTGAGTGTATTCGGGCATGGAGTAATATTTGGTGTCACTTCCGAATATTCAAGACCATTTTGTGGGCTGTGATGTCTTCCAACCCTACGCCGAAAGATATATTCTGATGTGATATGCAACATTTGATACACTTTCTAGATATGTGTTTCTATAAGAAGCTATGTACTTCAATAGAGGAACATTTTGTAGCTGACTTGGATGTCCCTTCCAATTTACAACAATAAAACAAATAAATTCAACATACAAATCTTCAGGCAGGATTTTCAACCAAAGAGATGATTGAATATAGGGAGAATAGTATTCACAACATACTTGAAATTTTTTTTGTCTCAACTTTTGTTGGCTAACATGATTTTTTTCCCCCAAAGCCGACGTCACATAAAACCACTCCCTCATCTTTGAATTGAGCCTGAATCGCATCTCTAAGTTGTCTCAAATGTCAATGATCAGGAACATTACAAGAAAGGCACCTTAAAACCTAAGTTTTCAACGATAGAGGGAAATTAACAGTTAGCAAAGTATGGAATGTTGAATAACCAGCCAATGCAGTCAAGACATATCTAGAAGAGACAAGATATTCAAAAAGTTGGGATAGATCTAGCTGGCAGCACTGATGAAGTTCGAGACCCAAAATTGATATTCAACTCATTTTTTTTACGAATCAAGCATTTGATGATCAAATTAAAATATATAAAAGACTGTCCACAGGCTTCATTATTGTACATATTTTCTTTTTTTGTCAGCGGCAGGCCCAATCGCAATCATTATGGAAAATAATCTCAGTTGTATTTTGTAACCCAGTTTATTTGAATATAGAATATTTGAGGTTTTTGTACGGTGTTTTCCAATCTCTCGTATTGTTTTTTATTTTATTTTGTACTTTTTTGTGTGTGTCGTTAAACATGGACGACAAGATTTCTTTCTGTTGCCCAACACTTCGATTTAAATAAAGGCTACTTTGTTAGCTCCTTACATTTTACATGGAAGAATAATTTATCATAGGCCATACTTATGTGGCGCCCACCCTATACTTGAAGAAAGAAATGGGAGGACCCGTCCTGCTTTCATTCTTCGGGGTCCCATAAATAGAATGAATTAATGACTCTATTTCAACAAGGCAACTTGGAAGATGCTTCACGTTTGGACCATAAATAATCTATTAATATATATTAATATGAATACTATTGGAATAAATATAAACACTTTTTCTTTAAATTTTCCTTGTTTTCTGCCCCTCTAGTATCCCTTTGTGGTTCTATATTTAGTCACATTTATATGATCACGACCACCCAGATTTGCGGATTGGAAGATGCTCATATTTATCTATGTCTTCACACCATGAGGCCGACTGACCTCGGTCCCTTTCGATACTTAGCCAATTATCTGACCACTGGGTCCCGAGTTTGCAGTATCCAACACGTATGTCCCCTGTTCCGTCATATACATCTTGCACCCAAAAAGATTCCTTTATATGCAATTTATTCTTTTACTAGTGAGAACTCATTAGGGGTTCGAAAAGGTTGGCATTAATAAACGAACAATAGATGTTGTTCTGTGATATAATTAGCCCTTTTTCCCTTTTCTTCTTCCTGTCTATTATAACTTTCTCATTATATACTTAATTGTCTTTCTATGATCACAGTTTCTAGGGTTGGCGGGCTGACAGATCTTCATATCCATTTATATCCTCACATGATGAATACGACTGACCATTTTTACTTTCCATCCTTAGCTAATTTTATGGTTGCGGTTGTTGAGTTGGCACTTTCGAACTCTGTTGCTTCTTGTTATGTGATATACATCATTCACTCAAAACTTCTGTGATCTACAATTCCACTACGGACTCCTTGAACTCGCAAGCTTCACTCTACCAAGGTTCACAAATGTTTCAAAGCATATGTCATTGCCTTCCATCCCCACTAAATTTGCGCCCTTCCTAATGCACATTAATTATGGTCGTACTAGTGACAACTGAACACACTGGTACGAAAAATTTGGCATTAACAAGAAAAAAAACCTCGAGGACATCTCCCATTAACACGCATTAAACCACTATTTACAATACTCGTACCGACCACCGTTCCTTTCTATACTTAGCCAATTTTTTCCACCTTTTCCGTGATATACATATTGCACTCAAAAAATTCCCTGATCTACAATTCCACCTCGGGCTCCTCCAACTCGCAAGCTTCACTTTACCCGAATTCATAAAAAGTTTCACACCATTTATGGCTCTCTTCCATCCCCACCAGAATCGTACCTTTCCCAATGCACATTAATTATTTCTGCCTCTAAATTAGCTTCCATTGTTCCGTGACCTACAAATAGCACTCAAACCTCTGCCATATACAAATTGATTGTCAGACTCCAACATATTACCCTCTTCCATGTTACATATTATGCATTCAAATGTTCCGAGCGATACAATTTGACAATTGGGGCCTCACGTCTTCTGGGGAGACCTTGTCACCCTATTTTGGATCGTCAGGTTGGCGGGTTCACGAAATCTCCAATTCCTAGTCATTTTTTCTTGTGTCACTCATCCTCGTACTTCTTTCCAAATACTCAACAACAAATATTTAATGGTAATACACCATCATGCAAAAACCATAAATATCGTCATTAATAAGAAAAATTCTCGAGGACTAACTATCCCTACAAAATTTGTCCAGAAACATGCAAAGAAGATCTTGCCAGGTAATGGGAAAGCTATTATAAATTTCAATATATTAACAAAAAACAAGTCTAGGCCACCATTTCCCTATTCCATACTTGGATATTTTTTTGATTGCGGGTTCCTAGATTGACGGCCTCAAAATTGTGTTTCGAATCTTCCGCAACTTGCAAACAGTGCCCGAAGTTCTGCGATATATAATTTGTCTACTGGAATGCCCTGTCACAAGCCCGACCATATGTCGTTCCTTTCAATACTTATCCCCAAGTTGGTTGTATCTCCATGATGTTGTACATTTACTTTGTATCAAGTTCGACCTACTGTTTCCCTATTCCATACTTAGACACTTTTTCGATTATGGGTTCCCGGACTGGTGGGCTCAGGATTGTGTTTCCAATGTTCCGTGACTAGCAAACAATACCTGGAATTTAGAGATATACAATTTGTCTGTAGGAATTCACCATCATGCCCTCTTTCGTGTTACACATTCTGCAGTCAACACTCCCAAGAGATACAATTTGACCCTCGGGCCCTCACCTCTGTTGGTTGTATATTGTAGCCCTATTTCGAAGCATCACCAATTTCTTTCGATAATTGACCATTCCTTAATTGTCGTTCCCTTTCCCTGGCCCTACCACCTTCCTGCTTCTCTCTGGATACACAATTGGCAAGATTTAATGCTAACACTTCATCATGCATGAACCTTAAACATGTCATTAATGAGCGAAATGCTTGAGGAGATCTACCACACTTCTGACATATACAAATTGAATGTCGGAAACCCATATCATCCCCTCTTCTGTGGTACACATTTTTCACTCAAGTTCTGAGACATATAATTTGACCCTCAGGAAGTCACCTCTCCCGGGGAACCATTGTCACCCTAATTCTGAAGCCCGTCCGATCGCTTTCCATACTTGCTCATTTCATGGAATCTCTTTCGCGGATCATCGGGTTGGTGGGTTCACGAAATCTCCAATTCTTAGTAACTGTTTATTGTTCCCACGACAATCACACTTATTTTGAAGTAAGCAATTACCAAGGTTTAATGCTAACAATTGATCATGCAACAACCATACAGAACGCCATTAAAAAGCAAAAGTGTCGATGAGACAGTGGAATTTAAATGAATCTCGACTCCTCGAACTTAAATGAATTTATTTTATCTTATTTTATGTTTTCTTCTCAGAGACATGGAAAAAAGATCTTGCCACATAATGGGATATATATGACAAGTTTCAATACATTAGAAAAAATGAATCTGCCCAGCCATTTCCCTATTCCATAGTTGAGCCACTTTTTCGATTGCGGGTTCCCAGATAGGCTGGCTCACGTTTTTACTTCCATTGTTTCGTGTCTTGCAAACATTACTCGGAATTTCCCATCATGCCCTCTTTCTTGTTATGCGTTTTTCACTCAAAAAGTTTTGAGACATACAATTTGACCCTTGGGCCCTCACCTCTAACGGTTGTACCTTGTAACCCTATTTTGAAGCCCACCTGACTGCTTTTGATAATTAGACACTCCTTAATTGCTCTTTCCCGTCCCCATGACCTTCATACTTCTTTCTTAATATGCAATTAGTAACATTTCATGCTAACAACTCACCATGTAGGAACCATCAACATTGTCATTAATGAGCGAAACACTCAGGGATATCTCCCATTAATAAAGATTAAAACAATATATGTGGAGAGTTATATTATCCCTTTAGATTGTTCATCTCAAACACAGGTTGTCGCGTTGGCCCATTCAGGAAATCTCCAATCCTTAATTGTTCATTTTCGTACCCTCCATGTTCACACTTCTATGTATGCAATTACTATTCTTTAATGCTAACAATGCATCATGCAACAACAATCGAAATTGTCATTAATGAGAAAAAGTCTTGAGGAGATATCCCAGTCACATGCATTGGACCAAGATTTGTGCAGGGTTATATTATCCCTTCCAACTCTTCATTTCAAACATCGTCTAGAGAAAACCAACGTTCTCGTAAACTTATGGAATTATCTCGACAATAGTTCTATGTAGATACACTGAATATATTTGGATGTGAGGACTAAAACTTCCATGGGTCCAGGGCATACTCTTACTATTCATCTTGTTCCTCCCAGAACAAAGTGATTTGGACCTCTGGAATTGCTCATGCAGGCTGCGTCCCTAAGGTTTTTTACTGTAATGAGGTGGTATCTTTGTGCGCCAAAAAATATATTTCAAACCAAATAATTATTCCACTACACGACCATTCTCCTGGTTCTTTGTCACCTTAGGTGTTCCACAAGATTTTAAGATTGTCAGAGCCAACATCGACCTTCATAGGACAATACTGCAAGAAGTTCCTATAGTGGGTTGGAGCTCTTACCCGAGTTCCTCGAAGACCTGACAACAGTTCCTAAAGATATCAAAAAGTTGCAGGTCAGTTCCTTTAGAAATCCATTCCGGGAAATTTCTTGTTTGTTTACAAGAATAACAGGACAAGAATCCATGACAAGAATTTCCCGTATAGTTATTTATAATTTGTACTTCACAGTCAAGGAATAATTCATTTTTGATTGGGGGGAAGCTAATTTCCATTGAAATCTATTCCCAACTGTCACTATTCAAAGAATCAAATAAATTTTATATGTCATCCTACTTGATTTTTGCAATAGTGCATTGTTGTCCATTTCCAAAACTGTCTCTGTCCAAGAAAATAAACTATGAATTCGACCCAGTAACATTCTAGTACCAGGCCTTATGGAGGCACAAGGCCTCACATTGTTTTTATGAGGTTTTTAATGACTTTGTCTCAGTTTTCAAAGATTTATTGTTAGGAAAGGATGCTCCACGAATGTCTGGCCAGGTAACCAAGTTTTTGGACAGGAAGGGGACACTTGAACAAAAGGAAAATTATAGTGTAATAATGATCTTTGGATCCAAGGAAAATCATGCTTTCCTTCCATGTCAGATCGCGGAAAATATGTTTGTTACAAAAATAGCAAGGCAATACAACCACTAGTTTCATTTTTTCCATGACAAGAGAAAAAAACAGTTCATTCCTCTGCCCTATATAGTCGGGGACTTCATGTGCAGAAACATCAACAAGATTGATGAATTCGCAGACCATTTCAAGAAATTGAACCTAAAATATGTTGAAAGGTTAAAAGGGTTCGACCCTAATGGGATTTTTCGAGAACATTTACTATAAATTAGCTTTAGAATATCTTTTATCCATAGATGCCTGACCGAAGACAGAGACAGTGAAAACAACACTCCTGATTTTGATGATTGCGATGTAAAGACATTGCAAAGCGCACTAAATTGTACAGAAAATAGGGAAAAGGATCCTGTGAGAAGAGTGTCTAGTCGTCGACCAACACTCCCAAGAGCACGACATCATGGAGCATCACTTCAATGGCTCACCCCAGTAAGAAATCAACCCAAAAATCTTTAAACAGAGAAGGAGATAAGAACCCTCCTCACAGAAAAAATGATAGTTCTCACAAGCTTCCCTTGATGAAGAAGAGAAAAAACATTATAGGGAAGGCGGAAGAACCCAAAATTGAAAGTGAGCACATGCAACATGAAACTTCTCTGGATGCGTTGTTTCACAAATTTGACCTGCCCACAGACATGATGCACCATAGTTCCACAATGGAAATAGTTGAAACTGACATTTTTGATGAAGATGAATCCTTCGTATTCCAGAGCATTATCTTTGACATTCAATCTAAAAATTTAATCATTGAAAGGAGAGATGTAACAAATAAAAAAGGAAAATCTCATATAGAGATTAACTTTAGGAAAATGAAACCATCCCAAATCTCTATATTTCACCGTGCAAGCATTGGTGCTCTTGATGATTCCATTGGAGGAATTGAAGCGGAGAATGCCATACTGAACGACTGAATCAAGGAATTGGAGGAGGCTTTCATTGTTACCCCAGTTTTTACCAATCCTTTAGTAAAAACCATGCCTGCTATCCCTACAGCCAATTTAAAAGGATCCTTCAACCTCCTTACATCCTGTAGATCCTTTGTAGATAAGAACATAAAGAAAAGAATGCAGCTAATTACTGAAGCATGGGAAACATCACAAAATATAGCTTCCTTTCGAAAGAGGGAAAATGATTTGCACGGACATTTGCAGATGAATTTAAAAAATGAAGAATGTTTCTATGAATAGATGGTGACCCATTTTTCCAACCATGCCATCCACAACTCAGATCTGAAAAGAAGACAAGAGGATCTCCCGTCCCCAAAGTGGATCAAACAATTAAAATCATGATGGAAAAAGAAAGTTAAGAACCTGCAACTCATTGTCGAATTATGTGAACAAGCCATATCAGAGAAAGAAGAATTATTCAGAAACCTGACCCAAATAGACTTAGCCAGAAGTATCAATGAGGTTCAACACCCAAACGTAATCCTCAAATCCTTGTCCTTGAACAAACAAGACTTCGATGAATAACTTGATATTTTAAAGGGGTTGTCTTTAGAAACGTTTTGCGACATCCTTGAATATGGTGAAGATGACGTCGAGAACTGGCTAGTGGATTATTCAGAACACAATGAAGAAATTGAATAGGCTCTGCATAGTATTTCAGTGGATCTAAGGAAATTAGAAAACAAGCTTTTCAACATAGAAATCTGGGATGAAATCAACATGGCCCCCATGAGAAGCTACATTGAAGAATGGTTGTTAGGGTCCTAACCCGCACATAGGTAGAGAAATATATTCAAATGTAATAAAGATCAATATTAATAAGGCCTTTCAATAAAATAGAATAAGGCGGATGTAAGAAGACCTAATAGAATCTTCCACTTCTAGAAGGAACTTCCTCTAGATGCTTCTTTTGATAGACATATTTAGTATAAATATGAGTTGAGGGTATGAGAACCCTAGCTTGGAGATTATTGTAATAAAGCGTTGCTCGACTGGAGGTTTCCCCCTCGAAGAGGCCCGTGAACATTTCTTTCTGAATCAAAGTGTTATTTTTGTTGTTGTTATTATATCATTTTTGTGTTATTGTGGAGATTATGTTGGTTATATTACTGTTATTCTACCATTTCTAGCATTTTATTTATGTTCTGTATACTTTTTATATCTGGTATATTACAAGTGGTATCAGAGCACTTTCCTTGGAAAAAGTTGTGAGAATTTTTTTCCAGGGTAGAGATGTATTTCGACGTCTTTAAGCCACAAAGATCTGTCATTATGCGCATAAACCCGCAGTTGAGGGATTCATACATGTAGGAAATACAAGTGGTTATTAAGCGCACATTTGTTGGCCACCCTTGTAACCCTTGTTAGTACCCTTTCGAGTGGTAGCGCATCAGACAACACCTGTGTACGGATCGGCCTAGATTTCCTAAATCCCTCTTTAGATAAACCAATTGGCCACCGGACTACTATAGTTCCATTGATAACAACACTCGGGAAGATACTCTCTAGTACCTGGTTAGTCGGGTAGTACGACTAAGGGTACAGTCTATCCTCCTTTGTTAGTGCCCTGAGATATTGGGTCGAGTACTACTATTGGACCCCACACATATATCAGAGAGCTATAGCACAGGGAAAACCCTTGTCTATAGAACCCTTGAATACCTAACCCTTGGGGGACAAAAACATAAACAAATTAAAACAAATAAGATCTGTTGACGCGCAATTGTGTTCAGGTTGCCAAATCACTACACTTTTCTTCATGGTTAAGAATTTGGGGATTTCATCGCTATAGTATTCTTCACTACACCTATTCCATTGGATTCATCTCTTTGCCCTTATCGCATTCATCCATATAATTTTTTGGCCAAATTTTTGACCCCGCTTGCCCCTTTTCAATTCGCCCACCCTCATTTCCATACCTGTAGCCAAGACTTGGAAGCTCGCTTCAACACCTTGCAATATGGTCTCCTCGAGACCCAAAAAGAAGTGAAACAACTCAGTGCCAATGTTGCCTCCATTGATACAACCTTCCATACAACCATAAATATAACCATGCAGTCCTCAATGGAGGAAGTCAAACAAGAACTGACCACCCAGCTTGAATCTGTCTTTTCATCACTCTGCACCAAACTGGAGATCCTTACAGATGACCCTTTCTCTGACGTACCTCCAAATATTGAAGGTGAACATTCCTCCCATTCCCATAACTTTCATCACCATCACTTTCAACGTAACCTACGCCTTCCGCGAGTGGATGTGACCAAATTTGATGGATCAGACCCCACTGGTTGGGTAACCCAAATGGAACATTATTTCTCTTTATACGACATTGAAGATGACTTGGCCAAACTTCGGTATGGTGTTATCCATCTAGCTCAAGAACGTTGGCAATGGTGGCAATGGAGAAAAACTTCTCGTCAAGGGTATATTGCTTGGACACAATTTGTGACTGAGCTTTATGAATGCTTTGACACTGACACCAACCATTTGGGCCATTTGACAAAGTCGAAACAATCAGGAACAGTGGAATACTTTATAGCTTCCTTCAAGCACCTGGATTTTCGAACTGAGGGCATGACTGATGTTTTTTTTCGAGAGTGTTTTATAAGTAGCCTCAAGGATGAGATTCGGGCCCATGTCCTCATGGCTCGACCTTCAAGTTGGGTGGAGGATACTAAAAGAGATAAATAAGCACAACAGGTTGTATCTTCTCAAAACCAAAAACTCTCCTTTATCCCTCGCCCTAAACCCATAAATCCCACTAATCCCTCCGCCCCACTAAAGATCCAAAAATTAACTAGGGCTGAAAAGGCTGAACGCCAACTCAAAGGCCTTTATTATAATTGTGATGACAAATATTTCTCGGGCCACAAGTGTAAGGAACAAAAACTTGTTATGACCATCTCTGAGGATATTTCAAAAGAGGATGTTGAAACTCCCCTTGTTTCTGAGTCATCAGAAATCACTGACATAACCCCTCCCTCAGACCCTCCTAAGGTAGAACCAATCATTTCCCTCAATGCTCTCACTGGCTTCTCTGCTCCCCAAACACTCAAGTTAATTGGTTACATCAAGCATCGAAAGGTCATCATTCTGGTTGATAGTGGAAGCACCTATAATTTTATTCATCGTTGCATTGCCCAAGAAACTCATTGCTACATCCATGCCATCAACAATTTCCAAATCATGATTTCCAATGGTGGTTCCATGAAATTTGGAGGGTGTTGTGAAAATGTGCATCTCCAAATTGGTGACTACCACCTAAAATCCCATATTCTTTCTATCGACATGGGTGGTTGTGACATTGTGTTGGGTGTAGACTGGCTAAGGACTTTGGGTCCCATTCTCATGGATTTAAAGGAATTAACCATGCAATTCGACCAGGAAGGCCACCAATATAAATTCCAAGGCATCATCGTTGGTTCACCTGAGATCATTGGTTCCCATCACATGGAAAAGCTGCTAAAAAAAGGTCGTTCTGGTGTCATTTCCCAACTCCATACCATACAAGAAACAGAGACACCCTCGGTGCCGCAAGACCTCCAAGCCCTCCTTTCTAAACATCAAATGGTATTTTCCACTCCCCAAAGACTCCCTCCTTCCCATGGTGTTCATGATCATTCCATTCCCCTTGTACCTGAAATCCTTCCTCCCAATATCCATCTGTATCGCCACCCCTTTTCACAAAAAAATGAAATTGAGAAAATGGTCCAGGAACTCCTTAATGCATGCATTATCCGCCCTAGTACCAACCCTTACTCTTCTCCTGTAGTCATAGTCCTGAAGAAATAAGGTTCTTGGAGAATTTGTCCTGACTTCCATGCCCTCAACAAACTGACCATTAAAGAGAAGTTTCCCCTTCCTTTCATTGATGACCTCCTAGATGAATTGAGTTGTTGGTTGTGGAGCCTGATTATCTTCCTGATTTAGAGGTCTTTTACTTTCAATGATGTTTATACCCCATGAAGTACTTGCACCCCAGAAGTATGTACACTCTTCCATGCGGGGGAGTGCAGAGGGGGGGTACCCCCTTTGCGGGGTCCAGGGGGGCTATCCCCCTGGCTGTGGGGTCTGGGGGCAGGATAAACCCCAGTGGGGGTTCGGGGGTGAAGCTCCCAAAGGAAAAATTGCCTTATAAATGTATATTGTAATTTCATTGTAAATCTGGACCGTTCATTATAAAGTCGCAGATCTAATGATAGAGATTATGTTAGGGTTTTTTTCCCTAGAAGGCAACTCTCTTTTATGAGGTAAATGTATTGCGGCTATGGTGAATGGCGAATATTGTATTCTGAGATAGGAGACTGTGAGAGAAAGAAGAGGAAGTTACAGTGGGTTTGTTGTAGGTTGTATCCCTTCATATGCTGGATAATAATAAAGGAAGGACATGGCAATTTCTCTGGTGGATGTAGCCCACACTGGGTGAACCACGTAAATCTGTGTCTCTATTGTATTGTGTATCTTCTATGTTTTGATTCCGCATTTGTTTTATTTTATTGCTCCATGGTCCTTTTTTTCTAACAACTGGTATCAAAGCGAAAGGTAACTCGCAGGAAAAGAGGGTTCCTAGTTCGAGTGGGAGCAATGTCGGAAGATGGAAAGTTTAGGGTCGAGAAATTTAACGGCCAAAACTACCAGTTATGGAAGATGTAGATGAAAGACTATTTATATCAGAAGGATCTATTTCTACCATTGGGCAGAATAGAAAAGAAGCCAGTGGCTACGAAGGACGAAGAATGGAAGATTCTTGACAGAAACGCTCTAGGAACGATACGGATGATTCTGGCAGTGTTGGTGGCTTTCAATATTTCGAAAGAAAATACAACGAAGGGTTTGATGGACGTGTTGACCAAATTGTATGAAAAACCCTCGACATCCAATAAGGTATTTCTAATGAAGAGATTATTTAATATGAAGATGTCGGAAGGTGGGTATGTTGCAGATCATTTAAATGATTTTAATACGGTTACTAATCAACTAAGTTTTGTAAAAGTGGACTTTGATGATGAGGTCAGGGCTCTTCTAATCTTGTGCTCATTGCCAAAAAGATGAAATGGCTTGGTCATGGCTATAAGTAACTCTGTATCTGGTTCAAATACTTTAAAATTTGATGATGTTGTTGGTGTTATCCTTAGTGAGGAAATGCGACGGAAAAGCAAAGGTGAGACATCAGGAAATACATTGAACATGGAGAACAGGGGAAGACAAAAGGATAGAGGAAAGGGTTTTGGGAACCGTGGGAATTCTAGGAAGGGCAGATCCAAATCCATACTTGGAAAGATAGAGTGTTGGAATTGTGGGAAGAAAGAACATCTGAAGAAAGACTGCAGAGCTCCAAAGAAACAAAGAGATGGACAACATGAGAGAAATCAGGAAGCAAATGTAACAAGTGATGTGTTACAAGATGCTTTGATTCTTTCTGTAGATAATATTTCTGAGTCTTGGGTAGTAG
>ML791523.1:284599-302411 GCA_009831015.1 Picea engelmannii
TATAGGTGGAACAACAGTAAGTTGGATTTCAAAACTGCAAAAGGTTGTTGCACTTTCAACAACAGAGGCAGAATATGTTGCTTCTATAGAGGCTAGTAAAGAGATGATTTGGTTACAGAGGTTTATGGAGGAATTGTGAAAGAAGCAAGAGAATAACAGGTTGTACTGTTACAGTGAGAGTGCCATTCATCTTGCAAAGAACTCAGCCTTCCATTCAAATACTAAGAATATACAATTGAGGTACCACTTCATACGATCCACCTTAGAAGATGGACATTTGAATCTGGAAAAGATACACACTATCCAAAATCCTGCAGACATGTTAACAAAGTTAGTAACTAGGGAGAAACTGAGTTCCTGCTTAGTTTCAGTTGGTCTTCAAGAATGAAGATGAAGATGAGAAATTTACTAGGTCCAAGAAGGTTCAGAGTCCATCATATACTGCAGTGGTGGAGTTGTTGAGATCAGTCTCCAAGTGGGATATTGTTGGTTGTGGAGCCTGATTATCTTCTTGATTTAGAGGTCTTTTACTTTTAGCCGTGTTTATACCCCATTAAGTACTTACACCCCAGAAGTATGTACACTCTTCCACGCGGGGGAGTGCAGAGGGGGGGTACCCCCTCTGCGGGGTCCGGGGGGGGGCTATCCTTCCAGTTGGGGGGTTTGGGAGCAAGCCGGCTCCCAGCAAAGGTTCGGGGGCGAAGCCCCTGAAGGAAAAATTGCCTTGTAAATGTATATTGTAATTTCATTGTAAATCTGGACCGTTCATTATAAAGTCGCAGATCTAAGGATAAAGATTATGTTAGGGTTTTTTTCCCTAGAAGACAACTCTCTTTTATGAGGGAAATGTATTGCGACTATGGTGAATGGCGAATATTGTATTCTGAGATAGGATACTGTGAGAGAAAGAAGAGGAAGTTACAACGGGTTTGCTATAGGTTGTATCCCTTCATATGCTGGATAATAATAAAGGAAGGACCTTGCAATTTCTTTGGTGGACGTAGCCCACACTGGGTGAACCACGTAAATCTGTGTCTCTATTGTATTGTATATCTTCTATTTTTTTATTCCACATTTGTTTTATTTTATTGCTCCACAGTCCTGTTTTTCTAAAATGAGAGGCACCCAATTCTTTACTAAACTTGATCTTCGCTCGAGCTATCACCAGATACGTATGAAAGAGGCAAACATTCCCAAGACTTCCTTTTGAACTCATGAGAGCCACTATGAGTTTTTGGTTATGCCCTTTGGCTTGTGTAATGCCCCCTCCACCTTCCAAAGCCTCATGAATCATGTCTTCTATCCCTTTCTCCATCATTTTATCTTAGTTTTCTTTGATGATATCCTCATCTATAGAAAAACCTAGAAAAACCATTTTACTCATGTGGATCAAGTTCTCCATCTACTCTCTCAGCACCAACTTTTCCTGAAACAATCTAAATGTGCTTTTGGTGCCTCAGAAGTAGAATACTTGGGTCATCTGGTTGTCAAGGATGGCATCAGGGTGGACCCAAAAAATATTGAAGCTATGCAAGACTGGTCGCACCCAAAGACTCTCAAAATCTTGTGTGGGTTTCTGGGATTAAAAAGGTAATATCAAAATTTTGTTAAGAATTATGGAAAGATTGTAGGACCTCTCACTGCTCTCCTAAAAAAAAACTCTTTCACTTAGACTCCAGCCCGCTGCTCAATCTTTTCAAACCTTGAAGATGGACGTGTGCACCACTCCGGTTCTGGTCCTTCCTAATTTCACAAATACCTTTGTGTTGGAATGTGATGCCTGAAGGAAAGGAATTGGTGTTGTCCTTATGCAAGAGGGTCGACCTTTGGGCCAACAAGAAACTATCTGAAAAGAATCTGGGCAAACCCATCTATGAAAAGGAAATGTTGGCTATTCTGCATGTCGTTGATCTGTGGCTCCCTTATATCTTGGGGAAACGTTTCCAAATTAAGACAGACCATCAAAGCCGCGAGTATTTTATGGAACAATGTATTTCCTCTCCGGAGCAACAAAAATGGGTGACTAATCTCTTTGGATATGATTATGATATCATTTACAAGAAAGACAAAGACAATGTGGTGGCGGATGCACTTTCCTGAATATATGAAGAAGAAGGATCCCTTTTTTCTCTTTCCTTCATTGTACCAGATTGGCTCCAAGACGTTCGCCAGGAATGGCTACAAGATCCCAAAAGTTCACATTTGATCCAACAATTACGGTCCAATGCCCAAATCCCCCAGGGTACTCTTGGCTCGAGGATGAGCTTCGATACAAAGGCCATTTGTATTTAAGTAAACAATCAAAGCTTAAATCCATGGTACTTTCTGAGCTTCATGCTACACCCACAATGGGGCACTCCGGGTTCACCAAAACCTATGACAGGGTCAAACGTTATTTTTTCTAGGATGGTATGAAACAAGACATCTGTAATTTTGTTGCTGAATGTGATGTGTATCAATGCAACAAGGGAGAAATAGTCAAATCTCCGGGCACACTACAACCGATTTTGATTCCACCTGCTATTTGGAAGGATATCTCTATGGACTTTATTACCGACTTACCCAAATCGGGAAATAAATCAGTCATAATGGTGGTTGTTGATCGCCTTTCCAAGTATGCTCATTTCTACGCTCTTCAACACCCATTTACTGCATCCACGGTGGCTCAAATTTTCATGGACCAGATCTTCAAGCTTCATGGCATGCCACACTCTATTATTTTTTATCGTGACCCAAATTTTACAAGAAACTTTTGGAAAGAACTGTTCAAGCTACAGGGCACCCAATTGCATCTCAACACAACTTATCATCCCTAGAATGATGGCCAAATGGAAGTTGTCAACAAGTGTTTGGAAACATATCTGAGGTGTTTTTCCTCTGAAAATAAAAATTAGTGGGCTTAATGGTTACCCCTAGCTGAATGGTGGTACAACACTTCCTACCATACAACTACACACATGACTCATTTTGAAGCGATATATGGACAAAATCCACCTTCAGTTCTCTCATACTTACCGGGTACCTCGAAGGTCCAGGCGGTTGACCAAACACTTACAGTTCAAGAGGCTATTCTTCATACCCTCAAAGATAACTTGGTCATGGCACAAAATTGCATGAAGCAACAAGCAGATCAAGGTCGCTCTGAATGTCAATTTGTAGAAGGGGATTAGGTGTTTCTGTGACTGCAACCTTACAAGCAAACTTCCCTCAAGGCTGAGCATTGTCAGAAGCTAGCACCCAAATTTTATGGTCCTTATACAATTTTCAAGCATGTGGGACAAGTCTCCTATCAGTTATCTCTTCCCAGTCATTCGAAGCTACATCATGTTTTTCATGTTTCATGCTTAAAGAAGGTGATTGGAACTAGGTGCCAAATTCAAACCAACCTTCTCGATTTAGTTGAAGAAGGATCCATTTGGCTACAACCAGAACTATTTTTGGACCAGCGTGAGTTTTGCCTCCGTCATAGAACCATCAAGGAAGTGCTAGTCCAGTGGAAAGATACAACTCCAGTAGATGCCACTTGGGAATCAACTACGATTCTGCAGCAGTTTCCATATCTCAAGCCTTGAGGACAAGGTTGTTTTTAAGGGGAGGGACATGTTAGGGTCCTAACCCGCACATAGGTAGAGCAATATATTTGGATGTAATAAAGGTCAATATTAATAAGGCCTTTCAATAAAATAGAATAAGGCGGATGTAAGAAGACCTAATAGAAGCTTCCACTTCTAGAAGGATCTTCCTCTAGATGCTTCTTTTGATAGACATATTTAATATAAATAGGAGTCGAGGGTATGAGAACCCTAGCTTGGAGATTATTGTAATAGAGCGCTGCTCGACTGGAGGTTTCCCCCTCGAAGAGGCTCGTGAACATTGCTTTCTGAATCAAAGTGCTATTTTTGTTGTTGTTCTTATATCATTTCTGTTTTATTGTGGAGATTATGCTGGTTATATTATTGTTATTCTGCCATTTCTAGCTCTTTATTTCTGTTCTGCATACTTTTTATATCTGGTATATTACAATGGTTCCAACGGAGAATGGATAATCTCATCGATGAAGGGAAACAATCGGTTGGCACGATTCCAGTGGTCGTCGATGACAACAACAAAAACGCATTGGCTTCATAGTAAGTCTATACTGATCACAACTTTCTTTCTTTATCAATCCAGTTATTCTACCACTTTAAAGAGAAATCTCTAACCAAAGACTCATAACTTCTAATTTCTTCTTTTCAGGTCTTCCTCTCTACTGTCGCACACTTCTTCTTTCTACAGTCTTATTTCTTGTACTTATTTATTTTATGGTCCGCGGGAGCCCCAATCCCAGTCTATATGACAAACACATTTAAATTTTCAGAAACATGGAACAAATTCCAGAAATATGTAACAGACATTATTATTTTTTGATAAATTTCAAAGAAAACTAATTTGAGAATGTTAATTTTTTTTCCTTCAACTATGTTGGATGTCAGGAAATTGTGTTTATTATATTTGAATGTTTAATGTGTGTGATTCCTGGTGATTTCATAATCTCTAATTTCCATATTCCATGAGTGGATAGGGTTTCAATGGAAAAAGTGCACCTAAGGTTTCAATATCTAATGAAATTTGATCTTCAATTATTTTATAACAGTAGGTAAATGATGGGAAAATGGGTTGTGCTAGTATTATATAAATTCAGATCTACTAAGATGAATATAATTTTTATAACGTAGTTGTGATAGTAAGTAGTACTTGAAGAACATGCATTACTATGTACATTTGGTATAACACACTTAAAGAAATACAATTTTATGAATTGATAGAAATAGAACAAGGTATATGAACATATTTTTGATGAAAAAAAATACAATTTTCTTTATTGATGGAAATGGAAATGCATAAAAATATGGGTGGATTAAAGAGAGAAAACAATTTTATTTAAACAGAAAATAGTAATAAAAAAAAGCTTATCTAAAAAAACAGGTTCTAGTACTTCAAGCTGCTTGCATAAATGTTGGATAAGCCATACACAAGGTGCATGCATTTTCATTAATTCACTAGTTTACTCATACATAATTCATACATTAATATAAAAAATAGAGATTTGATCAATAAAGTTTAAGGAGATATACATACCCTATCCCTTGTGGATTTGAACTTGTAATCTCTTAAGAAGAAACACATATTATATATATATATATAATTATTTTATTTAAAAGTATTGAAGAAACATATTTAGCAGATTTTTCCAAACTTGGAGGATATTATAAGTCTCTCTTTATCCAAACGGTTCAAGAAAATTCTAGGTAACTGCATTAAACGCTGACCAAAAGCTCTCCATGGGATGAGTGTAAGAGAATTGCCTTGCCATTGACACTTTGGAAGAACTGGCCACCTTTCAGTGTTTACATCTAAGGAAAACATTATCAGACGATATGACCGGAGCAACGGAGTACAAAATAAGAGTATCAGACAATCCCCGACTATTGTGGAGTACGAAACAACAGTACCATACTCGCCTTGGAGTTCTCGAAATACTATGGAAATATCCAAATCTCGGAAAGCCCCATCGAAATTATTCCCTGCATTCATTATGTAATAGGAGTGATGCCACGGATCCAAGCGTTTCCAATAAATGACTTTATGTACAATTGCTTCCCTAAAATATGCATCCCATTTCATCTTCTCAGGAATAATTAATGCCTATCTTTCCGATTCATGATTCGGGAAGGGTGGCAATCTCTTGTCTCAGATTGCACAGTCGAGAAATTTGATTTCACTCTCAATTCCTCTATCACGATAGCACACGACTGGACGGAACATAAGACTACATTTTTTGACGGCAGGGGTGTTGAATCAACCAAACTTCAAAGTCTATCAGCAATAAGTGTGGGCATGGAGTTTGGAATGAGGGACGACAGACGACAGTGAAGAGATGGAATAATTCGAGCGCTTATGAGATCGTTGTTCATGAAATTGAAACGTTCCATGGTTGTTGAACTGGCACTAATTTCTCTAATTTCTCTAATTGCATACGATCTTTGTTTTAGGCGTACGATAGCCTGTTGGAAATATCTATCCAAGGAATACAACTGTTGATGAAAATTTTATGATGAAATTTTTTGATTGCTACATACCCAAAAAAACGTCGTTTAGGGCCTCAAAACGGCTCCATAAGTTCAGGACCTGAAAAACTGCTAACAATAGTAAATTACCAAAATTGCCAAAAAGTTGTTTAGAGCCAACTGAAAAAGGTGGGTGGCCACCGATATCCACCTGGATCAATCCTCCCTCCTTAGGAAGCAATGGTATCCATTGCATTGAGTTCCCCCATTAGATGAGGAAATTTCTGTTGAATTTGGCCCCGGGTGAGCCACTTTCCTTGGTGCAGGAGCTACCCTGGTTTGACGACTTGATAAAGTTGGATCATTTGCTGATGAGTGCCCTTGATCTGTGTGTCCACAATCTGATCACTAGATTCCTGTTGTATGCAGTCGGGGTTGATCTCTGTTGGTGTTAGTTGTTCTGCTACGTCTGAGATGTCCAATAATGGTGGGAAATAAGGCCGAATGAGGTCCACGTTGAACACTGGGTGCATGCCAAGGAAAGGAGGAATGTTGAGCTCAAAATAATTATCCCCCACAAACTTGGTGATGGTGTATGGCCCATAACAGAGTAGGTGAAGCTTGCGATGGGGTCCTATAAGGCGTTCTTTCTGCAAGTGCAACCAAAATTTGCCTCCCACCTGAGACTTATGTGGCACCCAGTGTTGATCATGGCACTGTTTGTACTTGTCATTGGACTTCTGTAGGATATCCTAAACCTATTGGCGGATGTGTTGGATCCTCTCAATGAACTGGGTGGCTTTATCAGCTTCAATTGGAGCAGGAGATGAGTCAGTCAAGGTGACTGCAAGGGGAAGTGCAACATCTATGGGACCCAATGGTTGGAATCCCAACCCCACCTGAAAGGGGCTGTGGTCGGTTGAGATATGTAGGGCTCGGTTGTAGCTATGTTGGACATAGGGAATACTCTCATCCCATGTGCAAGGGTGCTTGGAATTATACATGCGCAGGATATGCACGATTATTCGATTTACGATCTCAATTTGGCCATCTGTCTCGGGGTGGAAGGTCGTGGATTTGGTGAGCTTGGTGTCCAGCAGTGACCAGAGGCTCGACTAGAATGTGCTGAGAAATAAACTGTCCCGATCTGAGACAATGATTTGTGGGATTCCAAAATGTACCCAGACTCGTTCAAAGAAGAGCTTGACAATGGATTCTGTTGTGATGCTCTTCTTGCAGGAAACCAGAATCGCCATCTTAGAAAAGCGATCAACAACCATAAAAACATAGTCATTTCCCCGCTTGGTGGATGGGAGGCCCAACATGTAGTCCATTGAGATGGATTACCACAACCTGTCAGGAGTAGGAAGAGGGGTGTGTAGGCCCTATTTCTTAGTGGTCAGTTTGAAAATAGCACAGGGAGTGCAGGACCTGATATACTTGCTGACCTCTTGTCAAAGTTTTGGCCAGTATAAATGTTTCTATAGCATCTCCATTGTCTTTTCGATGTCGAAGTGTCATGCCACCCGACTGTAGTGGGCTTCCCAAATCATCTTTGATTGCTCGCTTGATGGAACATAGATATGGCCCACATGACACAACAACCCATCCTAAAGATGGAAATTATTGACAACTATGTTTGCACCCAACATTTGGTAGTTGGTGGCGAAGTTCGGGTCTATCTCATAGAGTTGGGGCCATCCAAAGGTATCATGGCCGTAAGATTCTAGCACCGTGGTGAGTGTCATGACTTGCGGTCTACTGAGGCAATCAACGACGCGGTTGGTGCTTCCTGTTTTATACTTGATGTTGAGGTGGAATTGTTCTAAGTATGTGGACCTCTTTTGATGGCAGTCATTCTGTAATTTTCCTTGTGTCTGCATGAACTACATTGGCTTATGATCAGTGTGGATGATTGTCTCCTTCCCAAGAATGTAATGTCTCCATTAGAGGCAAGCTTGCACAATGGAGTACATTTATTTGTCGTAAGTAGGGTAATTACGGAAAACATCTGATAGTGTCTCACTATGATAGGCCATGGGGTGGCCGTGCTGAGTGAGAACGATGCCCACAACATAGTCTGAAGCATATGTCTCGATCTCAAAGGGTTGTTGTAGGTCTAGTAGTGAAAGTAGGGCTGAGCACAAGAACTTCTTCAAATCATCGAACGCTTGTTGTTGGGACCGACCCCACACAAATTTTTCCTTACCACTACCCCTATTTGGCTGAGGGCCCATGCAATATGGGAGAATCCCAACATGAACCTGCGGTAGAAATTGGCAAGGCCCAAGAAGCTCTGAAGCATAGTGAATGTGGTTGGGGCTGGCCAGTCATAGATGACTTGGATCTTGGCTGGATCTACATGTACGCCATGTTGATCAACAATGTAGCTCAGGTAATGGACACTGTCCATGCTGAAGGAGAATTTTTCCAAGTTGGCATATAGCTTGTGCTATTGCAGGGTGTGCAAAACCTGTTGAATATGTTGCAAGTGTTCTGCCCAAGACTTGTTGTAAATGAGAATGTCATCCAGATATACCACTACAAAATTATTAGTGAATGGTCCCAGGATATCGTCCATCATCCTCATCAAAGTGACTGGAGAATTTGTCAAACCAAAGGGCATGGCCAACCATTCAAAAAGGACTTCCTTTGAGTTGAAGGCGGTCTTCCATACATCTGTCTGTTCTATCGGGATCTGGTGGTAGCCAGACATAAAATCAATCTTACTGAAGTATTTGGCCCCCATGATTTGATCAAGGAGGTCATCGATTCAGGGATTTGGGCAATGATTTCTTACTGTGATTTTATTCAAGGCCCGATAATGAATGCAGAGTCGTCGGGTTCCATCTTTTATTTGTAACAACATGATTGGGCTCCTGCAAGGTGATGATCTGGGATGAATGTGCCCCTTATGGAGCATTTCTTGGATTTGTCTCTTAATCTCCTCATTCTCTAACATAGAGCGACGATAGACTGGACCATTGGGCAGCGGTGCGCCGTGGGTCAGATCAATTGAGTGCTTGACCTGACAGTGCACAGGTACCCCAGTAGGTGAGGAGAAGATATCCGAGTAATCTTTTAATACCTTATCTACTTGTTTATGATGTGTGGAGAGTTCGGTCGCAGAGACCCTGGATGTGGTTGTGATATTTCGCTCATTCCGAGAGAGAATCATGAAGAAGACAAACTTTCCCGTCTGAGAGATGACCTTCTTACATTACTTGGAAGAGATCAAAGAAATAGCACTAGGTGAGACTACCTTGGGTATCCTGTACATTTTCCTGTTCAAGTTAATAATAACACTACAAGGCCTAGACTCATATACAACATGACGTTTCCATAAATAAGGTTGGCCCAAAAGAACATCACAAACTTCGAGAGGAGCAACATCACACAATACCTTGTCTTTGAAGGGCTTGATGACGTACGACAATTGACACTGTTGGCTGACGTGGAGATCGCTTCCTTGGCAGATCCATCCAATGGTGTAGGGTTGTGGGTGCGATGTTGTCGGCGGGGCCAGGGACTTGAAAACCTCTCCTGAGATGAGGTTCTTCTGGCTACCACTATCAACAATGAAGTGCAATGGAGTTCCTTTTACCCACATCTGTGAATGGAAGAGGCACTCTCCTTCTTCTGGCTTGTCTGGTTCATCAGGTTGGATCTTGGTGGTAGAAACGGTGGCACTAGGTTCCACGTCAATGATCCATATTCCCCTTTCTATTTCTGACTCGGAGTCAGAACCCACATCGTATTTAGAGCCTTTCACTTCATCCACCAATGACTGCTTTGAGAGACAGCCAACAGTGTTATGCTAAGGGATCTTATGGAAGTCACACCACTTCCCGGTATCTTTCTTTGTCTTTCGGGTGTCCTTCTTTGCTTGCAGCCTGGACTGGTTTTCCTGATACAGTCCATCTTTTATTTGTACTTTTTTCTATGGGTTGGGGCTTCCCTTTCCTAGATTTTGCTGTGAGAGGTTCCCGGGCCCAAATTGCCACGTCTTTTGTTTGAGCTTCTACTCGATTTTGACGGCATATCAGTAGGCCGCACCCAGGGACGAGATGTCCAGGAATTCCATTTCGGTTTGGATGTATCTATGTAGAGCACAATGATACTTGAGCACCATATGTCACTGTGAATCTTTGATACCTATCTTGGTGCTCAAAGTATCAAAGTTGTTTGTGAACTCTGGCACTGCTTGGTCTCTTTCTTGCCACAGTCTGGTCCATTTGGTATACAAGTCATCACAACTTCCAACAAGGTAGTATTGTTCCTTAATAGCATCGCTGAAGGATTCCCAGGTGGCCGTGACTATAAATAACGAGGGTTCATCTGTTTCCTTTTGCTCGCATAAAGTTTCCCACCAACCTTTGACACGAGGAACGACTTTGAGGAGAACAAAAGTAATATTTTCTCTATTCGAAAATGTATGGACAAAAAAATACCCTTCTAGTAGATTCAACCACTTTTCCACACCATCTGTGTCTATATGACCTTCAAATACAGGAATATCGAAGTTTATTTGTACCTTGAAGGGGATGGCGCCTTCGCTCGAAGAATATGCGTCTCCTTTTGCTAGTCGTTGAAGGATTTGCGTGAAATTATCCATCATCTTGTTCCTTTGTTGCATGAGGGCTTCCTCAAGCAACATTTTGAAAGTATCTCCTGTCCCGTCATCTTTCTTTTTTCCGTCCATGATAGGTCGCTTGGGTGTGCGAGAGATTTGGTCCTCAAGAGAAACAAGCACGAGACCCAATTCTTTGTACTCTAACCTCGTTGGGGACATGCATTAAGACGACAAGGAGCATACCACTCTGATACCATTGATCCAGATTTTATGAGTAGAACAAAATGAATACAGATTATTAACAGATGCTTAACAAAGAATAATAAAGATACAGTAAAACTAGTTTTCTATTCAATAAGGAAATAAGTTGAAACCGTAAAATGCAGCGGAAAACAATCTTGCTGGAATGGTGGCGGCTTATATCTGAGAAGAGATGTGACAATTGCACTCATTCACAAGAAGATTATTACAATGAGGTTCTGAAGCCCTTTTTACAATAAACATGAGTGTCAAAAACCCTAGTCATCGAGAAACCTAACCCTAGGAGATGAAGCGCCAAAAGTCATGTGGGTCTCATTTGGGTAAGTCATTACATCAACTTCCCGGGGTCGTAACTTTTGCATACGATCTCCGTTTTAGGCGTTGGATAGCCCATTGGAAATATCTATCCGAAGACTACAACTATTGTTGAAAATTTCATGATGTAATCTTTTGAATTCTACATACCCAAAAAAACGTCGTTTAGGGCCTCAAAACGGCTTCGAAAGTTTAGGACCCGAAAAACTGCTAAAAATCATAAATTACCAAAATTGCCAGAAAGTTGTTTAGAGCCAGCTGGAAAAGGTGGGTGGCCACAGATATCCACCTAGATCAATGGGACCATAAACCACCAATGGTAAACCCTTTAATGAAAACATCAAGGTTAACTTATCTACTCTATGACTGATTCAAGATTAACCCAACACCTTCAACCCCCATTACATCCTTGGAGGGATCCCACGATTACATCCCCCTTTGAAAACCACTACCCTCAATTCTTGCACCTATGATGTACATCCCTAAGTTAAATTCTCTTGTATGAGTGTTTCCCTCAATGGTGAGAATGAAGTAGGCAAAGGAATGTGTTTATAAATGGCTCTTCCATAAGCTAGGGTCCTGTGTATGGGCACTTCCATCGACGTTGAGGGTGAAGTAGTCCAAGGAGAGTGTCCATAAGCCCAGGTACCATGAATGACTGTACATGATGTGTCCCCACTAATATTACATGAAACCAATGAATGCTTAAGTGTTGGGCTTGAGATGCTCACCAAGGTCATATGGATCCAAATATATTTCCACTAAGACAATGAGACCATCAATATCTAGACTAGGGTTTCACTATTGATAGTATGAAATATATCTTCAATTTATATAGGGATTCACTATTGATATAAAGTATACAAGAGGCAGGTCTCACTTCATTAGAATGACATGTCGATTCTTACAACATTTGTATGTGTTGGAATTGTTTTCTAACATAAATATTTCTTTAAACAAATTAATATATAATATTTGTTGAGAGAAATGGATCGCAACAATTAAACTCCAATAAACCATGATCCTTATGTTGATAGAGACAACCACAAAAAATAGTTGTCCCCTTCACTTCTCCCTCTCTACAAAATTCCTTTTACCCAAACCAACATTAAAATAGGGAGTTAATGTAGTAAAATTGACCCGATACCTTGCCCAAGCCCATTCACCACCTTATCCAATTGAACCAAACAGTGATCTATTTGAGGCATCTTACAATGGATTTCTTCAAGTATTTAAATAGAATTCATCACATATAATACCATGCGAAACTACCATGGGCCAAAAACCACCAATGGTAAACCCATTAATGACAACATCAAGGTTAACTTATCTACTCTATGACCGAGTCAAGATTAACCCAACACCTTCAACCCCCATTACATCCTTGCAGGGATCCCACCATTACATCCCCCTTTGAAAACCACTACCCTCAATTCTTGTACCTATGATGTACATCCCTAAGTCAAATTCTCATGTACATGTGTTTCCCTCAATCGTGAGAGTGAAGTAGGCTAAGAAACGTGTTTATAAATGGCTCATCCATAAGCCGAGTCCCATGTATGGGAAATTCTCTCGATGTTGAGGATGAAGTAGTCCAAGGGGAGTGTTCATAATCTCAAGTACCATGAATGACTATACATGATGTGTCCCCACTAATATCACATGAAACCAATGAATGGTTGAGTGTTGGGCTTGAGATGCTCACCAAGGTCATATGGATCCAAATATATTTCCACTAAGACACCAATACCATCAATAGCTAGACTAGGGTTTCACTATTGATAATATGAAATATATTTTCAGTTTATGTAGGGATTCACTATTGATATAAAGCATATAAGAGGCAGGTCTCACTGCTATACAATGACATGTTGATTCTTACAACATTTGTATGTGTTGGAATTGTTTTCTAACATAAATATTTTTTTAAACAAATTAATATCTAATATTTCTGGAGAGAAATGGATCGCACCAATTAAACTCCAATATACCATGATCCTTATGTCGATAGATACAACCAAAAAACATTGTTGTCCCCTTCACTTCTCCCTCTTTGCAAAATTACGTTTACTCAAACCAACATGAAAATAGGGAGTTAATGTATTAAAATTTACCCGATACCTTGCCCAAGTCTATTCACCACCTTATCCAATCCAACCAAACAATGAGCTACTTGGGGCATCTTACAATGGATTTCTTCAAGTATTTAAATAGGCTTCATCACATATAATGACCGCAAGATTCTAGCACCGTGGCGAGTGTCACGACTTGCGGTCTACTGAGGCAATCAACGACGCGGTTGGTGCTTCTTGTTTTATACTTGATGTTGAGGTGGAATTGTTGTAAGTATGTGGACGGCTTTTGATGGCGGTCATTTTGTAATTTTCCTTGTGTCTGCATGAACTACATTGGCTTATGATCAGTGTGGATGATTATCTGCTTCCCAAGAATGTAACGTCTCCATTAGAGGCAAGCTTTCACAATGGAGTACATTTATTTGTCGTAAGTAAGGTAATTACGGAAAACATCTTATAGTGTCTCACTATGATAGGCCATGGGGTGGCCGTGCTGAGTGAGAACGATGCCCACAACATAGTCTGAAGCATATGTCTCGATATCAAAGGGTTGTTGTAGGTCTAGTAGTGAAAGTAGGGCTAAGCACAAGAACTTCTTCAAGTCATCGAATGCTTGTTGTTGGGACCGGCCCCACACAAATTTTTCCTTACCACCACCCCTGGTTATTTGGCTGAGGGCCCATGCAATATGGGAGAATCCCAACACGAACCTGCAGTAGAAATTGGCAAGGCCCAAGAAGCTCTGAAGCACAGTGAATGTGGTTGGGGTTGGCCAGTCACAGATGACTTGGATCTTGGCTGGATCTACATGTACGTCATGTTGATCAACAATGTAGCTTAGGTAATGGACACTGTACATGCTGAAGGATCATTTTTCCAAGTTGGCATATAACTTGTGCTGTTGCAGGGTGTGCAAAACCTGTTGAATATGTTGCAAGTGTTCTGCCCAAGACTTGTTGTAAATGAGAATGTCATCCAGATATACCACTACAAAAGTATTAGTGAATGGTCCCAGGATATCGTCCATCATCCTCATGAAAGTGGCTGGAGAATTTTTCAAACCAAAGGGCATGACCAACCATTCAAAAAGGCCTTCCTTTGAGTTGAAGGCAGTCTTCCATACATCTGTCTGTTCTATCGGGACTTGGTGGTAGCCAGACATAAAATCAATCTTACTGAAGTATTTGGCCCCCATGATTTGATCAAGGAGGTCATCGATTCAGGGATTTGGGTACCGATTTCTTACTGTGATTTTATTCAGGGCCCGATAATGAATGCAGAGTCATCGGGTTCCATCTTTCTTTTGTAACAACATGATTGGGCTCCTACAAGGTGATGATCTGGGATGAATGTGCCCCTTATGGAGCATTTGTTGGATCTGTCTCTTAATCTCCTCATTCTCTAACATAGAGTGATGATAGATTGGACCATTGGGCAGGGGTGCGCTGGGGGTCAGATCGATGGAGTGCTTGACCTGACAATGCACAGGTACCCCAGTAGGTGAGGATAAGATATCCGATTATTCTTCGAATACCTTATCTACTTGTTTATGATGTGTGGAGAGTCGCAGAGACCCTGGATGTGGCTGTGATATTTCTCTCATTCCGAGAGAGAATCATGAAGAAGATAAACTTTCCCATCTGAGAGATGACCTTCTTACATTACTTGGCAGAGATCAAAGAAATAGCACTAGGTGGGACTGCCTTGGGTATCCTGTACAGTTTCCTGTTCAAATTAATAATAACACTACGAGGCCTGGAATCATATACAACATGACATTTCCATAAATAAGGTTGGCCCAAAAGAACATCACAAACTTCGAGAGGAGAAACATCACACAATACCTTGTCTTTGAAGGGCTTGTTGACGTACGACAATCGACGCGGAGATCAATTCCTTGGCAGATCCATCCAATGGTGTAGGGTTGTGGGTGCGACGTTGTCGGCGGGGCCAATGACTTGACAACCTCTCCTGAGCTGAGGTTCTTCTGGCTACCACTATCAACAATGAAGTGCAATGGAGTTCCTTTTACCCACATCTGTGAATGGAAGAGGCACTCTCCTTCTTCTGGCTTGTCTGGTTCATCAGGTTGGATCTTGGTGGTAGCAACAGTGGAATTGGGTTCCCTGTCAATGATCCATATTCCCCTTTCTGTTTCTGACTCGGAGTTAGAACCCACATCGGATTTAGAGCCTTTCACTTCATCCACCAATGACTGCTTTGAGAGACAGTCAACAGTGTTATGCTAAGGGATCTTATGGAAGTTGCACCACTTCCCGGTATCTTTCTTTGTCTTTCGGGTGTCCTTCTTTTCTTGCAGCCTAGACTGGTTGTCCTGATACAGTCCATATTTTCTTTGTACTTTTTTCTATGGGTTGGGGCCTCCCTTTCCTAGATTTTGCTGTGAGAGGTTCCCAGGCCCAAATTGCCACGTCTTTTGTTTGAGCTTCTACTCGATTTTGACGGCATATCGGTAGGCCGCACCCAAGGATGAGATATCCAGAAATTCCATTTCAGTTTGTATGTATCTATGTAGAGCACCATGATACTTGAGCACCATATGTCACTGTGAATCTTTGATACCTATCTTGGTGCTCAAAGTATGGAAGATATTTGTGAACTCTGGCACTGCTTGGTCTCTTTCTTGCCGCAGTCTGGTCCATTTGGTATACAAGTCATCATAACTTCCAACAGGGTAGTATTTTTCCTTAATAGCATCGCTGAAGGATTCCCAGGTGGCCATGACTGTAAATAACGAGGGTTCGTCTATTTCCTTTTGCTCGCATAAAGTTTCCCACCAACCTTTGACACGGGGAACGACTTTGAGGAGCACAAAAGTAATATTTTCTCTATTCGAAAATGTATGGACATAAAAATACCCTTCTAGTAGATTCAACCACTTGTCTACACCATCTGTGTCTATCTGACCTTCAAATATAGGAATATCAAAGTTTATTTGTAACTTAAAGAGGGCGGCACCTTCGCTCGAAGAAGATGCGTCTCTTGTTGGTAGCCGCCGAAGGATTTGCGTGAAATTATCCATCATCTTGTTCCTTTGTTGCATGAGGGATTCCTCAAGCAACATTTTGAAAGGATCTCCTGTCCCGTCATCTTTCTTTTCTCCATCCATGAGAGGTCGCTTGGGCGTGCGAGAGCTTTGGTCCTCAAGAGAAACAAGCTCGAGACCCAATTCTTTGTACTCTAACCTCGTTGGGGACATGCATTAAGACGACAAGGAGCAGACCGCTCTGATACCATTGATCCGGATTTTATGAGTAGAATGAAATGACTATAGATTATTAACAGATGCTTAACAAAGAATAATAAAGATACAGTAAAGCCGATTTTCTATTCAATAAGGAAATAAGTTGAAACCATAAAATGCAGCGGAAAACAAGCTTGCTGGAATGGTGGCGGCTTATATCTAAGAAGAGATGTGACAGTTGCGGTCATTCGCAAGAAGATTATTACAATGAGGTTCTGAAGGCCTTTTTACAATAAACATGAGTGTCAAAAACCCTAGTCATCGAGAAACCTAACCCTAGGAGATGAAGCGCCAAAAGTCATGTGGGCCTCATTTGGGTAAGTCATTACATCAACTTCCCGAGGTCGTAAATTTTGCATACGATCTCCGTTTTAGGCTTACGATAGCCCATTGGAAAGATCTATCCGAAGAATACAACTATTGTTGAAAATTTCATGATGTAATTTTCTGAATGCTACATACCCAAAAAGACGTCGTTTAGGGCCTCAAAACGGCTTCGAAATTTCAAGACCCAAAAAACTGCTAAAAATCATAAATTACCAAAATTGCCAGAAATATTTTTAGAGCCAACTGGAAAAGGTGGGTGGCCAGCGATATCCACCTGGATCAATGGGACCATAAACCACCAATGGTAAACCCTTTAATGAAAACATCAAGGTTAACTTATCTACTCTATGACTGATTCAAGATTAACCCAACACCTTCAACCCCCATTACATCCTTGGAGGGATCCCACGATTACATCCCCCTTTGAAAACCACTACCCTCAATTCTTTCACCTATGATGTACATCCCTATGTCAAATTCTCTTGTATGAGTGTTTCCCTCAATGGTGAGAATGAAGTAGGTTAAGAAATGTGTTTATAAATGGCTCTTCCATAAGCTAGGGTCCTATGTATGGGCACTTCCATCGACGTTGAGGAAGACATAGTCCAAGGAGAGTGTCCATAAGCCCAGGTACCATGAATGACTGTACATGATGTGTCCCCAGTAATATTACATGAAACCAATGAATGCTTAAGTGTTGGGCTTGAGATGCTCACCAAGGTCATATGGATCCAAATATATTTCCACTAAGACAATGAGACCATCAATATCTAGACTAGGGTTTCACTATTGATAGTATGAAATACATCTTCAATTTATATAGGGATTCACTATTGATATAAAGTATACAAGAGGCAGGTCTCACTGCATTAGAATGACATGTCGATTCTTACAACATTTGTATGTGTTGGAATTGTTTTCTAACATAAATATTTCTTTAAACAAATTA
>ML791523.1:352592-386519 GCA_009831015.1 Picea engelmannii
TCGCACTAAACCAGTAAATCCCACTCTTCCTTCTACTCCACTAAAGATCCAAAAATTGACCAGGGCCAAAATGGATGAACACCAACTCAAAGGCCTTTGTTATAATTGTGATGACAAATATTTTCCAGGACAAAAGTATAAGGAACAAAATCTTGTTCTGGCCATCTCGGAGGATATTTTGAAAGAGGATGTTGAATATCCCCTTGTGTATGTGTCACCTGAACCCTCTGACATAACCCCTCCCTTAGACCCTCCCGAAGTAGAACTGATCATTTCCCTAAATGCTCTCACTGTCTTTTCCGCTCCCCAAACCCTCAAGATAATTGGCTACATCAAGCATAGGAAGGTCATCATTCTTGTTGATAGTGGAAGCACCCATAATTTTATTCATCGTCGCATTGCCCAAGAAACTAATTTCTATATCCATGCAATCAATAATTTCCAAATCACGATTTCCAATGGTGGGACCATGAAATGTGGAGGTCGTTGTGAAAGTGTGTGTCTCCAAATTGGTGACTATCACCTGAAATATCATATGTTTTCTATCGACATGGGCGGTTGTGACATTGTGTTGGGTGTAGTCTGGATAAGGACTTTGGTTCCCATTCTCATGTATTTTAATGAATTAACCATGCAATTCGACAAGGAGGGCCAACAATATAAGTTCCAAGACATCACTGCCAGTTCCCATGATATCATTAGTTCCCATCGCGTGGAAAATATACTCAAAAAAGGTCATTCTGGCGTTATTTCCAAGCTCCATACTATACAAGCAACTGAGACACCCTTTGTGCCGCAGAACCTCCAATCCATTCTCTCTAAATATCAAGTGGTTTTTTCCACTCCCCAGGGACTCCCTCATTCCTATGGTATTCATGATCATTCCATTCCAATTGTCCTAGGAATCCTTCCTCCCAATATCCATCCCTGTCGTCACCCCTTTTCCCAAATAAATGAAATTGAGAAAATGGTTCAAGAACTGCTTAACGTAGGTGTTATCCGCCCTAGTATGAGCGCCTACTCTTCTCTTGTGGTCATGTTACTTAAGAAATAATGTTATTGGCACATGTTTCATGACTTTCGTTCCCTCAACAAACTCACCATTAAAGACAAATTTCCCATTCCTATCATTGATGACCTCTTGGATGAATTGAGTGGTGCCCAGTTCTTTACTAAACTTGATCTTCGTTTTGTCTACCACTAGATCCGTATGAAAGTGGAAGACATTCCTAATACCACATTTGGAACTCATGAGGGACACTATGAGTTTTTGGTCATGCCCTTTGGATTGTGTAATGATCCCTCCACTTCCAAAGCCTCATGAATCATGTCTTTCGTCCTTTTCTCTTTCATTTTGTCTTAGTTTTCTTTGATGATATCCTCATCTATATAAAAACCTGGACAGACCATCCTGCTCATTTGGATCAAGTTCTCCATCTACTCTCTCAGCACCAAATTTTCCTAAAACAATCTAAATGTGCTTTTGGTGCCTCAGAAGTCAAGTACTTGGGTCATATTGTTGGTAAGGACAACGTCAAGGTGGATCCTAAAAATATTGAAGCTATGCAAGACTAGACTCACCCAAAGACTCTCAAAAGATTGCATGGATTTCTTGGCTTAAAAGGTTATTATCGCAAGTTTGTTAATAATTATGGTAATATTGTGGCACCTCTCACTGCACTCCTTAAAAATAATTCTTTCACTTGGACTCCAACAGCTTCTCATGCTTTTAAAACCTTGAAGATGGCCATGTGCACCACTCCAGTCCTGGCCCTTCCTGATTTCACAAAGACCTTTGTCCTGGAATGTGATGCTTCAGGGAAAGGAATTGGCGTTGTCCTTATGCAAGAGGTTCGACCTTTGGCCTTTACCAGCAAACAACTGTCTGAATGAAATTTTGGCAAATCAATATATGAAAAGGAAATGTTGGCTATTTTTCATGTCGTTGATCTTTGGTGCTCTTATCTATTGGGGCAATGCTTCCAAATTAAGACAGGTCATCAAAGCCTTAAGTGTTTTCTAGAACAATGCATTTCCTCCCCAAAGAAACAAAAATGGGTGACTAAGATATTTGGATATTATTATAGATCATTTACAAGAAAGTTAAAGACAATGTTGTTGCGGATGCACTTTCCCGAAAATATGAAGATGAAGGGTCCCTTTTTTCTCTCTCCTTCATTGTACCAAATTGGCTCTAAGTCGTTTGCCGGGAATGGCTACATGATCCCAAAAGTTCGCATCTGATACAACAATTGTAGTCCCATTCTCGAATTTCCCCAGGGTACTCTTGGCTCCATAATGAGCTTCAATACAAAGTCCATTTGTATTTAAGTAAAAAGTCAAAATTTAAATCGACGGTACTTTCTGAGATTCATGCTACACCCACAACTGGGCACTCCAGGTTTACAAAAACCTATGACAAGATAAAACATTCTTTTTTCTGGGATGGTATGAAACAAGACGTTCATAATTTTGTAGTTGAATGTGATGTGTGTCAACGCAACAAGGGAGAAACAGTCAAATCTCCTGGCACACTACAACCGCTTCTAATTCCACCTGCTATTTGGCAGGATATCTCTATGGATTTTATTGTAGGCTTACGTAAATAAGGAAATAAGTCATCCATCATGGTGGCAATTGATCTTCTTTCCAAGTATGCTCATTTATGTGCTCTTCAACACCCATTTACAACATCCACTATGGCTCAACTTTTCATGGATCATGTCTTCAAGCTTCATGGCATGCCGCATTCTATTGTTTCTGATCGCGACCCAACTTTCACCAGCAATTTTTGGTAAGAACTGTTCAATCTACAAGGCACCCAATTGCATCTCATCACAACTTATCATCCCCAGAATTATGGTCAAATTGAAGTTGTCAACAAGTGTTTTGAAACATATACGAGGTGTTTTGCCTCGAAAAAGAAAAATTAGTGGGCTCAATGGTTACAACTAGATGAATGGTGGTACAACACTTCATACCATACAACTACCCGCATGACTCCTTTTGAAGTGGTATATTGAAAAAATCCACCTTCAGTTGTCTCATATTTTCCTGGTGTCTCGAAGGTCCAGGCGGTTGACCAAATGCTTACAGTTCAAGAGGCTATTCTCCGTACCCTCAAAGAGAATTTGGTCATGGCCCAGAATCGCATGAATCAAAAGAAAGATCAAGGTCGCTCTAAACGTCAATTTGTAGAAGGGGATCATGTGTTTCTTCGACTGCAACCTTACAAGAAAAATTCCCTCAAGGTTGACCATTGTCAAAAACAAGCGCCCAAATTTTATGTTCCTTATACCGTTCTCAAGCGTGTGGGACGGGTGGCCTATCAGTTAGCTTTGTCCAGTCATTCTAAGCTACATCCTGTTTTTCATGTTTCCTGCTTAAAGAAGGTGATTGGATCTAAGTTCCAAACTCAAACCAACCTTTCCGAGTTGGATGAAGAAGGCTCCATTTGGCTACAACCGCAAGCAGTTTTGGACCAGCGTGAGTGTCTCCCGCGTCAGAGAACCAGCAAGAAAGTGTTAGTCCAGTGGAAAGATACAACCCCAGCAGATGCCACTTGGGAACCAACTACCATTCTACAGCAATTTCCACATATCAAGCCTTAAGGTCAAGGTTTTTTTAAGGGGGAGGACATGTTAGGGACCTAACCCCTCGCATAGGTAGAATAATATATTCCGATGTAATAAAGGTCATAATTAATAAAGCCTATAAATAAGGAAGAATAAGTCAAATGTAATAAGACCTAATATAAGCTTCCACTTCTAGAAGGATCTTCCTCTAGATGGTTCTTTTGATAAACATATTTAGTATAAATAGTAGTCGAGGGTATGAGAATTTTTTTCTTGGATATTATTGTAATAGAGCTCTACTCTACTGGAGGTTTCCCTCTCGAAGAGGCAAGTGAACATTGATCTCAGTAATCAAAGTGATCTTTTTGGTGTTATTCTGGTATCATTTCGGTATTATTGTGGTGTTTTTTTGGTTATATTGTTGGTCATCTGCTATTTCTAGCATTTTATTTATGTTTTGCATACTTTTTATATCCGAAATGTTGCAGGCAGTTTCTCGTTTGTATTTTGAAGTTTTTGAGTAATTAGTGCCACGACAATTTTATAAACAGATTTATTGTCGAAAGGAGGGATGCAGTGATGACAGTTGTGATTAACACAATTGTCATGCCCATTTTAATTGTGATATATCAGTCATATAATAATTTAATAAATATTAACAGTTTTGGTAGTTTTAATTAGTTGGCATCAACTTGCATGGTTCCATTTTAATTGTGATTATATAACAGTTTAAGCGTGTAACAATTTTAATAGTTTAACAATTTGCATATGCTTCTTAAGTTCAGTTTCAATTGTTATTTAACAATTTTATTGTGGAATAATTATATGACAATGATCCCTTCTAATAGATTGATTGTTTTCATCAGTTTAATAAGTTTAATTGTGATTGAAATTATCACTTGTAATAGCTTTTATTTCCTTTACAGAAGGGAATTAAATAGGACTTGTTTAATTCATTAATGTTGTCAAGGGGATCCCTGTATGATAAATGGTAATTACTAATTATAAGGGATTTATTCCTCTTATTGTTTATAGAATATAATTTCGCAAAAAGGTAGACGAACCCGACTTTATGGCAATCATAATTCTTTAAGGGAAAATAATAATTGATTATATTTGAGGTACTTAAGTGCTTATGATGTTAATGGGTGGTGTTTAAAGGAAGGTAGGGAAGCCTTGTTACTTATTAACTAAAGATCATACAGGTTATATGTAACACCCCCACGATGGCCATGAATAAAATAAAATTTTATTCTCGTTCCCAAGCCAAATCAGCTCTTTGATTCCCTATCGGGGTCCTGCTAACAAATCCAAGGACCTTATTGAACTCTGAATACGCAAACATGCATAAGGCACAAGGTTTCCCCATACAATCGCAAGGTATGACTTCATTCTTATGAAGAGATGCTTCACTTTTCGAGACTTTCAGGATGAGAAGCCACCCAGAATCTTTCTTCCAAACTCTCAAACTCTGATTCCTTTCCAAGGATCAGATCTATGGTCCTATGATATCCCCTCAATCTATGACTGTGATTGTATCACGATTTTGCGTATCGAAATAATGAACGCAAGCCAGCTCTGACTCTCTGTTCCCCGAAACCCCAACTTTCATAGCTCCTACCTAAACCCTTCGCCCATATGACCACTCAACATGACTAGGGGTTGGCTCTTCGAGCTTGTTGGGACTTTTCATTTTAGGAAGTTGGGATGTGACCCACTCCTATTTCTTCTAAAGCCCGAACCCAAAACCTGAGATCCCCTTGCTCGGATCAACAATCATGGCTCTTCCGTGAACTAACGGTTCAGATCAAATTGTGAATTGGGGTCTCACGAGTTGACAAAACTCAACCCTTTGACTTCCTTCGGCAGTGAGTCAATGAAGCGTTGATCCTTCACCACGTGTCCTCTATCGATGGATAGTTTCGATCACTTCGGGACTTTCAGGACTTTGCAAGTCCATTCTCCTGCCTACACAAGGGTTAAGATCGACAGTCTAGGTAGCTCCCGATAGATCCTTGGATATACAGTCCTGGTTCCATCACTACTTGCTAAGGATGAAGGGGTCGAGGCATTAACACCTACGTTCCACCTCTAGATGCATTGGTCCTGACAGACCTGGGATACTTCCGAAAGGACCTCATCTATTTTTCTACCAAATGAAAGGTTACTCCCTTTCGATAACTTGACTCGCTATCCTACCTGAACTCGAGAAACGAAATTCAACCTCTCAGAGCTTAGAGCTTTTGTGGCTCCGAAACCTTCAAAAACTAACTATTTCTTGCACAGGGTTCCTAGACCCAGGTCACTTGAACCTTTAGATGGTTCTTGGGAAAACTATCCTAACTCTTAGTCAGGTTTCTAGATAAGGGCTTGGGTGTGTTTCGAAGTCCCTAGGTTACTGAAATGAATGAGGTGCCTTCCTAACTCACCGATTTAGGATCTATGACACCGATAAACTCATGGTTTTACCATAGCGGTAGCCATACCAAGGAGCTTCCTCCGACTCTGAGATATGATGCCTTTCGAGGGATTAAATTATAACATCATGAAAATGAAGCAGATGAGACGATTATCGATAGGACGAACCCATGCTCTAGAATTAATCTTTTTGTACTGAGACCAACTATGGAATATAAGTATACACGTGCATCCATTATTTCTAGTCTAAAACATCAGGCTATCATTCCACACAGAAACAATTGATGGGTGTATAAGAATGAGCATGTATCCATGATATTCAATTCAAAATACAAGGCATAAAACACTTATCAGATTCACAGGGCGTGATGAGACTGCTGAGAGGGGTGCTCATTTCCACCCAACTATAGGCTTAATGACTCCAAACGGATTTAACACTAGCCACCCCTGAGCTATACCATGATGCTCTGAGATTCAATCACTTACTTCCATATCAACAGAAGTCAAGGATGAAGGTTCCTCTCCTTCTCCTGATACAGAAAAATAATTGAGGACGAAGGTTACTCTCCTTCTCCTATGTTTAGAATTTCATCTGATTCGAGAGATTAGGTTCTTCTTTGCAATCTTCGTTTCCTTCTCTACCCAACCCCCAACGCTTCCTTTCTTGCATCCCTCTGCAAGATTGTGTGTGGTGTGAATTTCCTCATCCGTGGTCAGGTTTGAGAGATTTACATATGGGCGGTTCACCCCATCCCCTCATTAACTCTTACGGAGCCTCCCCACCTACCATCCCGACGAGAAATTCATTCTAGGGTCAGAGAGTTTCTTTGGTATTTGAGCAAGTAAAAACCAGTATGGTACTGGTTCGGTGGAGGTTAACGCAACCATTCCAGGTCCCTTCCACCACCTTTTATTAGACATCGTGGTCTCTTTTATCACATCCCCTTCCCAGCAGTCATGCAACACATATTCATAACATAATTTACATTCATTGACCTTTTATACAAAGGTCCATAAAATGAAACATTCACACCTTAGAGTTTTCCATAGTCCCTGGCCAATATAGTTATATTTACAGACTGGGGGAAATAGGGTGTTACAATTCCCTCCCCCTTAAAGGAACATCATCCTCGATGTTCTATCTATCAATATGATGTGTATGTATAAAAGTAAAAAAAATTGGATATGCTTGTTTCATGGCATATTCCATTTCCCACGTAGCCTCATCGGGGCCAAAATATTTCCACTGCACCTTGACCTGTGCAATGGTTCAGTTCCTGAGTGGGGTTTCCTTTCTGTCCAGTATGCATAGAGGTTCTGGCAGGAATTATCCCCCTAGTTCCACCTCGATCACAGACCAGTCAATTATATGATTAGAATCATGTACATATTTCTTCAATAATGAAACATGTAAAACATTATGTGCTTTTACTGTGGGAGTAAGTGATAGCCTATAGGCTACAGGTCCCACTCTATATAGAACTTTAAAGGTTCCACAATACCAAGGTTCCAACTTGGCACAAGCTCCCATCCTCATGGAACTCTTCCTGGGCCTAACTCTGAGGTATACATGGTCTGCTGTCTTGAATTCTCTAGGGGTTCTCTTTCTGTCGACGTAACCTTTTTGTCTGTTCTGAGCGACTTTTAGATTTTGCTTTATCTCAATCACTTGTTTTTCCATTTATTTCAACATGTCGGGTCCAATAGTAATTATGTTTATGGGATTACTCCAACTTACTGGAGTGTTTCACAACCTACCATAGAGGACTTCGAAAGGGATCATCTTTAGTGATTCTTGGTAGCTGTTATTATAGGCAAATTCCACCAGTGGCAGGTAATCTTCCCACTTTTTAGGTTGATGCATTGCATGAATCCTTAGTATGTCTTCTAATATTTGGTTCACTCTTTCCATCTGTCCATCGGTTTGAGGATGATAGGCTGTGATGAACAATAATTTGGTCTCCAGACCAGCCATCAAGGATTTTCAAAAGTTTGAGGTAAATTTCGTGTCTCTGTCAGACACGATTTCCTTAGGCATGTTGTGTAGTCTAAATATCTCTTTCATGAATACGTTGGCAATATGTATTGCCTTGCAAGTCGATTTGACGGGAATAAAGTGAGAAGACTTGCTTAATTTTTCCACCACTACCATGATGGCGTCATTCTGTCTGGTCGATGTTCGTAATCCAGTGATGAAATGCATGGAGATGGTTTCCCATTTCCATTACGGGATCGGTAGAGGTTGTAATAATCCTACTGGGTGTCATTGTTCTACTTTAACTTTTTTGCGTTCTATACATTTGGCTAAATACTCAACTATGTCTTTCTTCAACCCAGGCCAATAGAATTTTTCCTGGTGGTCGTGATCATCTTCTGGTATCATGGGTGACTAGTATATGGTATTTTATATAGTTCATCCATTATGAACCTCTTCAAGTCGTCACAATCTGGAATATACAATCTATTTCTGTAAGTTAGCTGACCTCCATCTAACATATGGTAGCCTTCATAGTTTATCCCTGTGGGTTCTTTCTCCAGGTACGAGGACACGGTCTGGAAGAATGTGTTTGTTTCTTGTGCATTCCTGACTCTTTCCTTGACATTCATTTCCCAGGTTCTCACCACTGCCAGGTGAATTGTTTTCATACTTCTGCTAAGGGAATCGACCACCTTATTTTCCTTTCCTTTGATATGTTTGATTTCAAAATCAAACTCGCTAGGGAGGGCCATCCACCTAGCTTGTCTAGCATTGAGTTTTGGTTGGTCAAACAGATGTCGCAATCCACAGTGGTCTATCATAAGTACAAATTTCCTACCCAGGAGGTAATGCCTCCACATTTTTAAGGTGTGCACTATGGCAGCCATCTTTAGATCATGGGTCACATAGTTGACTTCATGCTCATTCAATTTTCGGGATTCATAGCAGACTACACTCCCTTCTTGCATAAGGACTCCTCTGAGCCCTTCCTTGCAAGTATTTGTGAACACTAGGAAGTTAGTTTCAGGATTGACGATATTTAGCATGGGTGCATGGGTCAAAAGGTATTTCAGGGAATGAAATCTTTCTTCACATTCTTGTGTCCACGTGAATTTATCTCCCTTCTTTTGGAGGGTGGTGATTGGACAACCAATCTTGGAGAATCCTTTTATAAATCTCCTATAGTATCCTGCTAAGTCCATTAAGGATCCGATATCCAAAAATTCCTTTGGGGTAGGCCACTCCATGATAGACCTAATCTTGTCAGGGTCTACTGCTACCCCTTCTTCATATATGACATGGCCCAAGTAATGTATTTTCTTCTAGAAAAAGTCACACTTGCTAAATTTGGCATAGAGCTGATGTTCTCTTAGCACTTGAAGCACAAGTATAAGATGTTCCTCATGTTCCACTCTATTCTTAGAGTAGATTAATATATCGTCGACAAAAACCAATACAAATTTGTCTAGGAATTTGCTGAGCACATTATTCATCAAGCACATAAAAGTGGCAGGGGCATTGGTTAATCCAAATGGTATTACCACAAACTCGTAGTGACCATATCTCGTCCTTAAGGCAGTTTTGTGGATGTCTTCACCCTTGATTAAGACTTGATGGTATCCAAATCTCAAGTCAATATTTGAGAAGATGGAAGCACCTCCCAATTGATCGAACAAGTCATCGATCCGGGGTAAGGGGTACTTTATCTTTATGTTACCTTATTGCGTTGTCTATAATCTATACATAGTCAGAGGGTACCATCTTTCTTCCTCAAAAACATGAATTGTTCTCCCCATGGAGACACGTTCGGCTGGATATAGCCTGTGTCCATCATTTCTTTTAGTTGTAATTTAAGCTCAACTAGCTCGGGTGTGCTCATCCTATAGGGTGTCCTAGACATTGGCACTGCTCCCGGTGCAAGTTCTATCGAGAAGTCAATGTACCTTCTCGAAGGTAGACTCGGTACCTCTTATGGAAACACATATCTATATTCTCTTAGTGTGGGGTGGTCGTCAAGGCTTGGTTTCTCATCCTCAACTGATTCCAACACCTGTATCACATATAGTGGACATCCCTTTCTACAATACTTTCTCATTTGAAGGGCTGATATTCATCTCATCGAGACAGGTTTATGGATCCCTTGAAGGGTTATCCTTATTCCTTCTTCACTTACACATTCTAAGGTTTTATGGTAACATTCCAATTTGGCTTTATATGTGGCTAGCCAGTCCATATCAATCAACAGGTCATATGATCCTAGGGGTAGTATGTTAAGAGTTGGTTGGGTGGGGAATTCACCCATAGTGAATTGGAAAGATGGTATGACCTCCACTACCTTTATTTTGGTGCTAGTGGCTAACTGTACCAACCATGGCTTGGAATGTTTATGTGGTTGTAATTTACACTTATCAACAACCTAAGGAGATATATAACTCAAATTTGAACCAGGGTCAATTAGAATAGACACTAGATGGTTGGTGATCATACCTTCCATCTCCACCACTGAAGCTTGGTGGTCAGCTTGTTTATTATCCATGGCTGCATAAATTCACGGCATACTCCTGGCCACTTCATTGATGGTGGTAGCCTCTTGGACGTTGTAAATTCTCCTACTGTTCTGTTCTCGGTGCGGGCAGGACCTCAACAGATGTTCTTCTCCACAACCCCAACATTTCAAGGGTTCTTTATTTGGGTTATCAATCTTTCCTGGGGTTGATCCAAAAGGTTTATTTCCACTCTGGGAGGGGACATTCTGCTGGAGTACACTTCAGGTTGAAAAGCTCATCCTTTAATCCTTTTTATGGTTTTTAAATATTGGGGATTTAAGCCCCCTTTTCTGGAATCCCTAACTATTCTTTTGATTCTAGCCTTCGCGAGGTTCTGTCCAAATCCCAAAATGTTCATAACAATATCTTGCCTTTCGAATAGTGTATTCTAGGGTCCTCGACTCTTCAAACTCATTCCTATTCTGATAGTCCTTAGGTAGCCCACTTATGAATCATTGCACCTTTGAATTTTCTGCTCTTATGTAGGGTACGTACCTCAGCAACTCATGGAATCTGTTGACATATTCCTCTATGGTGAGTTCCCCAACTTGAGTTCATAGAATTCTTTAGTCTTTTCGTTGAAATACCTTTCCGAAAGATACTTCTTCCTGAAGTATTTTTCAAACCATTCCCAAGATAGGTCTTCTTCGTGAATCCCTTTTACATTCTTAAGGTCTTCCCACCAAATGGAAGCCTTTCCATTCAAGTTGAAAGTGGCTACTCGAGCCTTCAAGTTTTCTGAGAAGTCATGGACTCTAAAATACTTCTTTAGTCCAAGAAGCCAGGCCTACACTTTCTCTCCCTTCTTTATTTCACCATTGAAAGAGGGTGGTTTGGACTTCTTGAATTCTTCGAGATTATGACTTTTGGAATGCTTTCATTTCTTTCATTTTCTTCAAGAATGTGAACTAGTTCTGCTACTAGAAGATCCCTTCGACTCACCAGTTTCCCTTACAGAAGAATCGTCCGACGCTCGTCCCCTATCTCCGAGGTGGACCTTTCTCGAGGTGCTCTTCCCAGTGTGGCCACTTAAAAGGCCATGTTTTTGTATCTTAGGTGGACTTTGACTCCTCTTTGTCTATCGTCGGTCCTCATGACTGATGTCAGGTCCATGCTACAGTTGTCTTTGTATGTCGGATAAACTCTGCAGCAAGACTGCATTAACTTCCATTTTCTTCTCTTTCTCTTTTATCAACCTCTCATTGTCGGCCTTACAACTTTGTAATTCGGCCATGAGACTCCTCACCATCTCATCCAGATTCAGGGGGGTATCTACAACCCTCGTTTCATCAGACTCTTCGTCTCTGTTGTGGGATCCATAACCCACCTCGTGGTGCATCACCATTCTATACGTTTGTAGTTTTCCGCGGTTGATCGTTCGCTTGCGTGCAAATAAAACACTTGTTGTTAGCCAACATTATATTTGTTCACAGTCAACACATAAATTCACATTTCTCAATTGTATACACATAGTAGAAATTTCATTCTTTCCCCTTACTAACATTCTTAACTTCGACTTTTGGTAAAAGGGGGTTAATATAGAGGGTTACTCTTTTGAAGAGTACTTCAAATGGAGTCTTTGTGCGACTCATTCATGAGCCCAAGCAGGAAAAGTGTTGTAACCATGCTTTGATACCAATTTGTAACACCCCCATGATGGGCATGAATAAAATAAAATTTTATTCTCGTTCCCAAGCCAAATCATCTCTTTGATTCCCTACCAGGGTTCTGCTAACAAATCCATAGACCTTATTGAACTCTGACTGCGCAAACCTGCATAAGGCATGAGCTTTACCCATATGACTGCAAGGTATGACAGCATGCTTACGAAGAGATGCTTCACTTTTTGAGACTTTCAGGATGCGAATCAACCCAGACTCCTACTTCCGAACTTCTGAACTCTGATTTCTTTCCAAGGATCATATCTACGGTCCTATGATATCCCCTCGATCAAGGGTTGTGATCATATCGCGATTTCGCGTATCAGGATAATGAATGCGAGCCAAATCTGATTCTCCGTTCCCCGAAACCCTGACTCCTATAGCTCCTACCTAAACCCTCCACCCATATGATCGTTCAACACGACCAGTGGCTGACTCTTCAAGCTTGTCAGGACTTCGTGTTTCATGAAGTTGGGATGCAACCCACTCCCGTTTCTTCTAAAGCCCGAACCTGAAAACCCAAGATCCCCTTGCTTAGATCAATGGTCATGGATCTTCCATGAACTGACGTTTCAGATCAAATCATGAATTCAGGTCTCGCGAGTTCACAAAACTTGACCCTTTGACTTCCTTCGGCAGTGATTCAGCGAAGCGTTGATCCTTCACCACGTGTCCTCTACTGATGGACAGTTCCGATCACTTCAGTACTTTCAGGAATTTGACAATTCCATTCTCCTGCCTACACAAGGGTTAATATCGATGGTCGATGTATCTCTCGATGGATCCTGGGATCTATGGTCCCGTTTCCATCGCTACTTGTGAAGGCTGAAGGGGTTGAGGCGTTAACGCATATGTTCCTCCTCTAGATCCACTGGTCCTGACAGAATTGGGATACTTTCAAAAGGATCTCGTCCATTTGTCTACCAAACGAAAGGTTACTCCCTTTAGATAACTTGACTCGCTATCCTTCCTGAACTCGGGAAATGAAATTCAACCTCTCAGAGCTTCGAGCTTCCGCAGCTCTGGAACCTTCAAAAAATAACTCTTTCTTGCACAGTGTTCCTAGACCTAGGTCACCTAAACCTTCAGATGGTTCTTGGGCAAACTATCCCCACTCTTAGTCGTGCTTCAAGATAAGGGCTCGGGTGTGTTTCGAAGTCCCTAGGCTACTAACCTGAATGAGGTGCCTTCCTAACTCATTGAGTTAGAAGCTATGACACTGGTAAACTTGTGGGTTTACCGTAGCGGTGGCCATACCAAGGAGCTTGCTCTAACTTTGAGATATGATGCCTTTCAAGGGATTAAATTAGAACATCACGAAAATCAAGCAGATGAGACGATTCTCGGTAGGACGAACCCATGCTCCGGACTTAATCTTTTTGTACAGAGACCAACTATGGAATATAAGTATACACATGCATCCATTACTTCCAGTCTAAAACATCAGGAAATCATTCCACACATAAACCATTGATGGGTGTATAAACATGAGCATGTATCCATGATATTCAATTAAAAATACAAGGCATAAAACACTTATCAGATTCACAGGGCATGATGTGACTGCTAAGAGGGGTGCTCGTTTCCACCCAATCGTAAGCTCAGTGACTCCAAACAGATTTACCACTAGACACCCCAGAGGTAGACCACGATGCTATGAGATTCAATCTCTTACTTCTAGCTCAACAGAAGTCAAGGATGAAGGTTACTCTCCTTCTCTTGATACAGAAAAATAATCGAGGATGAAGGTTACTCTATTTCTCTTGTGTTCAGAATTTCATCTGATTCGAGAGCTTAGGTTCTGCTCTGTGATCTTCGTTTCCTTCTCTACCCACCCCCCCACGCTTCCTTTCTTGCATCCCTCATTAAGATTGCATGTGGTGCAAATTTCCCCATCCGTGGTTAGGTTCGAGAACTTTACGGATGGGCGGTTTGCCCCATCCCCTCATTAACTCTTGAGGAGCCTCCCCACCTATCATCCTGACAGGAAATTCATTCCAGGGTTAGAGAGTTGCTTTGATATTTGAGAAAGTAAAAACTAGTATGGTACTGGTTCGATGGAAGTTAACGCAACCATTCCAGGTCCCTTCCACCACCTTTTATTAGCCATCGTGGTCTCTTTTAGCACATCCCCTTCCCAACAGTCATGCAACACATATTCATAAGATAATTTACATTCATCGACATTTTATACATAGGTCCATCAAATCAAACATTCACACCTTTGAGTTTTCCATAGTTCCTGGCCAATATAGTTATATTTACAGACTGGGGAAATGGGGTGTTACATTAGATAATAATTTTTTTAATATATAAGATCTGCCATTTGTACTGTTAAAAGGGTGTTATGGGGAGTGTTGTTTATGATTTTAATTTTATAGATGAGTTTACTGGAATAATAAACCCTTGAATGGAAGGTATATGTTTCTTAAAGATGGTTAGATTCTTTTACTTTAGATGGTGATTGGTTACTTATGTCGTGAATTAGTCCTTATGATGATAATTTGTGAATGATTTACATCTAGTTGTTGCACCAATTTAATTGTATCAATTATAGTCACCCTGCATCCATTTTTTCCTTATTGTTTAGAGCACTTTGTCTAATGGCATCGTATGATGTATGACAATGCAAGTTGGATTTCAAGTGTGTTGGAATTCATGTTTGGTTGAAGGTTTAGAATCATTTTGTTTGCATGTGGGACCCTAGTGCCTTGTTGCAATGTGGTGACGTGACACTTTATGATTGGGTCATTACGCATGTTGATCAATAAGTGCACACAAACTTGGCTTAGGGTCATGAGCCTCCCGATGTGGATGATGTTGTTTTTGTAGGTAATGTTGTACCTGTTTTGTAACGTTAATGTGATTGTCTCCCGCTCATCGGGAAGGTTCTAGCTACTTGCGTCGTTAAAGTTGTTGTGTTTGGATTGATTGATGTTGCCTTTTAGCTTAGTAGGCATGGTCTTGCTTGTGTTGGACGAGATGTAGACACCTCCTTGTTCCTCATAACAGTCACCAACCTTGAGACCTTAAATGGTCAACATCGATGGGAACCTGGTCTTGAGCGATGCTTATGTGTCCTAGAGGTCCTAACCTTTGCAGGGTAGGAAGGGCAGGTAGTCGTCCTTATTTTCTGTCTTACTGATTGTTGTATGTTGCATCCAACTGCTTGATGTGCTAGTATGCTAGGTCGTTATGTTGTTGTTTCCTGAATTGCGTGTGTTGTTTTCATCTTCGATTTTCCTTGATTGATTGCATTGTCGTTATTACCTTCCTACATAAAAAAAACTACTTGTTATGCTTACTTGTTGTCATAACGACGGGGATCGTTACATATGGTATCAGATCCAGTTCGACTCGCGACCTGGGATCACTACGGCTTCCATTGATTGGATACTTGATTATAAATGTCGTTAATTAAAATTGATTTGTATTCGTGCAGGTAATCATGGTTAGAGGACGTCGCAGAGGCAGACAACAGGGTGCTAGGGGAGGAGGCGCGATGCCCCTAGTAGAATCGATGCCTGAGGGGTTTAACCCCTAGGGAGGAAAACAAGTTGTCGGAAAGGAACATATAGTTGTGGGTGATGTGGTTGGGATGATGAGGTCCTTCCAGAGGATGTCTGAGGCACTAATCAATCATTTGGATAGAGATGAGGCTAGGGTGCCGACACCTCTTGAGGGTCCACCATGTGCCTCAGTTGGTACTAGTAGAATTCAGCACAAACTCGAGAAGGTCAAGTTTCCCAAGTTCTTTGGTGCCCCAAACGACACAGCCACTGAGACATGGTTGGAGAATATGGCAATGTGCTTTGCACTTCGCGACTATACCTCCAACATGAAGGTCCACATGGAGGTCTTTCAACTGAAGGGGAATGCTCTTATATGGTGGAAGATGCTCCTATCACAATTGAACATGGGCATCGAAGACGTGTCATGGGAATTGTTTGAGGAATGGTTCCAGGAGAGGTATATGTATGAGGAATTCATTGAACATTAGCTCAATGAGTTCAATGCTTTGTGACAGGGTAGTCGTATGGTGCCCGAGTATGAGGCCCATTTTATGGAGCCTCTTTGGTATGCTACGCACCTGAATACCGAGAAAACTAAGGTAAACAAGTTTGTGTTTGGCCTTAATGTCAACATTCATGCAAAAGTGAGGATTTTGATGCCTCAAACCTTGTAGGATGTTGTTTAGAAGGCCCTCATAGTAGAGGAGGAGTTTATCAGTGGGAGTCAGAGCTGGACTCCAGAGAGACCAATGAGACATGCATCATCTGTTGCGTAGCAGCATCAGACATCGGCTAGACATTCACCAGGATATCGTGGCATCCAGAGGGGATCCACTTTCACTACACTTGGACAATCAGTGCCTCAGAAAATGACTCCTTAGAAAGGACGACAACACCATCAACAACATTGACCGCAACAACACCATTTTAGGCCTATTCAGTAGAACATACCAGGGTTCCAGTCTAGTGGGTCATCAAATTCTACTTTAAGTACTAGGAGTACTAGGTCAAAGAAAGGAATTTGGACATGTGGAGAGACACATTACCGTCGTGACTTCCCAGTTCAGAGGATTAGAGCATCTGGATCATCCAGAACCACTACCATGGGAGAATTGGGCAAGGCCCATTGGATTCGTGCAATGGTGAGTAACCACTAGGAAGAGCACCAGTCGACTATGCTTGAGATGTTAGGTACCATCCTTGACTAGACCCTTAGTATTTTGATATATCCAGGTGCTACAGAGAGTTGTTTTTCTGGTGCAGCGCTAAAAATAATTAAGGTAAAGGAAGTCAAACAAGATGAGTTTATCTTTGTAGAAATGGCTTTGGGAGCCAAAAAAAAGGTTGGAGGGAAGGTTATGGGTTGTATCCTTAACCTGGGAGATTTTGTCACAAGGGTCAACATGTACGTCACGATATTAGGGTCTTATTACGTCGTGATTGGTATGGACTAGTTGGAATGACATGAGGCAATACTCAACTGTAAGATTATGATGAGGGATAGAGACGCGTGATTTTTTGTCAGAACCAGGGAATTTCCCTGAGGTTCATCTCTTCCTTGCAGTTACAGAAGAGCATGCACAAGTGATGCAAGATTTATGCGATCCTTGCATTAAATGAAAAAGGCATGGTGGAAGGGATAGAAAACCTTCCGATAGTACGAGAGTTTATGGATGTCTTCCCAGAGGAGTTGTCAGGGCTGTCGTCTGAGAGGGAATTGGAATTTACCATTGATCTCAAACTGGGAACTAAACTAATAGCAAGAGTTCCTTATCCGATGTCGACCCAAGATTTACAATAGTTGAAAATGAAACCGAAGGAGTTGTTGGACCTAGGACTTATAATTCCAAGTGTGTCACCGTGGGGTGCACTTGTTATTTTCATACGTAAGAAGGATGGGTCATGGAAACGCTGCATTGGCTACGCTCACTTGAACAAGGCAACGATCAAGAATCAATATCTGTTTCCAAGGATTGACGATTTATTTGATTAGATGAAAGGCGTGGAGGTGCTTTCGAAGATCGACTAAATATCGGGGTATCACCAGTTACGGATCAGGGAGGATGAAATCCCTAAGACCACCTTTAATACGAGGTTTGGACATTACGAGTTTAATATTTTACCGTTTGGACTGACGAATGCCCCAGGGATATTTGTGAGTTTGATGAACGGGGTGTTCCACGAATACTTGGACAAGTTCATCCAAGTATTCATTGATGATATTTGATATATTCTCGGATGATGGAGGAGCATGAAGAGCACTTGCTCTTGGTACTACAATGTCTACGAGAGAACAAATTGTATGGGAAATTATCTAAATTCTCTTTTTATCAATCAAAGATTCATTACTTAGGGCATGTCCTCTCCAGCTAAGGTATCACTATGGATCCAACAAAGGTCGAGGCTATTATGGAATGGCTTGCGCCAAAAAATTTCCCAAAAGCGAATAGATTCATGGGTTTAGCAGGATACTATCGGCGGTTCATTGAGGGTTTTTCGAAGATAGCGAATCCGATTACAAAATTGCAGAAGAATAACAAGAAGTTTGTTTGGACCGAGAAATGTGCAGAAGCATTTCAGAGGCTCAAGGAGACGTTGACGACAACATTGATACTAAAGGTCCTAGACATGGACAAGGATTTATTATTATGGACTGACGCATCCAAGGAATGCTTAGGCAGAGTTTTGATGCAAGACGGTTGAGTGATCGCTTACATCTCGAGAAAGTTGAGAAGACATGAGGAGAAATATGCGACCCATGATTTGGATTTTTTATTAATTGTTTATGCCTTGAGAGTATGGAGACACTACCTTATTGGACAAAAATTCAAACTAAAAATGGACCACTATGGTTTACAACACATCTTTATGCAAAGCGAATTGAACGTGCGACAACGACGTTGGTCGGAATTTCTTAGCGAGTATGATTTTGATATTACTTACATAAAAGGAACAATGAATAGAGTGGTGGATGCGTTGAGTCGGAGACCACGCATATTTTCGGTGATGCCTCTTCAAATGAATCTTAGTGAAAATATTCTAACTTTATAGCACGACGATGACTGGTACAAAGAGATCAAGGATTTTATCAGAAAAAACACAATGATGGTACCAAAATTTGAGGGATTTATTGTGGACAACGACAGATTATTGATATTTAATAATTGGATTTGCATGCCACCCAATGACGAGTTGAGTCGTTTGATCCTAAATGAGGCTCATAGAGCAGTGTACATGGCTCATCCTGGAGTCACAAAGATGAGGGAAGACCTTAAACCCTTATTCGTCTGGAAAGGAATGAAGGAAGACATAGTCAACTACATGGAAAGATGTCTAGAATTTTAGCAGGTAAAGGCTGAACATGGATATCCGATAGGATTAATACAACCACACGCTATTCTGGAATCGAAATGGGAGGCCATTCGATGTATTTCATTGTTAGATTTCCACTGAAGGCAAGGCTACATGACTCGATCTTTGTGGTAGTCAACACTCTGACGAAGAGTGCTCATTTTATTCATGTGCGTACAACGTATCAGGCACCTGACATAGCTATATTTTTCATCAGCGAGATAGTGAGGCGGTATGGCATGCCTAAGAGGATTATATCCGATCAAAGATCGGCATTTACAGGGCAATTTTGGACTAGTTTCCAAGAGGCATTCGGAACCCAACTTAAATTTAGTACCGCATATCACCCGGAGAAAAATGGGTAGACCGAAAGAATAAACCAAATCTTGGAGGATATGTTGTGTATGTACGCGATGCACCAACAAAAGCATTGGGAGGAGGTCCTGCCACTAGTAGAGTTTGCATACAACAACAATTATCAAAGCACCATTAATATGGCGTCATTCGAGTTTCTTTATGGGTGACCGTGTCAGACGCCTTTGAGTTGGGATCAACTTGAGGATAAAGTCCTAGTGGGATAACAAGTGATCCAAGAAATGGAGGACCAAATGAAAACCATAAGAAAAAGGATAAGGGAAGCGCAGGATCGACAAAAGAGTTATGTCGATGCACATCGTGTAGAACGTAGTTATGGAGTTGGCGATTGAGTCTTCTTGCGAGTGAAACTGCATAAGAGTTCAATCAAGTTTGGAAAGGGTGCTAAAATATATCCTAGGTTCATGGGACCCTTCGATATTGTGGAAAGGAAGGGGCTTGTGGCCTATCGACTAGCCTTTCCTGATTCTTTGAGGCATATGCGCGATGTTTTTCACGCATCTGTTTTGAGACATTATGTTAGTGATCCTACACATGTTATTGACATGAGTTCCTTGCAGGTATTGTACGAGGGTGCACTTATGGTGGTGCCAATCCTCATCCTAGACCATCACATTCGATAACTACGGTGTCGAACAATATATCAGGTCAAGGTCTAGTGGGACAACTATAGTCCGCACTCAGCGACCTAGGAGGACACATATGATATGCGTCAATATTTTCCATTTTTGTTTGATAGCTAGACACATGATATTGTGATACACTTTAATTCAACACCTACATACTGTGAAACTTCATAATGAAGTTTGAAACAAGAGGGGTTGTATGTAACATCCTGCTCTTGAGTGGACTTATTCTTTGAGGAAACTTCCGTGCAAGTGACCTGGCTCATTATATGATTGTTTGTTTTGATTATGATTATGAGATATTGTGGATCTAATGATATGTTATTTTGTTCTATTTACATCGACATGTGTTATTGATTGGGTTCTCCTGAGGGTGAAGGACTCTGGACGTTAGAGGATGACGATGGAATCGATGGATCTCCTTAGACTTCGGATCAATTCGGGGAGTGAGCTATTATGGTTTGAATGTTTTTGATATTACAGATGTGACGTATGACTGGATATTATGATGTTGATTGTTATAGTTGACATGTTTTGTTGATGGATGCAGGTTGGCGATAGCTTTCCAACCAGACTCACATTTGGAGTAACAGGGTCATGCACGACAACCATAGACATTTAGGGAGAGGTGTGGCAGCAACCCTGCCACAACCTACTAGCACTCTAGTAGGTTAACGATTACCTAGTTTGAGAAGACCCACGATGTCATGAGGGAAGACTATGTTAGTATCTCACAATGATTATAAGGGGCACACAATAAGGTAGAGTCCTTATACCTTAGAGGCCCTTAGTCTCCCACAAGTTCATTTGACAGAGTATTGACTCCAAGGGTTTGACATTTACCAAATTCATTCAAGAAGCGAGTGGCACCCTTGGAGCACATAATGCGTCTTGAAGGGCACGTCGCACAAATAAAATGAAAAGAGGCGAGTGGCACCCTTGGAGCACGTAGTGCATCCTGAAGGGCACATCGTGATTTCAACCATGATAAGTTAATAAATCTAGTGCCTAGAAAACTATGTCTCCTTAGGACCTAGTCAGCCTTAAAATGAATGATGTGATGAGTAAAGTTAATAACAAATTTTCCCTTAAGAATTGTCGCCAATCCTAGTGAATTTAAAACCTAGGTCTAAGTAGAACCTTTGAACAAAAAAAACTAAATAGACATGTAACAATAAGGGGGTAAAAAAATTCAAACATTAATTATTAAATTATAAATTTTAATGGAGGATTAAATTATTAAAACGATAAATTGTTGTTTTTATCTAAACTTGCTAAATCTGAACTAAGCAGAAAAAGGGAAACTTAAGAAAAGGGAAATTTCTAACTTAGTAGGGAATATAGCCTTTGGAACTTTCTATTTGTGAACTTAACTAGGCTTTTAAGTAAGGCGTAAGTCATTTAAGAAATGTAAAGGAATGAAGGGACACTGAGGATCTCTTTTAGGAACACGTTTAGGTGGGCGAGGGAAATAGACAAATTTAATTAATAAATAAATTGATTTTCTGGTGCAACTAAGGGATCAGGTGACATGTGTATGGGGGAGGTTTGTCCTAATTAAATTTAATAAAAATAATCTAATGAGGGTTTGGGAAACTAATCACTAGAAAAATCTATAAAAATGATGGTGGAGGAGGAGTATGAATCACGTATGTCTTGCATAAGTTTACGCTGTCAGAATTTTATCTTGACTGGATTTCTCTTATGGGTGTTGGGATACCCAACTCGAGTAATGAGTGGTAGCTCGACCTTGCGAGGCGAGTTGGGAGCTAGCATTCTCTGGTATTATGTATGTGGCCCCTTTGTGGCTCGAGGGGTTCAGGGGGAAGAAGAGTACCCCTAGTGTTGGCTGGGAGGTACTGGTGAGGTCTCAACAGTTGGCAAGCAGGATCTGGACAGAGCGTGAGCGCAAGAAAACAACAGTGTATCCTTCGCCTTCACTTAAGGTACGCATGCCTAATTTCGCAAGTGTAATTAGTTAATTTGTATCTAGTTTTCTATTAGATGGAATATGGTAAATGATTTCTTGATCTATGGGTGAATTTTTATGTTCTTTGCTTATTTTATTCATTTCCTGACCTTGCCTAGTTAGTGTGCAACCACCTTCAAAATATCCTGAAACCCCCTTGATTACCTTGCGCCTTCTTGTTCTGCTCAGTGACTAGCTTTCGTTTAGATGCCTTTTTTCTCACTATGTTTCCTTATCTCCCATTTCTCTGCATCTTAGTATATTTAACTATGTGCCTTGAATATTTTGTATCTCTGTGCCCTTCCCGTTTTATCTTCTCTCTTTTTGTATGGTTGGACAGGTCGCACTCAGATTATTAGCTATCATTGTTCACTCGGAGTGCTAGTGTTTATCTATCTAACAAGACAGTTAATAAAATCCATTCTTAGCTATTGATTCTTCAGTCATTTAAGAAGAAGTTGATCTAGTAGTAGGTTGAGCAGTCGACTAAGCAGTTGTTGTTTACCTTTATCCAACAACAACATGCGTATCTATATATAGAGAAATACAGCTAGCAGTAATACCAAAAACAAATGTGATATAACCATATCCAGTAGCAGAACCAATAGTATATATAGCTTAAGTTGTAGATCTAGCAGGATCACCTATACCAGTTTCAACAATTTATTCTAAGTGTGATCCAGATCCTCCTAAACTATGATATCCATCCATTGGTTTCACCTCTTGTTTGTGTAGGTTCTGAACCAACCGTTATGAATTATAGTTCCTTTCACACATGAACTCCTTTAGTAGCTCGTAATAGCATGTCCCAAGCACCTAGCCTCCCTGTTTCATTAATAATAGTTCTAGTATTAATTAATAAAGGTCTCGATATTGATAATCTGAATTTGCGAATCAATTAATAATCGTTAAATACTTCCATCCTTGAGAAATATATAAGTAGGATTGACACATTCACACCTGTTCTTCTCAACACAGATTGCATGCTTGAAGATTTATCTCGTTAAACTTTTAGGGGCGACAAAAATTCCACCTCTGCATAATTGTTTTTCTAGTTGGGGTATCCTTGTTCTTTTAAGTGAATATATTTGTTATACCAGCAGGATTTGGGCCTGATTTTTTGATGAAAAAATTTTGCAGCTTCAGAAGGTGCGTGTTACTCTCACATGCATTGGCATTGGTCTCTGATGTTGTTGAGTATGACACATTGTGCACTTAAGCTCCATTGTGGGCCCCTCTCTTGGCACTCGTTGTTTGCTTGACACTTGCGTCCATGTGGGATTAGTTTGTGGTGGAAACTTTGACTCGATGTTGGAGTCTTGGAATTAAATTTGTGGGCTAAGTGTGGGTGTTGGGTGTTGACCTGTAGGATTATGTGTTGGCTATGAACTAAAGGAGAAGAGATACATGCACCATCCTTGGTTTTGGAGTCAGCCAGAATCTCAGGATTGCCCCAGGTGATTTCCCTTCATTGACGTTTTCCGTCGACTCATACTTTTATTACCTTGCCCAACGCTCTGCAAGGAGGTTGTTGGCATTCTAGTATTGTGCCTTTTTTTAATTGGGTAGCTGAACTCTATACGATCTCACTTTCACCTTTTTCCTATCACCTGGATTTTAATTCAAAATTTGAAGTGACTCGAGCCCCAGCCGATTTTAGAATTAATCTAGTTACCCTTTTAATCCAGAATTAATTATGTCCAATCAATTTTTATACCAGATCCTTTCCCTCCTCTCAATCGTTATTAGCAATGATGACCTTGGTAAATTTATGACGGTGAATTTGTTTTTCCAGTGGCAGTGTTAGGGACCTAACCCCTCAATTAGGTAGAATTATATATTCTGATGTAATAAAGGTCAATATTAATAGGGCCTAGTAATAAGGAATAATAAGGCAAATGTAAGAAGACCTAATAGAAGCTTCCGCTTCTAGAAGGATCTTCCTCTAGATGGTTCTTTTGATAGACATATTTAGTATAAATAGTAGTCAAGGGTATGAGAACTTTTTTCTTGGATATTGTTGTAATAGAGCTCTACTCTGCTGGAGGTTTCCCCCTTGAAGAGGAAAGTGAACATTGCTCTCAGTAATCAAAGTTCTCTTTCTGGTGTTATTCTGGTATCATTTCCGTATTATTGTGGTTTTATTATGGTTATATATATATTTTTTTTGTTTGTTAATTTAGTCGGACCTGTTGGCATCGGGATTAAACTGTGGCTTGAGAAATCATGACTCAGGGGCATCTAAGCTGTCAAAATCACCCGGGGATCGCACCCGGCCTAAGACACACCAACCCTTAACATGGTTGGATTTTTTGTCCCCACAAGTTTCGAACCGGTGACTTTAACAACACGGAGTGGCTTAACAACACACTTCTTCACTGACTGTCCTACACCTCGGGGACGTTCTGGTTATATTGTTGTTCATATGCCATTTCTAGCATTTTATTTCTGTTTTGCATACTTTTTATATCTGGAATATTACAAGTGGTATCAAAGCACTTTCCTCGGAAACAAATTTTGGGTTAATTTTTTTTCAAGGTTGAGACGTGTTCTGGCCTCTTTAAGCTACAGATATATGTCGTTACGTGCATAAACCCGCAGTTGGGGATTCATACATGCAGGAATACAAGTGGTTCTTAAGCGCACATATGTTGGCCACCCTTGTAACCCCTGTTGGTACCCCTTCGAGTGGTAGCACATGAGACAGAACCTTCATACATATCAACCTATATTTCCTGAATCCCTCTTTAGATAAACCAAGTGGTCGCCTGACTGCAATAGTGCCACCAAGAACAACACTCAAGAAGATACTCTCTAGTACCTAAGTAGTATGGCTAAGGGCATGGTCTAGCCTGCTTAGTTGTTGCCCTGCAATATTGGGTCGAGTACTACTGTTGGACATTACACGTATATAAAAGAGCTATAGCACAGAGAAAACCCTTGTCTATAGAACCCTTGAATACCTAACCTTTGGGAGACATAAACAAAAAAACAAAACAAAACAAACAATATCTATTGTCGTGCAACTACATCTCCTGCATTCGATTTTCCAAATCACTAGACATTTATTCCTGATTAATCATTTGGGCATTTCATCACTGCAATATTCTTTAGGTCAGAGTATAACTCCTTAGGTGTAAAAAAAAAAAAGTCTGGATTTTGTTGCACCATTATTTGAGACCTATTCCATTGGATTTATCTCTTTTCCCTTTTCACATTCATACCTATGATTTTCAGAAATTTTTTTGACCCCACCCACCCCTTTTCAGTTCCCTCGTCATCATGACCCATACCCATAGCCAAGACTTGGAAGCTCGCTTCAATACCTTGCAATCTAATTTCACAGAGACCCAACAAGAAGTGAGATAACTCAGTGCCAATATTTCCACCATCAATAAAAACATGGATTCCTCCATCGCCGCCTCAATCGAGGAACTCAAAGAAGACCTCAAACAAGACATTACTACCCATCTTGAATTTGTCACTTCGATGATCTGCACCAAGCTGCATATCCCTGCAGATCATCCTTTATCTGACCCACCTTTTCATACCAAGGCTGAAACTTCCTCTCATTCCCATAATTTTCAGTCCCATCACTTTCAATGTGACCTATGGATTTCGCGTGTGGATGTTACCAAATTTGATGGCTCAGATCCCACTGGTTGGGTAACTCAAATGGAACATTATTTTTCTTTGTACGCAATTACAGATGACTTGGCCAAACTCCGGTATGGTGTTCTCCATCTAGATCAAGAACGTTGGCAATGGTGGCAATGGAGAAAAACTACCCGTCAAGGGTATGTAGCTTGGACACACTTTGTGGCAAAGCTTTATGAACGCTTTGACACTGACATCAACAATTTATGTTGTTTGAAAAAGTTGAAAAAATCTGGCATGATGGAAGACTTTATAGCTGATTTTGAGCGACTGGATTTTCCTACAAGGGGCATGTTTGATGATTTTTTCCGAGAATTTTTTATCAGTGGCCTCAAGGATGAGATTCATGCCCATGTCCTCATGGCTTAGCCTCAGAGTTGGGTGGAGGCTACTAAAAGAGCTAAGGAAGCACAATAGGTTGTCTCTTCTCAAAACCGGAAACCCCCCTTTATTCCTCGCACTAAACCAATAAATCCCACTCCTCCTTCTACTCCACTAAAGATCCAAAAATTGACTAGGTCCAAAATGGATGAACGGAAACTCAAAGGCCTTTGTTATAATTATGATGACAAATATTTTCTGGGACACAAGTATAAGGAACAAAATATTTTTATGGCCATCTCGGAGGATGTTTCGGAAGAGGATGTTGAAGCTCCCCCTGTGTTTGTGTCACCTGAACCCTTTGACATAACCCCTCCCTTAGACCCTCTCGAAGTAGAACCGGTCATTTCCCTAAATGGTCTCGCTGTCTTCTCTGCTCCCCAAACCCTCAATCTAATTGGCTACATCAAGCATAGGAAGGTCATCATTCTTGTTGATAGTGGAAGCACCCATAATTTTATTCATCATTGCATTGCCTAAGAAACTAATTGCTATATTCGTGCAGCAAATAATTTCAAAATCCTGATTTCCAATGGCGGGTCCATGAAATGTGGAGGGCATTGTGAAAATGTGCATCTTCAAATTGGTGACTACCACTTGAAATCTCATACGTTTTCTATCAACATGGGCAGTTGCGACATTGTTTTGGGTGCAGACTGGCTAAGGAATTTGGGTCCCATTCTCATGGATTTTAAGGAATTAACCATGCAATTCGACCAGGAGGGTCAACAAAATAAGTTCCAAGGCATCACCGTTGGTTCCCTTGAGATGATTAGTTCCCATCGCATGGAAACTATGCTAAAAAAAGGTCATTCTAGCGTTATTGCCCAACTCCATGCCATCCAAGCAACTGAGACACCCTTTGTGTCGTAGGACCTCCAATCCATCCTCTATAAACATCAAGTGTTTTTTTCCACTCCCCAGGGACTCCCTCCTTCCCATGGTTTTCATGATCATTCCATTCCCCTTATCTCAGGAATCCTTCCTCCCAATATCCGTCCCTATCGTCACCTCTTTTCCCCAAAAAATGAAATTGAGAAAATGGTTCAAGAACTTCTTAATGTAGGTGTTATCCGCCCTATTACAAGACCCTAGTCTTCTCCTGTGGTCATGGTCCTTAAGAAAGAAGGTTCTTGGTGCATGTGTCCTGAATTCTTCACCCTCAACAAACTCACCATTAAAGACAAATTTCCCATTCCTATAATTGATGACCTCTTAGATGAATTGAGTGGCGCCCAGTTCTTTACTAAACTTGATATTCGTTCTGGATACCACCAGATCCGTATGAAAGAGGCAGACATTCCTAAAACTACCTTTAGAACTCATGAGGGCCACTATCAGTTTTTGGTCATGCCCTTTGGCTTGTGTAATGCTCCCTCCACTTTCCAAATCCTCATGAATTATGTCTTTCGTCCTTTTATTCGTCATTTTGTCTTAGTTTTCTTTGATGATATCCTCATCTATAGAAAAACCTGGACATGCCATCTTTCTCAAGTAGATCAAGTTCTCCATCTACTCTCTCAGCACCAACTTTTCCTGAAACAATCTAAATGTGATTTTGGCGCCTCAGAAGTCGAGTACTTGGGTCATCTTTTTGGAAAGGACGACGTCAGGGTGGATCCTAAAAATATTGAATCTATGCAAGGCTGGCCTCACCCAAAGACTCTCAAAAGATTGCGTGGATTTCTGGGCTTAATAGGTTATTATCACAAGTTTGTTAAGAATTATGGAAAGATTGTGTCACCTCTCACTGCACTCCTTAAAAAGAATTCTTTCACTTGGACTCTAGGAGCTTCTCAGGATTTTAAAACCTTAAATATGGCCATGTGCACAACTCCAGTCCTCGCCCTTCCTAATTTCACAAATAACTTTGTCCTCGAATGATATACTTCAGGGAAAGGAATTGGTGTTTTCCTTATGCAAGAGGGTCTGCCTTTGGACTTTACCAGCAAACAACTGTCTGAACAAAATTTGGAAAAATCAATATATGAAAAGGAAATGTTGGCTATTTTTCATGTCATTGATCTTTGGTGCCCTTATCTATTGGGGAAATGCTTCCAAATTAAGACAGATCATCAAAGCCTCAAGTATTTTTTGGAACAACGATTTCCTCCCTAGAGTAGCAAAAATTGGTGACTAAGTTCTTTAGATATGATTATGATATCATTTACAAGAAAGGAAAAGACAATGTGGTTGTGTATTCAATTTCCCAAAAATATGAAGATAAAGGGTTCCTTTTTTCTCTCTCCTTCATTGTACTAGATTGGCTCCAAGCTGTTCGCCAGGAATGACTACACTATCCCAAAAGTTCGCATTTGATACAAAAATTGCAGTCCAATTCTCCAGTTTGCCCAGGGTACTCTTGGCTCCATGATGAGCTTCGATACAAAGGCCATTTGTATTTAAGTAAACAGTCAAAACTTAAATCCACGGTACTTTATGAGCTTCATGCTACACCCACAACTGGCCACTCTGGGTTTACCAAAACCTATGACAGGGTCAAACATTATATTTTCTGGGATGGTATGAAACATGAAGTTCATAATTTTGTGTATGAATTTGATGTGTGTCAACACAACAAGGGAGAAACAGTCAAATCTCCTGGCACACTACAATTGCTTCCTATTCCACCTGCTATTTGGCGGGATATCTCTATGGATTTTATTGTAGTCTTACCTAAATCGGGAAATAAATTAGTCATCATGGTGGTAGTTGATCATATTTCCAGGTATCCTCATTTATGTGCTCTTCAACACCCATTTACAACATCCATTGTGGCTCAAATTATCATGGATCAGGTCTTCAAGCTTCATGGCATGCCACATTCTATTGTTTTTTATCACGACCCAACTTTCACCAGCAATTTTTGGCAAGAAGTGTTCAAGCTACAAGGCACCCAATTACATCTCAAAACAACATATCATCCCCAAACTGATGGTCAAACTGAAGTTGTCAACAAGTGTTTGGAAACATATTTGAGGTGTTTCGCCTCGGAAAAGAAAAATCAGTGGGCTCAATGGTTACGACTAGTTGAATGGTGGTACAACACTTCATACCATACAGCTACCCAGGTGACTCCTTTTGAAGCGGTATATGGACAAAACCCACCTTCATTTCTCTCATATTTACTCGATGTCTCGAACATCCAGGCAATTTACCAAACACTTACAGTTCGAGAGGATATTCTCCATACCCTAAAAAAGAATTTGGTCATGGCCCAGAATCACATGAAGCAACAAGTAGATCAAGGTCGCTCTGAACGTCAATTTGCAAAAGGGGATCAGGTGTTTCTTCGACTGCAACCTTACAAGAAAAATTCCCTCAAGGATGACCATTGTCAGAAACTGGCGCACAAATTTTATGGTCCTTATACTGTTCTCAAGCATGTGGGATAGGTGGCCTATCAATTAGTTTTTCCCATTCATTCTAAGGTACATCATGTTTTTCATGTTTCCTGCTTAAAGAAGGTGATTGGAACTAAGTGCAAAACTCAAACCAACCTTCCCGAGTTGGACGAAGAAGTCTCCATTTGGCTACAACCACAAGCAGTTTTGGACTAGCGTGAGCATCACTTGTGTGAGCAAACCATCAAGGAAGTGTTAGTCCAGTGGAAAGATACAACCCCAACAGATGCCACTTGGGAACCAACTACCATTTTGCAACAATTTCCACAGCTCAAGCCTTGAGGACAAGGTTTTTTTTAAGGGGGAGGAAATGTTAGGGACCTAACCCCTCACGTAGGTAGAATAATATATTCCGATGTAATAAAGGTAAATATTAATAATGCCTAACACTAAGGAAGAATAAGTCGAATGTAATAAGACCTAATAGAAGCTTTCACTTCTAGAATGATCTTCCTCTAGATGGTTCTTTTGATAGACATATTTAGTATAAATAGTAGTCAAGGGTATGAGAAATTTTGTCTTGGATATTATTGTAATAGAGCTCTGCTCTGCTGGAGGTTGCCCCTTGAAGAGGAAAGTGAACATTGTTCTTAGTAATCAAAGTGCTCTTTCTGGAGTTATTCTGGTATTATTTCAGTATTATTGTGGTGTTGTTCTCATTATATTGTTGTTCATCTACCATTTCTAGAATTTTATTTTTGTTCTGCATACTTTTTATATCTGGAATATTACAAGCAGTTTCCCATTTGTATTCTGTAGTTTTTGAGTAATTAGTGCCATGGCAATTTTATAAACATATTTATTCCCAAAAGGAGGGATGCAGTGATGACAACTGTGATTAACACAACTGTCGTTCCCAGTTTAATTGTGATATATCAATCATTTAATAATTTAATAAAGATTAACAGTTTTGGTTGTTTTAATTAGTTGGCATCAACTTGCATGGTTCTATTTTAACTGTGATTATTGTGGTTATATAACAGTTTAAGCGTGTAATAGTTTTAATAGTTTAACAATTTCCATTTGCTTCTTAAGTTTAGTTTCAATTGTTATTTAACAATTTTATTGTGGAAGGATTATATGGCAATTATCCCTTCTAATAGATTGACTGTTTTCATCAGTTTAATAAGTTTAATTGTGATTGAAATTATCGCTTGTAATAGATTTTATTGCCTTTACAACAAAGAATTAAAATTTAATTCATTAATGTTTTCAAGGGTATCCCTGTATGATAAATGGTAATTACTAATTATAAGGGGTTTATTCCTCTTATTGTTTAAAGGGTAGAATTTCACAAGAAGGTAGAGGAACCTGGCTTTATGGCAATCATAATTCTTTAAGGGAAAATAATAATTGATGAATTTTGAGGTACTTAAGTTCTTATGATGTTAATGGGTGGTGTTTAAAGGAAGTTAGGGAAGCCTTGGTACTTGTTAATTAAATATTATACATGTTAGATAATGATTTTTTTAATATATAAGATCTTCCATTTGTACTGTTAAAAGGGTGTTATGGGGAGTGTTGTTTATGCTTTTAATTTTATAGATGAGTTTACTGGAATAATAAACCCTTGAATGGAAGGTATATGTTGCTTAAATATGGTTAGATGATTTTACTTTAGATGGTGATTGGTTACTTATGTTGTGAATAAGTCCTTATGATGATAATTTGGTAATGATTTACATCTAGTCGTTGTGCCAATTTAATTGTATCAATTATAGTCACCCTGCATCCATTTTTTCCTTATTGTTTAGAACGCCTTCGTCTAACGGTGTTGTATGATGTATGATAGTGCAATTTGGATTTCAAGCACGTTGGAATTTATGTTTGGTTGAAGGTTTAGAATTATTTTCTTTGCGTGTAGGACCCTAGTGCCTTATCGCAATGTGGTGATGTGATACCTTATGATTGGGTCATTATGCACGTTGATCGATAAGCGCACACGAACTTATCTTAGGTTCATGCGCCTCCCGTTGTGGATGATGTTGTTTTTGTAAGTAAGGTTGTAATTGTTTTGTAACGTTAATGTGATTGTCTCTCGCTCACTCAGAAGGTTCTAACTACTTTTGTCGTTAAAGATGTTGCGTTTGGATTGATTTATGTTTCATTTTATCTTAGTAAGAATGGTCTTGCTTGTGTTGGACAGGATGTAGACACCTCCTTGTTCCTCATAACAGTCGCCATCCTTGAGACCTTTAATGGTCAAAATCGATGGCAACATGGGCTTGAGTGTTTCTTATGTGTCTTGGAGGTCCTAACCTTTGCAGGGTAGGATGAATGGGTAGTCATTCTTATTTTTCGTTTGATTGATTTTTGTATGTTGCATCCAGTTGCTTGATGTGCTAGTATGCTAGGTCATTATGTTTGCTTTTACCTAAATTGTGTGTGTTGTGTTTGTCTTCGATTTGCGTTGATTGATTGTATTGTCGTTATTACTTTCCTCCATAAAAAAAAATTACTCGTTATGCTTACTTGTTGTCGTAATGGTGGGGATCATTACAAATTGTATAAAAAATTATTTTGTTTTATTATTTTCTGAAAGTGGTTATTAATGTTGTTGAGCTTTCAATGTTCTAGAAAAATAAAGAGTCCAATGCCCTCTCTCTTCACAAACCCTAGCTAAATGTGTTCCTTTATTGTTGTCGACTCTATTCGATTCGAAGGAATCTCTCTATTTCGACTTCAACATTTTACTAAACTCTTAAAGAAGTTTTTCTTAGCTGCTATTAAGCTCCAATTTTCATATTAAGTGCTTAGGGTTTCGATTTCTGGCCTTTTCATAATCTCTAATTTCCATATTCCATGAGTGGATAGGGTTTCGATGGGAAAAGCACACCTAGGGTTTCAATATCTAATGAAATTTGATCTTCAATTGTTTTATAACATTAGGTAAATGATGGGAAAATGGGTTGTGCTAGTATTATGTAAATTTAGATCTACTAAGATGAATACAATTTTTTTCATTTACTCTAAATACTTATATTTTAATGTTAAAAACAATATGTTATAATGTCGAGAATTTCAATTAATTGAAATAACAAAAACTTCTAAACTTCTTATATAAAAAAGAAAAACCTTAGGATTTTCATTAGAATAACGAATGAATATTTAAAAAATATTATAAATCTGTCTTACATTAAAACCATTTAATAAACATCTAATGGCAATCATGGAAATACATCAGCCAAATCTTTAAAACATCAACATATAGTAGCATATATTCACGTTAATTCCAAAACTGTCCACATACAAATAAAATTATGGAGGAGACATCTGACGAGTTGTGCAATAACGTTCAGAAACAAGGGTTTGATCTTAAGTGTTCAAGATGGATTTATATGTTTTATATTATTTTTTCCCAATTTTGTTTTATTATCATTATTCAAATCTATTTATAATTAATATAAATTCATCAAAAATCTAATTGGAGAATACTAGAGCACATGGAGCCTCTGGAACCCTAACCGTCGTCAACTAGATTATGGTTCAATCAATCTTCTACCATCTATGGTAGTATTTGGGAATAAGTGAGTCCCTGATTTTATAATGTACTTTTCATTGAAAGAACCATCTTCATGTTAGATATAATGCCTAATTAATGCTACATAATAGAGTTTAGGGATTGGATTGGGTTTGTTGGAGGATGTTGAGAGATTCTCTCAACCTCTCCCTCCAAGAATGGAATAAGTTGGATCTCACAACACTTATTTAAGTGTGATGTATCTTAGTTTATTTGGAAATACAAATTATCATTTGTGTGTTTATGTGTTATGGTTGCTCTTCATATTCTCAATTCTTCATTGTTCTGGGCACTCTATTTGAGCATAGAACTTTGAACGACTAACCATTTATCTCAGTAGAGTGCATTGGATCGCTTGGGTTCTGTGGATTTTTGTGAATACTTGAAGCAGCTAGGGTATATTGAGCAATTGGAATCCAAGGTTTTATGGTTGCACTATCCCATGATGAGAAATTTTTGTGAGAGAACCTTTATGCAAAGATATATGCGATTTTTTTGATATAGGTAAATGATATAAATGATAAGAAAACCACGCCTATTAACATATAACAATCACTTTTATAATGTAGTTGTGCTAGTAAGTAGTACAAGAACATATATTACTATGCACATATGGTATAATTCACTTAAAAAAATACAATTTTATAAATTGATAGACACAAAACAAGCTATATGAACATATTTTTGATGAAAAAAAATACAATTTTCATTATTGATAAAAACAAAAATGCATATAAATATGGGTGAATTAAAGAGAAAAAACAATATTATTTAAACATAAAATAGTAATAAAAAAAACTTATCTAAAAAAAACTTGTGGTTTGCACAAATGTTGAATAGGCCATACACAAGGTGCATGCATTTCCATTAATTCACTAGCCTACTCATACATAATTCATACATTATATAATTTTAAAATGTCAAAAAAATAAATAAAATATATATATATATATA
>ML791523.1:387236-397425 GCA_009831015.1 Picea engelmannii
TTCCAGACTTGGAGGATATTATGAGTCTCTCTTTATCCGAACTCGGATTCTGACGCTGGAAGCAAACTCTAGGCAGCTGCCTTAAACGCTGACAAAGAGCTCTGTTCAAATCGTCTCCCTCCACCCAGACGTTTCTCTGAAAGTCGAAATGCATAGGAACGGCATTATTTAGACGATTTACAAGGCGATAAAGATCCACGTAATACAGCTTTCCTTTCCACGGGATGAGTGTAAGAGAATTGCCGTGCCATTGACACTCTGGAAGAACTGACCACCTTTCAGTGTTTACGTCTAAGGAAAACATTAGCAGACGAGCTGACCACCCGACAAACGGAGTACGAAACAACAGTATCAGACGATCCCCGACTACTGTGGAGTACGAAACAACAGTACCATTCTCGCCTGGGAGTTCTCGAACTAGTGTGGAAATATCCAAAGCTCCGAAAGCCTCATCGGAGTTATCCAATCCAACCATACAAAAATTTACTCTAAGCCCATTCACCACCTTATCCAATCCAACCATACAATGAGACATCTTATAATGGAGTTATTCAAGTATTTAAATAGGCTTCATCACATATATTACTATGAGAAAATATCATGGTTTTCCCAATACCATGGGCCCATAAACCACCAATGGTAAACCCATTAATGAAAACATCAAGGTTAACTTATCTACTCTATGACTGAGTCAAGATTAACCCAACACCTTCAACCCCCATTGCATCCTTGCAGGGATCCTACCATTACATCCCCCTTTGAAAACCACTACCCTCAATGCTTGCACCTATGATGTACATCCGTAAGTCAAATTCTCATGTACGAGTGTTTCCCTCAATGGTGAGAGTGAAGTAGGCTAAGAAATGTGTTTATAAATGGCTCATTCATAAGCTAGGATCCCGTGTATGGGCAGTTCCATCGACGCTGAGGACGAAGTAATCCAAGGAGAGTGTTCATAAGCCTAGGTACCATGAATCACTGTACATGATGTGTCCCCACTAATATCACATGAAACCAATGAATGCTTAAGTGTTGGGCTTGAGATGCTCACCAAGTTTCTCTGAATCCAAATATATTTCCACTAAGACACCTAGACCATCAATATCTAGACAAGGGTTTCACTATTGATAGTATGAAATGTATCTTCAATTTATATAGGGATTCACTATTGATATAAAGCATACAAGAGGCAGGTCTCATTGCATTATAAGGACATGTCGATTCTTACAACATTTGTATGTGTTGGAATTGTTTTCTAACATAAATATTTCTTTAAACTAATTAATATATAATATTTGTTGAGAGAAATGGATTGCAACAACTAAACTCCGATAAACCATGATCCTTATGTCAATAGAGACAACCACAAAAAAAAAAATCCCCTTCACTTCTCCCTCTCTACAAAATTCCTTTTACCCAAACCAACATGAAAATAGGGAGTTAATGTAGTACAACTTACTCAATACCTTGCCCAAGCCCATTCACCACCTTATCCAATCGAACCAAACAATGAGTTATTTGAGGCATCTTACAATGGATTTATTCAAGTATTTAAATAGGATTCATCACATATAATACCATGGGAAAATATCATGGGCCCAAAAATCACCAATGGTAAACCCATTAATGACAACATCAAGGTTAACTTGTCTACTCTATGATCGAGTCAAGATTAACCCAACACCTTCAACCCCCATTACATCCTTGCAGGGATCCCACCATTACATCCTCCTTTGAAAACCACTACCCTCAATGCTTGTACCTATGATGTACATCCCTAAGTCAAATTCTAATGTACGTGTGTTTCCCTCAATCGTGAGAGTGAACTAGGCTAAGAAATGTGTTTATAAATGGCTCATCCATAAGTTGGGGTTCCATATATGGGAAATTCTCTCGATGTTGAGGATGAAGTAGTCCAAGGGGAGTGTTCATAAGCCCAAGTACCATGAATGACTATACATGATGTGTCCCCACTAATATCACATGAAACCAATGAAGGGTTAAGTGTTGGGCTTCATATGCTCACCAAGGTCATATGGATCCAAATATATTTCCTCTAAGACATCGAGACCATCAATAACTAGACTAGGGTTTCACTATTGATAGTATGAAATATATCTTCAATTTATATAGGGATTCACTATTGATATAAAGCATACAAGAGGCAGGTCTCATTGCATTACAATGACATATTGATTCTTACAACATTTGTATGTGTTGGAATTGTTTTCCAACCTAAATATTTTTTTAAACAAATTAATATCTAATATTGGTGGAGAGAAATGGATCGCAACAATTAAACTCCAATATACCATGATCCTTATGTCGATAGAGACAACCACAAAAAATTGTTGTCCCCTTCACTTCTCCCTCTTTGCAAAATTCCTTTTACCCAAACAACCATGAAAATAGGGAGTTAATGTAGTAAAATTTACCCGATACCTTGCCCAAGTCCATTCACCACCTTGGAATGGGAGTTACAATGCCAAGAAATCTAGGAATTTTCATATGGGAAGGGGAGTTACAGCGCCAAAGCAATCTAGGAATTTTCCCTTGCTCCAGCACCAGAGGGATAACCCATGATAAAGCCGTGAGCATGGACAACACAGGAAGCAGCATAGACAAAGGCAACATCAGAGACAACACTAGGGGCATCTTTGTTAGAGGCAACATCAAGAGACACATTGATCCGAGATATTTTCATCGATGTGACTTATTAAGGAATTGTATTAAATGAGCATAAATTGAAGTGCACCATAAAGAAGGAATAAATCAATAATGAAGAGACATGGGCATCAAATCTTAACATAAAAACTTGATAATGGAGTTTGTCCTTGGTGGACTACGTTTTCGGGTCCTGCTCTCAAATGGGTAGGCCTTTTTATTAACTCAACAAAAGAATTTGGCAAAATACATAAGTATACCTCATTTTGGAGCTAAGATGCAAAAAATTTACTCAGATCAGAAAATAAACAACACCACTAAATTCGCGGCATCGAATTACCCAAAAATGATTGTCTCCATGCCTCGATCTAAGTCTGGCACTTTCAGGCCCTTGAGAAAATTCGTCTTGGTTTCCATGCCTGCACATGCAATTAAATTCATGGGGATTTTCTTGATTTTTGTGTCATTTGTACAATCGCGCGCCCTCTGGTCTAATGCTCGAAATATGGAAAAATCATCTCTTAAGTAATATTGGCGGGTGGATATACCAATAGAGTCGTTTGGCTAGTTGGTTGGCAGATATATTTAAGGCACTTTGGTTAGAGGAGGTTCTGAGGTCAAGCCCGTGAACCTCCATTTTAATACAAGGTCTATATATATACACGTTATATATTGGGATTGTTGCTAACTTTGGAGTGTGGTTTGGCTATGTTGGATCCGCCAGATCTTGCGACAGATTTAGCGGATTGGGGGTTGGCGCCAGCCAACCGCTTACCCCTTTTAAATTTCAGTTGTTGGGCATCCTTGGGCATTTTCCTGCTGCCACGTGGTAGCCCGTGACTCAGCCACATGGTGGCCATTCATTGGCCCATGTCACCTCTTTGCACGGACATCCACGTCACCTATGTCAGGTCATCCTGCAACATCACTTTTCAGGTGGTTGTATGGTCTGCCACGTGGTTGTACGGATTGCCACATGCCACGTTCCCATTGGTCCACAGATTTGACCAGAAAAGTAAAAAAATGAACAACACATGTCAGCCTCTGCGTGTGCCACATACACTGTAAAAATGATGGTGTCATCCGTACTGATGCTAATGTCAACAGTACGAATGTTGACTCATCCTTGTTGACTGGGCTAGGTTGACCAAAACTTTGACTGTGGATATCTTTGCATCCATAACTCTGTTTGACGATCCATTTACGTCGTTGGAAAGCTTGTGACGCTCTCTTCACGATGATACTGATTTCACTAAGCTTTGAAGACTTTGAAATTTTTCCCTTTCTCGGTCTGTTGAGACCACTCTGAGCTTCTTGAGTTGCTTCTTTGAATTCTGAGTTATCCTTAGTCTTCTCTAGATCCTTTTTGGATCACACCTTCCCACTGAGAGTGTTTTGGACCACCAAAACCTTTAATCAATTAATAGATAAGTGAGGGAAGAGTTCCCTCACCTTGTCCTTCTCAATCCACTTTTCCTTTCTTGGAGGTATACCTTTTAATCCCGCTCGAAGATAATCAACATCACCCCTGCATGAAGTCCTCGTCCTTCTGTCCAGGATGATATCTTCCTTCAACTTGTCCAAGTACTCCGGAGAAAACTCATCAAATAAAGGTACTGAAACTTCCTCGCCCTGATCCATGATCATGGGAGGCTAAAAAAGTTTCAATTTTTATACATTTACCACTAAGTAAATCTACATATAAGGTGGAAGATCTAGAAGAAAAAAATTGGTACCACTTTTCTCCAAAATAGTGAAGGGTACATATCGGATGGGATTGAGTTTCTTGCCTTCACCCTTCAATATCTCCTTGCTGATGTGAAGCCATATCTGGTCTCCAACCTCGAACTGATGATCAACCCTGTGCTTGTCATGTCGATCTTTATATTGTTCTTGGATTTTCTCCAACTATTCCCTGACTGCTTGGTGTACCTGTTGGATCCTATGAATGAACTTGTGGGCTTTTTCTTCATTTCTCTCTTCATTTGAATCGATATCTCTCCCATACATCAAGTCTAAATGGACCTTAGGAAAATACCCAAAACATGTCTCAAAAGGCGAACACTAAGTGGAAGAATGTAAGGCTCAATTGTAAGCATAATGTACATAGGGTATCTTTTCATCCCATAACTTGGAATGCTTGATGCAGTAGCCTCGAAGAAAAAGTACCAATGTTCGAGTATCTCGATCTGAGATAATGGATGTGGGTAACCCAAAGTGATGATCTGGATTATTTTCGGCATGAAATGAGAGTAGAGATATAATAAATAAATGCACAGATATATCGCGGATATCCAATAATATAACATAAATGTATCAGAGATGCAACCATAAACACAGAGATACAATAATACACAATTTCTATTAATGAATGAAATGTACCGAGACTATAAAAATACAGAGTGAAAGACTCGCTAGAATGGTGGCAGCTTATCTCTGAGAAGAGATGTGACGACTACTCACAATCGCAAGAAGATAAATGCAATGAGGATCTGAAGGATTTTTTACAATACACAAAATCCAAAACCCTAACCCCAGAAGATGAAAAACCAACAATTTTGTGGACCCCATTTTGGGTAGTTTGGTGTATCAACTTCCTAGGGGCGTAACTTTCGCATACGATCTTCGTTTGGGGCGCATGATATCTCGTTGGAAATATATATCCGAGGAATACAATTGTTGATGAAAACTTCTAAAAAACGACTCTGAAAGTTCACGACCCGAAAAACTACTAAAAACAGTAAATTACCAAAATTGCTAGAAAATTGTTTTGAGCCAGTTGGAAAAGGTGGGTGGCCACCGATATCCACTTGGATCAAGTGAACCGAAACATATTGAAAGAAGAGATTAGCAGTCTACTCAACACTTATCTTCTTTTTACATGGCATCAAGATACACATCTTGTTGAACCTATCCACTACAACATACAAATAGTCATGACCCCTTTTTGACATTGGTAAACCCCCTACAAAATCCATAGAGATACTTTCCCATGGGTGGGATGGAACAAGAAGTGGTGAGTATAGCCCCAATTTTCTATTAGTGGGCTTACGAGTAGAACGCATCACACACCCCTTTACATGTTTAGTTACATTTGCTTTCATTTGAGGCCAATAACAAAATATATGTAGATGAGCCATAGTTTTTCCTACCCCAAAATTCCCAGGCACAAGATAAGCGTGAGCTTCTTGTATTGCATGGACTTGTTCACTTGTAGGAATACATAACTTTCCAAGATGGTAGAGTAGTTTTCCTTGCAAACAATAGTTCTCTACCTGTGCACCATGGATTAGCTTCTCAAATACTTCTTTAAAATCTTCATCGACGATATATTGTTCCACATAGATATCATGAGATAAAGAAGCATTCTTCAAAATAATAGAAGCACCAATAGGAGGTCTAGAAAGCATATCATATACCTTGTTACTCGTACCCTTTTTGTATTTGATTACCAAATGAAATTATTGAAGAAAACCCATCCACCTGTAATGTCGAGATTGTTGCAGCTTGGTTTGTGCTTGCAGATACTGTAAGGGTTGATGATCTGTATGTATGATATTTTCCTTCCCTAACCAGTAGCGCTTCCATTTCTTTATGCTTTGAACTAATGCATACAACTCTTTGTCACATGTAGGATAATTAACAACAACTTGGTTAAAATTTTTAGAGTGGTAACAGATAGGCTTATGATATTGCATCAATACTTCACCCATGGTGTATCCATTGGAATCTGTCTCGATCTTGAATGGCTGTTGAAGATTCGACAATGCTAATACTGGTGCGGTACTAATATTTTCCGTCAAAGTGTCCAAAGATTTTTTTTCTTTCCTCCCCACTGAAAAGTGTTCTTCACACTTGTTAAGGCATGCAAAGGAGCTGCAATAAAAGAGAAGTTTGAAATGAATCTCCTCCAGTATTGGACTACGTGCTTAATTTTGAGTGTGTTATTTGTTTTATGCTTGAAGATTTATCTTGTTAAACTTTTAGGGGCAGAAAAAAGTCCAACTCCACATAACTATTTTTCTGGTTGGGGTATCCTTGTTCTTTTAAGTGAATATATTTGTTATACTAGCAGGCTTTGGGCCCAATTTTTCGATGAAAATCTTTTGCAGCTTCAGAAGGTGCGTGTTACTATCACGTGGCTTGGCGTTGGTATCTAGAATTGTTGAGTATGGCACATTGTGCACTTAAGCTCCATTGTGGGCTCCTCCCTTGGCACTCGTTGCTTGCTTGACACTTGCGCTCCATGTGGGCTTAGTGTGTGGTGCAAACTCGGACTCGTCGCTGGAGTCTTGGACTTTAATTTTTGGGCTTTGTGTGGGTATTGGGTGTTGACCTGTAGGTTGATGCGCTAGTTGTGAACTAAAGCAGAAGAGCGACAAACACCCTCCTTGGTTCTGAAGTTAGCCAGAATATCGGGATTTCCCCGAGAGATTTCCTTTCTCCAACGTTTTTTGTTGACTCATACTTTTATTACCTTTCCCAATGATCTTCCAAGAGGTTGGTGACATACCAGTGTTGTGCCGATTTTTAATCGGACAACTAAACTCCATACAATTTCACTTTCACCTTTTCCCTATCACTTGGCTTTTAATTCAAAATCTGAAGTGACCCGAGCCCCAGGCGATTTTAGAATTAATCTAGTTAGCCTTTTAATCCAGAATTAATTATGTCCAGTTAACTTTTATTCCAGATCCTTGCCCTCCTCTCGATCGCTATTAGCAACGATGACCTTGGTAAATTTATGCTGGTGAATTTATTTTTCCAGTGGAAGTTTCCCGTTTGTATTCTGCAATTTCTCAGTAATTAGTGTCATGGAAATTTTATAAACAAATTTATTGCCAAAAGGAAGGACGTAGTGATGACAATTGTGATTAACACAACCGTCATGCCCATTTTAATTGTGATATATCAGTCATATACTAATTTAATAAAGATTAACAATTTTGGTCGTTTTAATTAGTTGGCATAAACTTGCATGGTTCCATTCTAATTGTGATTATTGTGGTTGTATAACAGTTTAAGTGTGTAACAATTTTAATAGTTTAACAATTTTCATCTGCTTCTTAAGTTCAGTTTCAATTGTTATTTAACAGTTTTATTGTGGTAGAATTATATGGCAATTATCCCTTCTAATAGATTGAATGTTTTCATCAGTTTAATAAGTTTAATTGTGATTGAAATTATCACTTGTAATAGATTTTTTTGCCTTTACAATAGGGAATTAAATAGGACTTGTTTAATTCATTAATGTTGTCAAGGGGATCCCTATATGATAAATGGTAATTACTAATTATAAGGGGTCTATTCCTCTTATTGTTTAAAGGGTAGAATTTTGCAAAAAGGTAGAGGAACCTGACTTTATGGCAATCATAAGTCTTTAAGGGAAAATAATAATTAATGAATTTTGAGGTACTTAAGTGATTATGATGTTAATGGGTGGTGTTTAAAGGAAGTTAGGGAAGCCTTGTTACCTATTAATTAAATATTATATAGGTTAGATAATAATTTGTTTAATATATAAAATCTTCCATTTGTACTGTTAAAAGGGTGTTATGGGGAGTGTTGTTTATGCTTTTAATTTTATAGATGAGTTCACTAGAATAATAAACCCTTGAATTGAAGGTATATGTTGCTTAAATATGGCTAGATGCTTTTACTTTAGATGGTGATTGGTTACTTATGTTGTGAATTAGTCCTTATGATGATAATTTGCTAATGATTTACATATAGTCATTGCACCAATTTAATTTTATCAATTATAGTCACCCTGCATCCATTTTTGCCTTATTGTTTAGAGAACCTTCATCTAACAACGTCGTATGATGTATGACAGTGCAATTTGTATTTCAGGTGCGTTGGAATTCATGTTTGGTTGAAGGTTTAGAATTATTTTGTTTGTGCATTGGACCCTAACACCTTGTCGCAATGTGGCGACGTTATACCTTATGATTGGGTCATTACACGGATTGATCGATAAACACACATGAAATTTGCTTAGGGTCATGTGCCTCCCAATGTGGATGATGTTGTTTTTGTAAGTAAGGTTGTTCTTTTTTTGTAACGTTAATGTGATTGTCTCCCGCTCGTCGAGAAGGTTCTAACTACTTGCATTGTTAAAGCTGTTGTGTTTGGATTGATTGATGTTGCCCCTTTTAGCTTAGTAGACATGGTCTTGCCTGTGTTGGGCTGGATGCAGACACCTCCTTGTTCCTCAGAACAACCACCAACCTTGAGACCTTAAATAGTTAAAATCGATGGAAACCTGGACTTGAGCGTTGCTTATGTGTCCTGGAGGTCCTAACCTTTGCAGGGTAGGATGGGTGGGTAGTCATCCTTATTTTTTCGTTTGATTGATTATTGTATGTTGCATCCAGATGCTTGATGTGCTAGTATGCTAGGTCGTTATGTTTGTTGTTGCCTAAATTGTGCGCATTGTATTCGTCTTCGAGCTGCGTTGATTGATTGTATTGTCGTTATTACCTTCCTACCTAAAAAAAAAATTACTCGTTATGCTTACTTGTTTTCATAACGGAGAGGATCGTTACAAATTGTATAAAAAATTATTTTGTTTTATTATTTTCTGAAAGTGGTTATTAATGTTGTCGAGCTTTCAATGTTATAGAAAAATAAAGAGTCCAATTCCCTCTCTCTTCACAAACCCTATCTAAATGTGTTCCTTTATTGTTGTCGACTCTATTCAATTTGAAGGCATCTCTCTATTTCGACTTCAACATTCTACTAAACTATTAAAGAATTTTTTCTTAGCTTTTATTAAGTTCCAATTTTCATATTAAGTGCTTAGGGTTTCGATTTCTGGCCTTTTCATAATCTCTAATTTCCATATTCCATGAGTGGATAGGGTTTCAATGGGAAAAGAACACATAGGGTTTCAATATCTAATGAAATTTGATCTTCAATTGTTTTATGACATTAGGTAAATGATGGGAAAATGGGTTGTTCTAGTATTATGTAAATTGATATCTACTAAGATGAATATAATTTTTATAATGTGGTTGTGCTAGTAAGTAGTACTTGAAGAGCATGCATTACTATGCACATTTGGTATAACACAGTTAAAGAAATACAATTTTATGAATTGATAGAAATAGAACAAGGTATATGAACATATTTTTGATGAAAAAAAAACATTTTCTTTATTGATGAAGATGGAAATGCATATAAATATGGGTGGATTAAAGAGAAAAAACAATTTCGTGTAAATAGAAAATAGTAATAAAAAAAAACTTATCTAAAAAACAGGCTTCTAGTACTTTAAGCTGCTTGTAGAAATGTTGGATAGGCCATACACAAGGTGCATGCATTTCCATTAATTCACTATCCTACTCATACATAATTCATACATCGTATAATTCAGATATAATTTTAATATGTAGAAAATAGGGATTTGACTCGTAAATTTTAAGGAGGTATACATACCCTACCCCCTTTGGATTTGAATTTGTAATCTCTTAAGAAGACACACACACACACACACACACACACACACACACACACAGATATA
>ML791524.1:27959-41327 GCA_009831015.1 Picea engelmannii
TTAGGTTCAAAGTGTTTTCTAGCAAACATTTACACAAAGAATCAACACTAAGATTCAAGATATTTTCCATGAATAGAAAATCTATATTACTTTGTTAATGTTGGTATTTCTATAATGAGTCAATATATTCATAGATTGATTTTGTTTTAGGCAATATGTAATGGTCATTAGACAAGCTATCAATATTTCTTAGGTTAGTGAGTCGGGCCAAGCTATGATATATGCTCCCTTAGTTATGGCCTTAAACAAAAATTTCATTTAAAAACTCAATGATTAACATGATTACGTAATTCACGCCAAGTTTTGCATTTTTCTGTGTTCTTCATTTAATAACAAGAGAAAGAAATATTCATTGCCAAGAGTCACTTATATTTGAACTAGGTTGACAAAACACATATTGAAACCATCTAGTGATACCTAATGATAATGGGTAAGTAAATCTCCCCCTATGCTTCACATGTCCTACATATTGTCACGAGTCTTGGTCACATCTCTGTGCAAGACATGAGTGACCTACTTGTGTAGTAAACTGCTCAAAAAGGAACCAATCTCCCACTTTGGTGGTCTTTTCCAATGTCTTCCACTTTGGTGGTTTTTTCCAATTGTAGAGGCCCTTTGACTAAAGGAATAGTTATAACGAATACTTCATTTTGGATGATAAAGTCTCATTTATAGAAATAAAACAGTCTTAGAAGGGAACTAATTATTATACTCATTTATTACTTCATACATATTGACCAAAGTTATTCAATGCTTAATTTTATTGATGATATTTATATTCATATAATATAAATTCAAATTGACAACTTATTGGATTTGTGTTGGATATGTAGGCATAATTTAAACATATGGTAGGAACTATGTGAGGAAACAAGGAATCATAATGTTATGAGGGACATGTGACCTAACACTAGTGATATATCCACTCATAGTAGAAACATTTTCTAATGAAAACCCATATCATATGGGAGTTTTTATGTTAGAAATAACATTTTATTCCTACCTTCTAGTTAACAAAAACTCTTCATAAGTAAATTGATATTTCATTGAATGTCTATTTAATAATATTTTGAATGGTATATCAATGTTCTGAAGAGTGATCTCCTTCTCCATTCTCAAATGATTTAGCCAAGAATTGGCATATTTATGACAACCCCCATTAAGCAATAGGTAGCAAATTTTCTTTCATGTTAGTAGTATCTTATGCATGTACATTAGGTACCTAGTTTTAGTCATTCTCTTAATGGGGAAATAACTAATTATATGAGGATAGGATAGATTAGTTATGATGTTAATTATAAGATTATAAATTATAAATACTTTTGAATTTTCTCAGTATTTCTCGTTGATTATATAGAAATGCTACAACCTAAATCTTCAAATCCATATATATAATATAACAAGATTGATGAGTGTCTCAAAAGGGGTTTATTTTTTTCCCAGAGCCAAAATTCATACGATTTACAATTATTTTCAAGGTAAAAATAGGTCTTGGACATGGAGGGATATGATGTTAGGTTTAATAATCAAAAACAAATAAACTCAAAACTATATCAAGCAAGGTCGTTAGGGAGTTTATAGTTAAGAAATCCCTTAGTGGAAATATGGTTCCTTTATATAACAATTAGGTATAAATCTCTTAGTTGAAATCCCTTAGTTTTTGTGTCTTCTTATTTTATGTGGATTGTGAATGATAAACCTCTAAGTGGAATGGTAGTCCCTTGGCGAACCCAATTTTTGATTTCAATGACTTCTATGTGTGGGTTTTATTGATTATTGTGAAACGTTTGTGGTTTTATCTTCTGTCACTTATCCCTTTAGTCATCAGTCTGTTCCTGAGCATTCATCTAGGATTCGAATCGAAATTCCTCACTTCGGTGTTTAAAGACCTATAGATTCAAATGCCCTACTTTTATGTGCATGGATGATGAGTGAAGGATAAGAGTATGTCATGCTGTCTATGTACCCCTTATCTTTTAGTTGATTGATTCATAGCTGAATGTTTAGTATTTGCGTGTTCTTATTTGATGTGGATTGTGAATGATAAACCTCTGAGTGGAATGACAATTCCTTTGTGAACCCAACTTTTGATTTCAATGACTTCTATGTGTGGGTTTTATTGATTATTGTGAAAAGTTTGTGGTTTTATCTTCTGTCGCTTATCCCTTTAGTCATTAGTCCGTGCCTGAGAATTTGGCTAGGAGCCAAATCGACAATCATCACTTTGGTGTTTAAAGACCTATAGTTTCAAATGCCCTAATTTTCTTTGCATGGATGATGAGTGAAGGATAAGAATCTTCCATGTTGTTTATGGACACCTTATCTTTTAGTTGATTGATTCATGGCTGAATGTTTAGTCTTTGTGTCTTCTTCTTTGATGTGGATTGTGAATGATAAACCTCCGAGTGGAATGAAAGTCCCTTTGCAAACCCAACTTCTGATTTCAATGAATTCTATGTGTGGGTTTTATTGATTATTGTGAAAAGTTTGTGGTTTTATCTTCCATCACTTATCCCTGGCTGAATGACTAATCTTTGTGCCTTCTAATGAGTGAGTACCTCTGTGGCTTGATTGTTTAAAACTTTGATTTATCTCTACGTTTTTAATTTCTTGAACTTGTGTACATCTTTGGATTTTTATTGATAAACTCTGCATTGTGGATAGATATTGAAGAGTGATGTCGACACGAGATTATCCAAACATTCCTCGCAAATGATCTAGGCATTCTCAAGAAGGAATAACATGAACTCCTTCTTCAACTGAGACTTCGAATGAGCACCAAAAATCTCGTCAGAGGAGATTTCCAAACGAGTCTATAAATAGATCAACTACAGAACCTGCTCAAACCAGTGTTATGGATGCAATCTTCTTAGATAGGTTGCACATCAATACTCCTACACCTGAGAATGTAGGGAATAGTTCTGGACAAGAGAATATTTTTGGTAACTTTCTTAAATTTTGTTTATTTTTGTTGAATTTTGTTGTATTTAAATTTATGTGAGGTTAAATCTTGAAATTACTTTCAAATGTGTGTGTAGGCAATTAATTTAGAGCAAGGAGTGACAATGAGAGTGGCTGTCACGAAGATTGAAATGTCAGTGCAGAGGGTGAAGGTGGATTTAGGAGGCCGCATTATAAAGAACCAGAATATTACACGCCAACATCCACATATCCTTCAGATGTTGACGATGAACTTCCCTCGGAAGGGAATACTGAAGAAATGACGCTTGCGTGATGCTCAGGTGTTAAAAAGAGGTTGAAAAATGATTTGGTGGTCTTGGAACTTCCTCAAGAGAGAAAACAAAGTTTGCAAATTGTTTTGCATTCACTGGAAAACTTTATGGATGCATATCAAAAGATGGGCCAACCAATGACAGTTTTTTCGATCTAATGAGGTAGAGAAAGTCAGAGGTGATGGGTCTTGATAAATGAGAGACAGTAAAAAATAGAGCTTCAAAAGAAGACGCCATCTCCATGTTCAATTTCAAAGAGGGCCCAAAGCGGAAAATGTTGAAGGTGCAATATTTTAAGCACCCTGACTTTGTCGGACATCTGTATAACAGAGTTTTGGTGGCATATGGGAAATTGTCGTGGAACGATGAGGTTCCACACTATTTTGCAAGACACTTTTTTGTGGAGTTTTTCTTGCACATGCACCCGGATTATACTAGTCTACCATCAAAATATTATGGTAATGGTAAATGACGTACATATGATCGCAAAGGGGCATATCGAAGTGCGACATTGATGAGGCCTCCACAACTTTTAGTACCTCGCCCAACAGGGGCATTTTCATCACTTTTAGATTTCTAGGCTACATCAGAAGTTGGCAAAGAGGCCATGACTGCAATTGAGAAAAATTTGGAAGCTACGTTTTATGGTGTTGATATTGGCATGAAGCGTCAGAGAGAAGAAGCCAATTCATGGGCCACATTTGTTGATAAAACAAATGCAGACTTAGATGCAATGTCAGCAAAAGAAGTTTTGGAGTATGAAAAATTTTGTCCGGATGGTTGGAAGAAGGTCATTCAGAATAATGACCCAAATCGGAGATTGGTATGTGATCTATTTAAGAAAATTTTGACGCATTTTATGATAGTTTACTTCGAGTTATAGATTTAGATATCCTTGTCTCTATAGAAATAATCTAGTTCTTCTTGCCATTAATTGCAGTTTGAAGATATGTTAAATGACTCTCCAATCGGTCGGGGACTTGATTCGACAAGTTTGAATTTGGATGGATTGAATCTGGTATGTTTTTTCTAATAGTTGTTCAATCTCCACTCTTTTGAATAAGAGATCAACAAAATTTATAATTTTGTATAATTGTGAACACATTTAATCCTAGATTTAGTTCTTAGTTGTGTTGTTCATAACTCTCTATTCCATCTCCTGGTACTTGGGCTGGCTTGTCTCAATTCTCAGTGGGAGAGTTTGAAGAGGGTAGGAGTTCACAGGTATCATTTAATGTCTTAAAATCATTTAAATTTAATGTGTTATATAATCATTTGAATATAATTTTTTAAATTTAAAAATTTGAAATGTGTTATATAAGATAATGTAGAGAAGATAGTACCTGAGAGTGTGATCGGAAGAGAGATTGGGATTGAGGAAGCACCCAGATTAGGAAAGGATGTGTCCATTCAGGATGATTCATAAATGTATGTTCTTGACTTTTATCAAATTTTTGTTTTGTCAAATTTATAGTTGAGCCTTTCCTCAATTATTTTGAATTATATAGAACCCCTAAATAAGTTTTTTATTGTCTTAAATGGTGTACATTCAAACTTATTTAAGGTTATATCATGATGAAGACCTAATTTTGAACTTCAATATGTTTGAATATTTGAGAACAGATTCTATCCCACATCAGAAAAGAGAAAGTTTCTAAATTTTCCTTGATTGCATTCCTTGCTTTCTTGTCGAAGAATGGCGTAGTATTATATGAGAACATCTATTCCACTGAAGAAAGAGAAGATAAGTTTTTTCGGAAGAATGATTTTTAAAATGGAGATTTGTGAACTTTTTTAGATAATAAGTAGTTTTTTGGAAGAATTGTTTAATATGGAGATTTATGAGTCCTTTAGTTTGAAAGGGCATCATGAAATTTGATTATATGACCACTGCATAAGAAGAAGAGAAGTATTTAACTGCTGAGGAGATTAGTATTTTATTGTTGTGTAAATATGATCAAATAACAACACCTAGGATGAGAATTACATCTAAGGATTTGGGAATTTATCCACAAGGAGAATTTCCTGAAGTATTTTGGACTTTATCCACAAGGAGATAAGTAATTCTTTGGAAGAATGACTTAATACATGGAGATTTATGAATTATCTTCATACACAGTTCTATATTTATTTTCAGATTATTATCTAACTCGCAATCTGTTTTACCAAGAACACAATAACATCACTTGGGATGAGAATTTCACCTGAAGGATTTGGGACCTTATCCACAAGGAGAACTTCACCTCAAGGATTAGGGACCTTAACCAGAAGGAGAATTTCACCTCAAGGATTTGAGACGTTATCCACAAGAAGATAAGTATTCCAAACCCCAAAATCCTGAAGTGCAGGTCCCACTTTCCTATCTTTTTCGCAATTCAAAAGTTGTTGTATGTTGGATGTTGACTTTTGAGACCCCGAAACCCCAAATCCCGAAATCCCGAACTGTTGGTCCCACATCGTTTCACTTTTCGGAATTTGGGAGTTGTTGTGTATTGTTGTTTGGTTTTTGAAAACCCGAAACCCCGAATCCAAAAATCCCAAAGTGTTGATCCCACATCCTTTCACTTTTTGGAATTCGGGAGTGGTTGTGTATTGTTGTTTGTTTTTTGAAAAACTGAAACCCCAAATCCCGAAATCCTGAAGTGTTGGTCCCACATCCTTTCACTTTTCAGAATTTGGGAGTTGTTGTGTATTGTTGTTTGGTTTTTGAAAACCTGAAACCTCGAATACCGAAATCCTGAAGTGTTGGTCCCACATCCTTTCACTTTTCGAAATTCGAGAGTTGTTGTGTAATTTTGTTTGGTCTTTGAAAACCCGAAACCCCGAATCCCGAAATCTCGAAGTGTTGGTTCCACATCCTTTCACTTTTTGGAATTTGAGAGTTGTTGTGTATTGTTGTTTGTTTTTTTGGAAACCCAAAACCCCGAATCCCGAAATCCCGAAGTGTTGGTCCCACATCCTTTCACCTTTTGGAATTCGGGAGTTGTTGTGTGTTGTTGATTGGTATTTGAAACCCCGAAACCCTGAATCCTGAATTCCCAAAATGTTAGTCCACGTTCTTTTTCATAATTTTGGGAATTGTTTGTGTTTGATGTTTTGGCTTTTGAAGTCCCGAACCCCGAAACCCTGAAATGCGGGCCCCACCTTTCCTTTTTTTCATTTTGGAAGTTTGCATATGTTGTTGTTTGGGTACTTGAGCTCACGAAGTCCTGAACCCTGAAACACCAAAATGCGGGCCCCATTTTTCCTTTTTCGCATTTTGGAAGTTTTCATATGTTGTTGATTAAGTACTTGAGCTCATGAAGTCCCTAACCCCGAAATGTGGGCCCCAATTTTCCTTTTCTCATTTCAGAAGTTCGTATATGTTGAAGTTTGGGACACTTGAACTGATGAAGTTCCGAACCCTGAAACCACGAAGCCCTAGTCCAACCTTCCCTTTGTTTCTCATTTCAGAGGTTTGTATCTGTTGATATTAGCTGTTGTATTCGCGAATTTGCGAACTCCGAAATCCTGAAATGTTGGTCACTTTTCGTGATCTTGGGAGTTGTTGTGTGTTGATGTTAGCTGTTGTATACATGAAAACCCAAACTCCAAAATCCCGAAATGTTGGTCACTTTTCGCGATTTTGGGAATTGTTGTGCATTGATGTTGATTGTTGTACTCGCAAAATCTCGAACTCCAAAATCCTGACACGTTGGTCACCTTTCGCGATTTCAGGAGTTGTTGTGTGTTGATTGGAGAATCTTTCCCCTATTGGAGGTATGGAAGTAACATACCTGTTTACAAGTCGCTCATATAGTTAAACCTGTGCTAGTGTTATAGACATCATCAAATAAGAAAATATTGGTAATTTTTACAAGACTTTAAATAACATTGAAGGGAGGAGTATACACTCATTGTATCATCGAGTAGGAAGTTTTAAGTTGCATAGTAAAGACAATGAACGACAGTAAGGTCTCTAACAAACTTCCAGACTCAAGATTTATAAAAAAAGACTTAATTGCTTGAATCTCGAAACTATGCAAGGATAATTGTACAAACAAAAATTCAAAAAAAAAAATTGTTACAGTTTTTGAGGTACATTACAGCATCTTATTAGATGATATGATATAGATATATTCTGACATGATTCATTTATGATGCAAGTTGATGATATCTTGCCGAACAGACTCACATGTGGAGTAAAGGGGTGACACACGACTACCATAGATGTTGAGGGAGAGGTGTGGACAACAACCCTGCCACAACCTACTAGCACTCCCACTGTGGCTTGAACTATAGGTTAATGTTTACCTAGTTCTAGAGGACCCACGATGCCGTGAGGGAGGACTGCGACAGTCACTCACGATGATTCTAAGGGGCATGATTTAAAGTGGGGGCCTTATTCCTTAGAGGCCCTTAGTGTCCCACAACTTCACTTGGCAGAGTATTGACGCCATGGGTTTTTGATGTCTACCAAGTCAGTCAAGAGGCGAGTGGCACCCTTGGAGCACGTAGTGCGTCCTGAAGGGCATGTTGCGCAAGGGAAACAAATTAAGGTGAGTGGCACCCTTGGAGAACCTAGTGCATCCTGAAGGGCACGTCGCATTGTTGATGATAAATGAATGAACCTAGATGGCCTTAGGACGAATTACGTGTTAAGTATTTTTAAAAACAAATTCCCTAATAAAATGTCGCCCAGTGCAAAAATTTAAGGTCTAAGTCTAAATTATGCTAGTGGTAAAATTTTATCTATCTATTTAAAATAAAAATAAAAATAAAAACAACATAAATAATAATTATACTCTTCGTTAAATATTGTAATAATAAGGGGGTAAGCAATTTAAATGATTCATAAAAATATGTTAGGGTAAAATTTAGAAAAAAATGGGAAATAATTGTTTTATTATTTATGATAATTTAAAATTATTAACTAAAAGGGGAAAAAGGAAAAAGGGGGTTAATTTCTACACCTGCCGATTTGAGTCCTAAATGAAAAGGGGAAAGAGGGAAATCTAAAATATTTAGGAAACTAGGAAAAGAGGGAAACATAAGAAGAAAAGGGAAACCCAAGGGAAAAAGAAGAAAGTCAAACTTAGTAAGGTATCTACCATTAAGAACTTTCTAATTTAAAACTGAACTAGCAAATTGATAATGGGGAAAGTCATTAAAACCCGTAAGAGAATTTGGGGACACCTAGGAGAGATTCTAGGAGTGACTCTAGGTGGGTGAGGGAAATAAGGGTATTTAATTAATTAAAGAAATTAATTTGTGGAGGAATGAAGGGGATGGGTGACACTTGTACGGGGAGGAATTTTTAGGATTTAATTTTTAAAAACTTAATTAAATAAGATTTTAGGAAAGTAAGGGACTTCGAAACTCTATATAATGAAGGGAGGAGAAGGATGAAATATATTTTCTGTTTGTGTAACATTATGCTACAAAAATATCTACTTGACTAACTTAGCTTGTGGGAGTTAGGATACCCATCTCGGTGAGCAGTGGTAGCTCAGCCTTGCGAGGCGAGCTAAGAGCTAGTTGAATCTCTGGATAGTGTGTGCGGCCCCTTTGTGGGTTGTGGGGCTAAGGGGGAAAAAGAGTACCCCTAGCATTGGCTGGGAGGTACCTATGAAGTCTCTTCGGTCGACAAGCATGAGTTGCAAGGAGCATGAGGGACGTCACTCTGAGAGGGCGATCAAGCAATGGTACACTCTCTTCATTTTTGTATGGTAGATTGTTGTAGGATTTATGCTTGGATCTGCATATTTAATGGAGTAAGTAAACTGATTGTCTAGATTGATGACTGAATTTCTTTCATAGCCTAGATCGATGATTGATTGACTCCCATGGCCTTTGTTTCCCCGCATAGATTGACCTCCTTGTGGTGTTTGATTGTGACCATTGTGGTGGTTTAGCCTATCATCCCTATCTCATCAGTCCTCACCTGGGAAGTCAGCCAGGAGCCTAATCTATAGGCGTCGCTTCGGCATTAATATACCTACAGATCTCAATGCCCTACCTTTCTGTGCGAGGATGATGAGCAAAGGACGAACCTATCAGTCATCTACCTCCATTGTTGTCCTTGGATGATTGGATCCTTTCGGTTCTCTAACTATTGTCTGCAATTTGTATTGGCATTCTGGCAATGGAAAAATGAATTGATTCATGTCTGCATTTTGTATTTGTATTCTGGAAATGGAAAAACCAATTGATTCATGTCTGCATTTTGTATTTGTATTATGGCAATGGAAAACCGAATTGATTCATGTCTGCATTTTGTATTGGTATTCTGGCAATGGAAAAACGAATTGATTCATGTATGCATTTTTTATTTCTATTCTGGCAATGGAAAAACAAATCGATTCGTGTTTGCATTTTGTATTGGTATTCTGGCAATGGAAAAATGAATTGATTCATGTCTGCATTTTGTATTTGTATTATGAAAATGGAAAAGCGAATTGATTCATGTCTTCATTTTGTATTGGTATTCGGGAAATGGAAAAATGAATTGATTCATGTTTTCATTTGGTATTGGTATCCTGGAAATGGAAAAACATTTTTTTTTTTAAATGTTACCAGAGATTGTCGTTTTAAATACTCACGTTTTTCTTTCAAATGAGACAGAGATTTCCGTTTAAAATTGCCCACGTTTTTTCTTTCAAATGAGACTGAGTTTGTTTTTTTTAAATGCCCACGTTTTTCCTTCAAATGATACCGAGATTGCCATTTTAATTTCCCACGTTTTTGCTTTCAGATGAGACTGAGTTTATTGTTTTAAATGCCCACATTTTTTTCTTTCAAATGAGACTGAGTTTGTTGTTCTAAATGCCCACATTTTTTCTTTCAAATGAGACTGAGTTTGTAGTTTTAAATGTCCATGTTTTTTCTTTCAAATGAGTCTAAGATTTCCATTTTAAATGCCCATGTTTTTTCTTTCCAACAATGGAATGAGTTGTTGTAGAAATCATCCACGAATTTATCCTTTTAAATCTTAAATTCACTTGTCAGAATGACCACAGTTTTGGTAAATAAAAATTGATTGTGTGCATGTTGAATTCACCCACCCTCTTTTTTGCTATTCAATTCATAGCTGACTTGCAGTAATGACCACGATTGCGCCTTCAAACTGTGAATGTGTTTTCCCTTGAGTGATGGACTACGTTGATGTTGATTGGATATGTTTACCTTTAATTGTTGAGTTGTTGTCGACTGGGCACGATTGGCCACCATGTGGGAACTGCGTTTTTGCTAATGTTGCCATAGCGAATTAAATGGATAACAGTTAGTTAAATGCCTTACTATTGCTAGATTCATTGCTATGTAATGGTCATATTAAATGCCTTGATTTTTGCCAGCAAATAAAATGGATAACATTGAGTTAAATGCCTTGTTATTGCTAGATTCATTGTTATGTAATGGTCATATTAATTGCCAAAACAATTGCTACAACAATGTAAATGGCCAACAAATTCATTCTTTGGATTAAATGACACAGCGAGTGAAATGTTAACTAAAACCTTAAATGGCTTGCTATTGTTGTATTACTTGTTATGACAACATTCATGTAAACTACCTTGTTAGTGTGCCTTTAATTGTCGTGTTAATGGTCATGTAATTGCCTTGTTATTTCTATATTAATTGTTAAGTAACCACTATGTTAATTTCCTCGATAAATTGCTCTAGCCATTCTAATAGTTAGTAGTTTCCTTCTAATATTATTAGATAGATAGTATTGTTAGTTTGGTCAATATAACTAGAATACATGCTAAGATTAATTGTTCGTAAGTGTTATAATGATAGAATTCTACTTTAAGATTGTAAATGTTGCTATTTAAGTTAATGTCTAGTTGGGTGGAGAATTTGGATTAACATAGACTTGACCGATTAGGTTGTGTTAAAGAATAAAATTTGATTGGTAAGTAAGGAATGGAATGCAAATTTTAGACTCACTGGATTGAATTTTAATTAAGGATAGAGGGCATTTATAATTATGGTTTTAGTATTTACCACTTAGATTTGCAAAATTAATTGTATTAACATTTATTTAGCAGATGCATTATTGTCTAATTGTAACTTGATGTGCCCCGTTAGAATGGAACCCTTGTTAAAATTGAATGTAATCATAGACCAGTTAGGTTGGGTGATTCGTGGGGGCAGGGACAATGTCGTGTGGGCTAGTGTCACCCCTTTTCTTCGTTCTCTTATGTATCGTCAAACTTTGTGTGGGGTAGGTATAGTCTTCCAGTCAGTATTCGGTTCCTAGCTCATCGAAGTTTTCTTGAGTCTTGGTCCCTTTTGTTTTACACCAAGGTTATTGACACATCTATCACCAAAGGAATGCCATGATTCCTGATGAAGGGATCATGGAACACCCTTGGGATAGTGGTGAACGAGAACTTGTTTGTAGTAGGTTCTTTTGTGTGAGTGTTGACGAGCGTGCAAGTTGCTCTTGGCACAAGGGTCGAACGCCTTCAGGCATTAGGTCCATGTGCCTTGAGGTTCTAGTATTTATTCATCTAGACCGTGATGTCGGGATGGGGGTGTTGTCCCTTAGCTTGTAGGTGTGGTCATGTTTGCGTCGGAAGGCTAGTCTTCCTCCTTGTTATTTTGCACATGTTTTCCAGTTGTCTTGAGCCGGTGTGTGGTGTCATAGTAACTTGTTTCCTGGATAGCATGCTATCATTCGTCGTTAGTGGTGTGATTAAACTATTGTCGTCGTCACCTTCTTGCCTCTTAACTCTTGAAAAAAAAAATGAAAACAAAAAAAAATTGCTTCGCTTGTTGTCGTAACAATGGGGTCATTACATATGGTATCAGAGTGGGTTCAACCCGCGACTAGGGATTGCTACATCTTTCATTGATAGATTTGATTATAATGTTGATAATTGAGTTGACTTATATGCATGCAAGGAATCATGGTTAGAGCACATCGTAGAGGCAGACGATGGGGTGCTAGGGGAGGAGGTGTGATGCCTCAAGTAGCATCCACACCTGAGGGATCTAACCCCGAGGAAGACTAACAGGTTTTCAAGCAGTTGGTGATGTGGTTGGAATGATGAGATCTTTTCAGTGCATGTTTGAGGCACTGATTAGTTGTTTTTACAGAGATGAGGCCAAAGCGTCGACACCCCCTGAGGGTCCACCACGCGCTTTGGTTAGTACTGGTAGCATTCACTGGGAGCTCGAGAAGGTCAAATTTCCCAAGTTCTTTGGTGCCCCGGACGACACAGTCGCCGAGGCATGGTTGGAGAATATTGTTACACATTATTTTCTTCATCCCTATGATTGTTAATGATGTAAACCTATATATTGCCTTTAGAGGGGTCACAGTGGCCTGAGTTCCTGAAGAGAGAAGGAAAAGGAACTTTTCCTGAGGAAAAAAGTTACATTTTCCTATGTAAAATCCTTATAAAAAGAAATGTCCTCAGGTTGCTATATAGGCAGGGTGCGGGAATGACAAATTCCCGCAGGTTGCTATATAGACAGGGTGCGAACAGTCCACAGGTTGCTATATAGCCAGGGTGCGGACATTCCAGCACGTGGGAAAAACGTACGGTTTCTCGAATTTTCTAGAAGGAGAAGCTTCTTGGGTGAGGTGGCATCCGAATAGTTTGGATCTTACTCGCTTTCATGATTTAGTGGGATCATCCTAACCTCCTCACCTTGTCTTCTTCAGCTTATAAAAGGAAAGAAATTCTCATGGAGAAAGTTATCTTTTGGTGAGCTTGAACTTGTGGGTTCTTGGTTGTAGTTCTTTGGCTTGGAATTATTAGCTTGGTTGGAGTGGCTTTGAGATCTTCTTTGTCAAGATAGATTGTGAGCAGCTATCGGATCTATGGTCTCAGAATTCTTGGAGTCAAAGTGTGTGGGGAACGAAGGATAGTTGGAAGGGACCTTACGACATCAAGGCAATGGTTGTAATCTATCTTTCACATTTAATATGATACAGTAATACGATTCTTTCCTATAAAGCTTGTTTTTTTTTATTGTATGATTCCTTGATCACATACATAGGTTTATATTGAGTTTATGCTATCGCTATCACTTTGGTTGGTTTGTGTTGTTTTGATATTGACTGTACAAGAGCACTGGAGTGAAGCGGGAGCAACAAAGACTATAGGAAGCGATTATAAGGTATGTTACTTATTCTTGCCTC
>ML791524.1:47253-67248 GCA_009831015.1 Picea engelmannii
AGGTACATATCTTCTTCTCACTTCCAATTTAATTCAATAGTTAGATCTAGGGAAAGCGGTATATTCTGTCATGTTTTGTTCTAGATCCAGGTGGATCTAGGGAGATCGGTTTGTGTCCGCACTCACAGATTTATCCATAAACAAATATGGTGATGTGCTTTGCACTTTGTGATTATACCTCCAAAATGAAGGTCTGCATGGCAGTCTTCCAACTAAAATGAAGTTCTCTTATATGGTGGAAGACACTCCTACCACAACTTAACATGGTCATCGAAGATGTGTCATGGGAACTATTCACGGAACAGTTCCGAGAGAGATACCTATCAGAGGAATTCATTGAGCATCAGCTCAACGATTTCAATGCCTTACGACAGAGCGATCATACGGTGCCCAAGTACAAGGCCAATTTTATGGAGTTGCTTTGGTATGCTCCACATCTTAACACTGAGAAACTTAAGGTAAACAAGTTCGTGTTCGGCCTTAACGGCAACATACGTGCCAAGGTTAGGATTTTGATGCCTCAAACCTTGCATGATGCCATCTAGAAGGCCCTCATAGCAGAGGAGGAGCTTATCAGTGGGGGCTAGACCAAGACTCCAGCAAGACTAGCAGGGAAAGTGTCATTTGGTGCACAACAACATCAGACACCAGCCAGACATACGCTAGGGTATCCTGGCTTCCAGAGGGGATCCACTTTCACTACACCTCGGTGACCAACAACTCAGCATCAGACACCTTATCGGGGACCACAACATCAGCAACAACATCGATCGCAACAGCAACAGTTTAGGTTTGTTCAGCAGAACAGACCAGGATTCCAGGCCAGTGGGCTGTCATCTTCTACTTCGGGTACAAGGACTACTGGGCTAAAGAAGGGGTGTTGGAAGTGTGGGGAGCCACACTACCAGCCGGACGACCCTGTGGAGAGGACTAGAGCTCCCAGATCAGCTGGACCCACTAATGTGGGAGATATGGGCAAGGCCCATCGGATTCATGCAGTGGTGAATAACCGCTAGGCAGAGCATCAGTCGACTGTGCTCGAGACGACAGGTACCGTCGCTGACCAAACCCTTAGTATTTTGATAGATCCTGGTGATACCGAGAGTTTCATTTCTGGTGCAGCGCTAAAAAGGATTAAGGTAAAGGCAGTCGAGTAGGATGAGTTTAGCTTCGTAAAGATGTCCTTGGGAGCGGAACAAAAGGTTGGAGGAAAGGTTACGGGCTGTATCCTTAACCTGGGAGAGTTTTTCACTAGGACCAACCTATATGTCACGATCTTAGGATCTTATGATGTCGTGATTGGTATGGACTGGCTAGAATCGCATGAGGCGATACTCAATTGCAAGACGAAATGATTGATCTTGGTCGATGATGAGGGACAGAGACATGTGATTGTAGGTCGGAACCAGGGAGTTTCCCTGAGGTTCATCTCTTCCTTGCAACTTTGGAAAAGCATGCGCAAGGTGTGCAAGATTTATGCGATCCTTGCATTAAACGAGAAGGGAGTAGCAGAATGTCTAGAACACCTTCCGGTGGTGAGCGAGTTTGCAGATGTATTTCTGGAGGAGTTACTTGGGATTCCATCGGAGAGGGAATTGGATTTTACCATAGACCTAAAACTGGAAACTGAACTGATAGAGAGAACGCCTTATCGGATGTCGACCCCGGAGTTACAGGAGTTGAGAATGCAACTAAAGGAATTGTTGGACCTGGGACTGATACGTCCAAGTGTGTCATTGTGGGGTGTGCCTGCTATTTTCATATGAAATAAAGATGGGTCATGAAGGCTCTGCATTGAATATCGTCAATTGATCAAGGCCACGATCAAGAATCAATATCCGTTGCAGAGGATTGATGATCTGTTCGATCAGATGAAGGGTGCAATGATGTTCTCAAAGATCGAGTTGCAATTAGGGTACCACCAGTTACGGATTAAGGAAGATGAAGTCCCTAAGACCTCCTATAAGACAAGGTTTGGACATTACGAGTTTACTGTTTTACCATTTGGACTGACAAACGCCCCAGGGGTATTTATGAGTTTGATGAATGGGGTGTTCCACGAGTACTTGGACAAGTTTGTCCAAGTATTCATTGATGATATTTTGATTTACTCTCGAATGATGGAGGATCATGAAAAGCACTTGTGCTTGGTACTACAATGTCTGCAAGAGCACAAATTGTATGGGAAGTTGTCCAAATGATCATTTTATCAATCGAAGATTCACTACTTAGGGTATGTCATCTCTGGTGAAGGCATCGTCATGGATCTAGCAAAGGTCAAGGCTATTATGGAATGGCCTGTGCCGATGAATGTCCCAGAAGTTCGTAGCTTCATGGGTTTAGCAGGATAGTATCGATGGTTCATTGAGGGATTTTCAAAGATAGCAAATCTGATCATGGAATTGCAGAAGAAAAACAAGAATTTTGTTTGGACCGAGAAATGTGTGGAAGCATTTCAGATGCTCAAGGAGTTGTTGACATCAACACCGATACTAAAGGTCCCTGACATGGACGTGGACTTCTTGGAATGCACTGATTCCTCCAAGGAAGGCATATGCGGAGTCTTGATGCAAGACGGATGAGTGATCACTTACATCTCATTTGGAGTTGTTAGCCATGGTATATGCCTTGAAGGTTTGGAGACACTACCTTGTTGGACAAAAATTCAAACTAAAGACTGACCAGTGTGGACTACAACACATCTTTACACAAAGCGACCAGAACGCGCGACAACAACGTTGGTGGAAATTGCTTAGCAAGTACAACTTCAAGATTACTTACATAAAAGGAACAGTGAACCGAATGGCAGATGCATTGAGTCAGAGACCATGCATCGATTCAATGATGCCTCTTCAGATGAATCTATGTGAAATGATTTTAAATTTACAGCGTGACGATGACTAGTACAAATAGGTCGAGGGTTTTATCGGATAAAAACAATGATGGTACCTAGATTTGAAGGATTTTTGAGTGATAGTGATGGTTTATTGAGGTTTAAAAATTTTATTTACGTACCGTCGAATGACGAGTTGAGGATGCTGATCCTAAGAGAGGCTCATAGAGTTTTCTACATGGCTCACCCGAGAGTCATGAAGATGAGGGAGGACCTTAAATTCTTATTCTTCTGGAAGGGATTGAAGGAAGACATAGTCAACTATGTGGCCAGATGTCTAGAATTTCAGCAGGTAAAGGCTAAACATAGACACCTAGTAGGATTACTACAGCCACACGCTATTCCAGAATCGAAATGGGAGGTTATTTCGATGGATTTTGTTGTTGGATTTCCACTGACGGTAAGGAGACATGAATCGATTTTTGTAGTAGTAGACACTCTGATGAAGAGTGATCACTTTATTCTTGTGCATACAATGTATCAGGCACCTGACATAGGTCGAGTTTTCATCAGTGAGATTGTGAGGCTACATGGTGTGCCTAAGAGGATTATACCCGATCAAGGATCGACGTTTACTAGATGATTTTGGACGAGTTTCCAAGAGGACTGGGGAACCCAACTTAACTTTAGTACTGTGTATCACCTAGAGACTGACGAGAAGACCAAACGAATGAACCAGACCTTGGAGGACATGTTTCTCATTTATGTGATGGACCAACAAAAGGTTGGGAAGAATTCTTACCACCGGTGGAATTCGCTTATAACAACAGTTACCAAAGCACCATTAAGATGGCGCCTTTTGATTTTCTTTACGAGCGACTGTGTCAGACGCCTTTGAGTTGGGATAGTCTTGAGGATAGGGTCCTGGTGGGACTAGAAGCATTCCAAGAAATGGAAGACCAAATGAAAATGATAAGACAAAGGATTAAAGAAGCACAGGATTAACAGAAGAGTTATTCAGATGCACACCGTGTCAACCGTAGTTATGAGGTTGAAGATCGAGTCTTCTTATGGGTTAAAATGCATAAGAGTTCGATCAAGTTTGGAAATGGAACTAAACTCTCTCCTAGGTTCATGGGACCTTTCGAGATTATGGAGAGAAAGGGGCTCGTGGCCTATCGACTATCCTTGCCTGATTCTTTGATACATATGCACGATGTTTTTCATGTATCTGTTTTGAGACATTATATTAGTGATCCTACACATGTTATTGAGATGAATTCCTTGCAGATATCGGATGAGTGGGCTCTCATGGCTAAGTCGATCCACATCTTCGATCATTGTGTTTGACAACTACGACATCGAACAGTACATTAGGTCAAGGTCCAGTGCGGCAACTATAGTCCGCACTCAGCGACCTAGGAAAATGCATATTATATGCGCCAACAATTTCCCTTTTTTTTTGATAGATAGAATTATGATACTGTGATACACATTATTTCGACACTTATACTGTGAAACTTCGAGACAAATTTTAGACCAAGAGGGGGTGTATGTAACATCCCACTCTAGCGCACTGAGCGAACTTATTCTTTGAGGAAACTTGCTCGCAAGTGATCCAGATTATTATGCTATTAAAACATTTGATTTTGATTATGAGGCGTTATGGGTTGATGACATGTTGTTTTACTGCATTGGCATAGACAAGTGCTATTGACTCGGTTTTACTGAGTGTGAAAGATTTCGGACCTCGAGGATGTAGAGGCGTCGATGGAACTCCTTGGACTCTGGATCGAGTCGGGGAGTGTACCATTGAGGTTTGATTATTTTACTGTGATATTAGTGCATCTAATTTAATGATATGATATGGATATATTCTGACATGATTCGTTGATGATGCAGGCTGACAATAGCTTGCCAACCAGACTCACATGTGGAGTAAAGGGGTCACGCATGACTACCAGAGATCTTGAGGGAGAGGTGTGGACAACAACCCTGCCACAACCTACTAGCACTCCCGTCGTGGCTCAAACTGTAGGTTAACGTTTACCTAGTTCGAGAGGACCCACGATGTCGTGAGGGGACTGCGACAGTCACTCACGATGATTCTAAGGGGCGCGCAATAAGGCGAGGGACTTATTCCTTAGAGGCCCTTAGTCTCCCACAAGTTCACCTGGTGGAGTATTCACTCCAGGTGTTTTTGATCTCTACCAAGTCAATCTAGAGGCGAGTGGCACCCTTGGAGCACGTAGTGCATCCTGAAGGGCATGTCGCGCAAGGGAAACAAATTAGGGCAAGTGGAACCCTTGGAGAACCTAGTGTGTCCTGAAGGGCAAGTCGCATTGTTGATGATAAATGAATGAACCTAGATGGCCTTAGGATGAATAACGTGTTAAGAATTTTTAAAAAACAATTCCCTAATAAAATGTCGCCCAGTACGAAAATTTAAGGTCTAAGTCTAAATTATGCTAGTGATAAAATTTTATCTATCTATTAAAAAAAAAAAAAACATAAATAATAATTATAGTCTTCATTAAATCTTGTAATAATAAGGGGTAAGCAATTTTAATAATTCATAAAAATATGTTTGGGTAAAATTTAAAAAAAAAAGGGGAAACAATTTTTTTATTATTTATGATAATTTAAAATTATTAACTAAAAAGGGAAAAAGGAAAAAGGGGGTTAATTTCTATACCTGCCAATTTGAGTCCTAAATGAAAAGGAGAAATAGGGAAATCTAAAATATTTAGGAAACTAGGAAAAGAGGGAAACATAAGAAGAAAACGGAAACCCAAGGGAAAAAGCAAAAAGTCAAACTTAGTAAGGTATCTACCATTAAGAACTTTCTAATTTAAAACTGAACTAACAAATTGATAATAGGGAAAGTCATTAAAACCTGTAAGAGAATTTGGGGACACCTAGGAGTGATTCTAGGAGTGACTCTAGGTGGGTGAGGGAAATAAGGGAATTTAATGAATTAAAGAAATTAATTTGTGGAGGAATAAAGGGGATGGGTGACACTTGTACGGGGAGGAAGTTTTAGGATTTAATTTTTAAAAACTTAATTAAATGAGATTTTAGGAAAGTCAGGGACTTCCAAACTCTATATAATGAAGGGAGGAGAAGGATGAAGGATATTTTCTATTTGTGTAACGTTACGCTGCAGAAATTTGTACTTGACTGACTTAGCTTGTGGGAGTTGGGATACCCAGCTCAGTGAGGAGTGGTAGCTCGGCCTTGCGAGGCGAGCTGGGAGCTAGTTGAATCTCTGTATAGTGTGTGTGGCCCCTTTGCGGCTCGGGGGGATAATGGGGAAGAAGAGTACCCCTAGAATGGGTTGGGAGGTATCGGTCAAGTCTCGCTGGTTGGCAAGCAGGAGTTGCATGGAGTGCGCGGGACGTCACTCAGAGCGGGCTATCAGGCAACAGTATGCTCTCTTCATTTTTGTATGGTATATTGTTGTAGGAATTATGCTTGGATCTGCATGTTTAATGGAGTAAGTAAACTGATTGTCTAGATTGATGACTGAATTTCTTTCCTAGTCTAGCTCGATGATTGATTGACTCCCATGGCCTTCGTTTCCCCACATGTCTTAACTTCCTTGTGATGTTTGATTGTGACCATTCTGGTGGTTTTTCCTATCATCCCTAGCTCATCATTCCTCACCTAGGCAGTCAGCTAGGAGCCTGATCTACGATCATTGCTTCAGTGTTAATAGACCTATGGAACTCAATGCCCTTCCTTTCTGTGAGAGGATGATGAGCAAAGGACGAACCTATCATCCATCTACTTCCGTTGTTGTCCTTGGATGATTGGATCCTTTCGGTTCTCTTACTATTGTCTGGAATTTGTGTTGGTATTCTGACAATGGAAAAATGAATTGATTCATGTCTGCATTTTGCATTTGTATTCTGGCAATGGAAAAACAAATTGATTCATGTATGCATTTTGTATTGGTATTTTGGCAATGTAAAAACGAATTGATTCATGTGTGCATTTTGTATTTGTATTCTGACAATGGAAAAACAACTTGATTCATGTGTGCATTTTATATTGGTATTCTGGCAATGGAAAAACGAACTGATTCATGTCTGCATTTTGTATTTTTATTCTCAGAATGAAAAATGAATTGATTCATGTCTGCATTTTGTATTGTTATTCAAGCAATGGAAAAACGAATTGATTCATGTTTTCATTTGGTATTGGTATCTTGGAAATGGAAAAACGTTTTTGCTTTTAAATGTTGCAATAGATTGCCGTTTTAAATGCCCACGTTTTTCTTTCAAATGAGACAGAGATTGTCGTTTAAATTTGCCCACGTTTTTGCTTTCAAATGAGACTGGGTTTCCTGTTTTAAATGCCCACGTTTTGCCTTCAAATGAGACCGAGATTGTTGTTTTAACTGCCCACATTTGTTCTTTCACATGAGACTTAGTTTACTATTTTAAATGCCCACATTTTTTTCTTTCAAATGAGACTGAGTTTGTTGTTCTAAATGATCACGTTTTTGCTTTCAAATGAGACTGAGTTTGTTATTTTAAATGCCCACATTTTTTCTTTCAAAAGAGACTAAGATTGTTGTTTTAAATGCCCGCATTTTTCTTTCCAACGATGGACTGAGTTGCTGTAGAAATCACCCAGGAATTTAGCTTTTTAAATCTTAAATTCACTTGTCAGAATGACCAAGGTTTTGGTAAATAAAAATTGATTGTGTGCATGTTGAATTCACCCACCCTTTTTTTTGCTTTTCAATTCATAAATAACTTGCAGTAATTACCATGATTTCGCCTTCAAACTGTGACTGTGTTCACCCTTGAGTGATGGACTGCGTTGATGTTGATTGGATACGTTTTCCTTTAATTGTTGAGTTGTTGTCGACTGGGCACGATTGTCCACAATGTGGGCACTGCGTTTCTGCTAATTTTGCCACTACGAATTAAATGGATAATAGTTAGTTAAAAGCCTTACTATTGCTAGATTCATTGCTATGTAATGGTGGCATTAAATGCCTTGATTTTTGTCAGCAAATAAAATGGATAACAGTGATTTAAATGCCTTGTTATTGCTAGATTCATTGTTATGTAATGGTCATATTAATTGCCAGAACAATTTCTACAACAATGTAAATGGCCAGTAGCCTCATTCTTTGGATTAAATGACTTAGCGAGTTAAATGTTAACTAACACCTTAAATGCCTTGCTATTGTTGTATTACTTGTTATGACAACAATCATGTAAACTACCTTATTAGTGTGCTTTTAATTGTCATGTTAATGGTCGTGTAATTTCCTTGTTATTTTTATATTAATTGTTAAGTAATCGCTATGTTAATTTCCTCGATAAATTGCTCCATCCCTGCTAATAGTTAGTAGTTTCCTTCTATTATTATTAAACATATAGTATTGTTAGTTTGGTCAATATAACTAGACTACATGCTGAGATGAATTGTTCATAAGTGTTATAATGATAGAATACTACTTTAAGATTGTAAATGTTGTTATTTAATTTAATGTCTAGTTGGGTGGAGAATTTGGATTCACATAGACTTGACTGATTAGGTTGTGTTAAAGATTAAAATTTGATTGGTAAGTAAGGAATGGATTGCGAATTTTAGACTCGTTGGATTGAATTTTAATTAAGGATAGAGGGCATTTATAATTATGGTTTTAGTATTGATCACTTAGATTTGAAAATTTAATTGTATTAATGTTTATTTAGCAGATGCATTATTGTCTAATTGTAACTTGACGTGCCCCGTTAGAATGAAACCCTTGTTAAAATTGAATGTAATCATAGACCGGTTAGACTGGGTGATTGGTGGGGGTGGGGACGATATCGTGTGGGATGGAATCACCCCTTGTCTTCCTCTTCTTGTGTCTCGTCAACCTTTGTGTGGGGTAGGTATAGTCTCCCAGTCAGTATTCGGTTCCTAGCTCATCGGAGTTTTCTTGAGTCTTGGTCCCTTTTGTTTTGCGGCAAGGTTATTGACGCATCTATCACCCGAGGAAGGACATGATTCCTGATGAGGGGATCATGGCGCAACCTGTGGATAGTGGCGAATGAGATCTTGGCCAGAGTAGGTTCTTTTGTGTGAGTGTTGACGAGCATGCAAGTTTCTCTTGGCACAAGGGTCAAACGCCTTCAGGCATTAGGTCTGCGCACCTTGAGGTTCTAGTATTTGTTCGTCTAGGCCGTGAAGTCGGGATGGGGGTGTTGTCCCTTAGCTTGTAGGCGTGGTCATATTTTCATCGGAAGGGTAGTCTTCCTCCTTGTTATTTTGTGCATGTTTTCCAGTTGTCTTGAGCCGGTGTGTGGTGTCATAGTAACTTGTTGCCTACACTGTGTGTTAGCGTTCGTCGTCAATTGTGTGATTAAATTGTTGTCTTCGTCTCCTTCTTGCCTCTTAACTACTGAAAAAATAATTTCTTCTCTTGTTGTCATAACAATGGGGTCGTTACACCTAATTTAGGATTAGTTTCATCCCTTGCACCTAAGGATACCTCACTTCTTGACTTGAAAAAAGAACTTGTATTATATAAAATGCATGTCCCTAAAAGATTAAGTTCTCCTCTATCCTATATTAAAGTTAGGGTGCACCCCAAGCGATTCTTGGTCCTTTCACTCTTATACAAATTTAGGTTATAACATACTTGGGCATAAATTTCCAGGTGATCCCCTCATTCATATCCTAATTAGAGTGGAATTCCCCAAGAACATACTTTTGGGTATTAATGTGGGTGTCATAATTTGTAAGTACTTCTCTTACTCTTATTCAAATAGGGTGCACCACAAGTGGTTCCCTTGTTATTATATTAATTCTTGTTAAAATATCAAGAACATAATTTTAGCACTAACAAAGATGCAAATTCATTAAGTTGTTGTCTCACTCCTATATATGTAAATCAAGGTGTGCCCCAAGCATGTCTTTTAATTCTATACTAATTAGGGTGAAATTCCCCAATGACATACTTTTGCATATCAATAGGGTTATAACTTACCAAATGGTTCTTTCACTTCCATACAAATTAGTAGTTCCCTAAATCCTATACTAATTAGGTTGTAAGTATTAACAATATACTTTTAGGTACTAATTGGGGTGCAATTCCTAAGTGAGTTTTTTATACATAGTATTATAAATATCATAATTGAAAATATGTTTGAAGATAGTCAAAACAAGTTATCAAAATATGGAATGTACATTCAATGAAAAATTAAAAATTTTGGAATGTACACATGTGACAAGTTTGTTTAAAAACAATGTAATGGTATTCCATCTTCAATTATTCATTCATGATCGACTTTGGACATTTTCCATTTTCTAACTTTTTTTTTTTTATTGAACTTCTATTAACTTTATGTGCATTGCACATACCAAATGACTATATTGACAACTCGTGACATCTGACTGGTAGTCTTGAAAGTGAACATGAGTATCGGTTTGATGGGTTTCTTGAAAAAAATATCCTTTCAACACAATGGATCCTCTTTCATATATAAAACCATTATCATCAAAATCTTCTAATAGCCTCATCTTTTGTTCCGTGCATCGCATCAAATAATATTTCACATTTTCAGTGTTGTCTACAGGTACAACCATGGAAAAAACATCTCTTGCAAATAATTGGATATATTGGACAACAAATAATTTGTGTTAGATTATCACACAAGTATGTATCTACAAGTTATTTGAAAAAATATAAACATAAAATTTTTACCTTCTCTAACAAGATCATAAACTCTATCGCCATCAACTGACACTATAGTTTCATTTGATTTCATCTCCTCTGAGCTTGCTAGTGGCATTTTCCCTTTTACATTAAGTTCAGTATGTTTCCAAGCTTTAACATATCCTGCATTTTCGTTCTCAAAAATATCTATGGATTATGTGTCCTCTATGCAAACTGAACAAAAACAAGAGTCATTTCGTCTATCAAATGCAAACCCATTTTGAAAACATTTTTTTTTAACTGGATATTTTCCTTGTCCTAGGTATTGTACTGGCGTCATATGGGATTGATCTATTTACATATTTGATTCCAACATACCAAAAAAACTTGCACAAGACAAGAACTTGTTAACTTGAAATCTCTCAAGAAAATGATTGAAGATTGAATATAAATTTGAACACATTCAAATTTATATATCCTGTCCACATACATGTAACATTTATACATAGACACACCTGCGCACATCCCTTGACGGATTATATTCATGTCTTAGTGCCATTTTGCACCATTCAACAACTTGTTTAGTGGATTCAAATCAATCGGCATGAGGTTTCAGTTGATACCTTCGAAGTGCTCGTTTTATACATGCCCCTGCACTGTTGTGCTCTCCTTTTCCATGACTAGTCTCAAAAAAATTCCAACAATGTGTAATGTTTAATTTTTTATGAAGACGACATAACCAATAGAATGATCGTGCAGATTTGAACTAACCCACATGCCCATCAGACCATATCCAATGTTGATCGAATCTGATTTCGCATTCTTTCAATGAATCATAAAATTTATCAAAACAATGTTGTACATAATGTGTGTCGTGTGCTCAATCATCACTTATATAAAAGTGATATTCTTTAATAACATGTCGATTGTTGTTGGTTCTTTCTATGTTTGGAAGACTCTGTTGAGCATGTCTATATAGAACGTGGACAAATATCGTGACTTGATCAAAATGATAATATTCGCTCTGTATTTCTTTTTGTGCAGTGAATGTGTAATTCTCTACAAAATCAACTACAAACAAAAATACCTATGGTGGAAAAACTTCACGGGATTTTTTGAATTGTTGATCTTTCCATCGAGATCTATGTGAATTCTTGGTGTATTTATAGATTTCTTCCTCAAACTTCTTCAAAAATTCTATCACGCTGATATTATCTACCTTCAAATCAATCATTTTGGAAATAACATTTGAAGAATGTGGAGCCGTGTTGCTCATATATTCATATTTCTTCCAATTGACTCTTATATTAGAAAATGATTTATCATTCATATCAATATGATACTTTGAATGAAACAAACTTAGATTTCCACAGCGATCACATTTCTTTCCACCAACACATTTTTTTTTGTAAAATAAATCATCATCTTCTCTTTCACATAGAATTTTAGATATAAAAACACGGAATGTGGAAGGAGGAGGTGAACCTGGCCATAAGTTTTACCAAAATCCAAAAAAGTGTCATAATACAACTCAAACTCCACATGATAACGACAACAACACATGTAACAGATAGTGATGGGTCTAACAAACCATGGTTTTTGTTGCAGAAATGTATTGATGGAAATTTTAACTTCTTTGTGCTCTTCTTTGAACTTATTAAACAACTCTATTTGTGTCATCGGCTATATATGTTTTGGATGTTCTTCATATTGATTTCATGCTATTATTCGTTACAACACATCCCTTGTATGTGGTGAAACATGAGATTATTCCAACCAACAATTACAGGCCAATTCTTTAACATTTTCTGCAAGTCTAACTTTGTAGGGTTGTCTAGAAATCACTATCCAACAAGCCAATTAATCATTTACAACTATTTGGAAACAAAATTTTCTATGTTTGTGCAATGTTTTTCTTGACGTTCCCATCGTTTTTTCCATGTGTCGTGTCAAACGATCTTTTATATTGCTAGATGAAACAATTTTTGTTTGTATCGCTCTACGTGCAACACGAACATCTTCTTTTTGAGATTTTCCAAAAGCTTTTAATACACTAGTTATATTGTTAAAGACATTTTGTGTCACCTTTGTATCCTTTGTTGACTTTTGAATACCCAATAATGATGTAGCTTCTTTTAACTTTCTTCACTTCATTAGACAAAGTAAAAGTTGAGCTTGTACTGTTACTGATTCATCTTTGAAAAAAGTATTATACATATTCTTAGTTTGATATCTTATATAATGCTTAGATTTTTTCTTCCCAAATTTGTCAGTATCAACATTTTCTAATATTTCATCATCAATGTTGATAGATTCTCCTGCATATTTCAATTTAAAGTTTATATTAAAAAGCATAACATGAACATAAATTCACTAAATTATATATATTTGAGTGTTCATCTTGTATTATCTAAATTTATGTACATACCTATAGGTGATCCGTCTTCTGCTTCAATTTCAGTTTCAACGTCTTCTGCTTCAATTTTGGTTTCAACGTCTTCTTCGACATTATGAGACAAATCTATTTATGTAAATTTTGAAAAACATCAATTTGTAATTTTAAGTTCAAAGAAGAGCACAAAGAAGTTAAAATTTCCATCAATACATTTGTGCAACAAAAACAATGGTTTGTTAGACCCATCATTGTTCATGACACTTGTTGTTGCTGTTATCATGTGGAATTTGAGTTTTATTACAAAAATTTTCTTGATTATGGTAAAACTTTTTGGCCAAGTTCACCTCCTCCTTCCACATTATGTGCTTTTATATCTGAAATTCTATGTGAAAGAGAAGGTGATGAATTATTTTACCAAAAACATTAGTTGGTGGAAAGAAATGTGATTGTTGTGGAAATCTAAGTTTGTTTCAATCAAAATATCCTATTGATATGAATGATCAATCATTTTATAATATAACAATCAATTGGAAGAGATATGAATATATCAACAACACGACTCCACATTATTCAAATGTTATTTCCAAAAGGATTGATTTGAAGGTAGATAAAATCTGTGTGATAGATGTTTTGAAGAAGTTTGAGGAAGAAATTTATAAATACACCAAGAATTCACATAGAGCTCGATGGAAAGACCTACAATTCAAACAATCCATTGAAGTGTTTCCACGAGGGACAATTTTGTATGTAGTCTATTTTGCAGAGAATTACACATTCACTGCACAAAAAGAAATACAGAGTGAATATTATCATTATGATCGAGTCACTATATTTGTCCATGTTCTATATAGACATTCTCAAAAGATTCTTGATAACATAGAAAGCATCGATGACAATCGGCATGGTGTTAAAGAATATCACTTTTATATAAGTGATGATCAAGCACACGACACACATTATGTACAACATTCTTTTGATAAATTTTATGATTAATTGAAAGAACGTGGGATCAGATTCTATCGACATTGGATATGGTCACATGGGTGTGTGGGTCACTTCAAATCTTCACGGTCATTATATTGGTTGTGTCGTCTTCATAAGAAATCCAACATTACACATTGTTGAAATTTTTTTGAGACAGATCATGGAAAAGAAGATCACGACAGTGCAGGGGCATGTGTAAAACGAGCACTTCAAAGGTATCATATGAACCCTCATGTTGATCAATTTGAATCCATTGATCAAGTTGTTGAATGGTGAAAAATGACGCTAAGCCATGAAAATAATCCATCAAAGGATGTGCGCAGGTGTGTCTATATATACATGTTACACATGTACACAGGATATTTTTATTCACGTGTTCAAATTTATATGATCTTCAATCATTTTCTTGAGACATTTCAAGTCAACAAGTTCTTGTCTTATGCAGGTTTTTTTCATATGTTGAAATCCAAGATGTAAAAAGATCAATCCCATATGAATCCGGTACAATACATGGGACATGAAAAATGCATTCAGTTAAAACAAAACGCTATCAAAATGTGTTTGCATTTGATAGAAGAAATGAGTCTTGTTTTTGTTCAGTTTGCATAGAGGACCCATAATCCATAGAGATTTGTGAAAGTGAAAATGCGGAATATGTTAAAGCTTGGACACATACCGAACTTAATATAAAAGGGAAAATTCCACTTGCAAGCTTAGGGGAGATGGAATCAAATGAAACTATAGTGTCAGTTAATGGCGATAGATTTTATGATCTTGTTAGAGAAGGTAATTTTTATGTTTAATTTTTTTCAAACAACTTGTAGATGTACTTGTGTGATATAAAACGAACTACTTGTTGTCCAACATATCAAATTATTTGCAGGAGATTTCTTTGTCGTGGTTGCACCTATAGACAACACTAAAAACGTGAAATATTATTTGATGCGATGCACATAACAAAAGATGAGAGATTTTGATGATAATGGTTTTATATATGAAAGAGGATCCATCGTAATGAAATGATTTGTTTTTCAAGAAACCCATCAAACCAATACTCATGTTCAATTTGAAGACTACTAGTCAAATGTCATAAGTTGTCAATATAGTCATTTGTTATGTACAATGCGCATAAAGTTAATAGAAGTTCAATCAAGAAAAAAAAAAAAAAGTTAGAAAATGGAAAATGTCCAAAGTCGATCATGAACGAATAATTGAAGATGGCATACCATTACGATTTCTTTAAACAAGTGACATGTGTACATTCCAAAATTTTATATTTTGCATTGAAAGTACACGTATTTATGAATATCTAGGATTCTAGAATCATTTCCAGTTTAGTTTACTTTCATGATCCATTCAATTAAGAAAAGTTATATTTTTGATGAATTATAAAGTTTACTGAGCCTTATTTACAATTTCCGGGAAAAACCAATAGATTGTATCTAGGGAACTGAAAATGACCTATACTTTGGGTGATTATACTTTAATCCTACAAATTATCCATTGTATACACAAATCCTTTAATGCATAACCAATTTACTACATATAGGATTTGCGTTCATTATTTGCAATGATTGTTCAATGCTTTTTCATATGAAGAGGATAACTTCATATCAAAACTAGGACCCATTTCCATGTCATTATAAGAGACTATTGGTGGCTTACAAAAAAATTCACTAAATGTAGTACCTTTCATAAAATCATCCACCTCTCTATTAATATCTCTAGCAAGGATATCATTCTACAACTAAAATATAGCAGGTCATGTACTAAGGCTTGGCTTGTTGCATTTAGATTTTCATTTTTTTAATTGAATTTGGAGTATATTGAGAATTCAAGGTAATGTATGATTAACACCATAATTAAAAAATTTAAAGACATCGTAAAAAGTATCGATTTTAATTATGAAATTGTGAATTTTGATTCCAAAAGTGTTGATATTATATTAAATTGTTACAATGTGCATTTATATTTCAATATCTTGAAGCAAATTGAAAACAAAATTGAAATTATGAGCTACTTGAAAAATGTGTATGATGAACCTAACACTACTTATATTCTACACATTAAACACAATTTTCATTAATTTTGATTGAAAAAACTTAAGTCGAAAAAGAATTTGATTTTGTGACCTAATAACAAAAAATAAAAAATAGCAGGTCATCTACTAAGGCTTGGTTTGCTGCATTTAAATTTTCATTTTTTTAATTGAATTTGGGGTATATTGAAAATTCAAGGTAGTGTATCATTAACATCCTAATTTAAAATTTTCAAGGTACATCTTAAAAACTATCAATTTTAATTATGAAATTGTGAATTTCGATTCCAAAAGTGTTGATATTGTATTAAATTGTTACAATGTGCATTTAGATTTCAATATCTTGAAGCAAATTGAAAACAAAATTGAAATTATCAGCCACTTGAAAAATGTGTATGATGAACCTAACACTACTTATATTATACACATTAAACATAGTTTTCGTTAAGTTTGATTGAAAAAACTTAAGTTGAAAAAGAATTTCATTTTGAGACTTGATAACAAAAAAATAAAAAATAACACCATCTACTAAGGCTTGGTTTTGCTGCATTTAGATTTTCATTTTTTAAATTGAATTTGGAGTATATTGAGAATTCAACGTAATGTATGATTAACATGTCCTAATTAAAATTTAATAGCACTAGTGAATACTTCCATTCATTGTAGGTTTCATATTAATGGCACTAGTGAATACGTCCAATGTGCAGACGATTGATAAACCATCAACCCTTTTATGCCCTTTTCGATACATAAACAATTTCTATCAATATAAATTTTAATGAAAATTGCTTACTTATATTAAAGTATTCAACATTGGAAATGAACCCACGAACTTAGAAAGGAGGTTGACAAGGTAGAATACGACCATGTCCATGTACAGGAACAGGACCGAATTCGGTCCTACCCCTTGTACATGGACAGGGCCGTATTCGACCTTGTCAACCTCTTCATAAGGTTGACAGGGTCGAATACATCCCTGTCCATGTACAGGGACATGCCCGAATTCGATCGTGTCCCTGTACATGGACAGAGCCATATTCAGCCTTGTTAAACTCCTCCTAAGGTTGACAGGGCCAAATAAAACCATGTCCATGTACATGGACAAGTCTGTATTCAACCTTGTCAACCTTATCCAAACCTATACTACAAACTTGTGAACTATGCACCTGTGATTCTATTGTTATATGTTGATGACTTATTTATGACAGGTGCAGAGAAGGGAGAGTTTGAGTAGTAGAAATCATAACATCAGGAAAAAGACTTATAAACATTAAAGTCGTGTAGAGGATGACAAAATTTAACACATTTTTCTTTCTTTCATATGCTAGCAGTAAGGGCGAATTGATTCCTTTAGAGATGGATTTTGCATATACAGTTTTAACAGGGGTTGAGACTGTTAGATAGTGCCATTCTCTTAGTAGTTTGTAGCAGTGGACAACTCTTCACTCACTCATTATGATGCAATCAATCTCTCGGGTAACATGTGATTTGATCTGAATCTGCTTTGTTCTAGCTCTTTGAATCTGGATGATTGTTGATTAAATTTTATTGTAGTGTTGTGGCTAGTTAAGTGATTTTATTTTGTATTATCTTCACCTAAGGTACACATTCACTTCATTCATCTTCATTAATTTTGTGTTAAAATTTTCTTACTAATCTGATCTCAACCACACTCTTAGTTTTTGTTAAATTTTATCCTCACTCTTGACTACTTATGGACAAATCAAGAGTGAGTCTTCATGTGCTAATCATCTTGGAGTTCTCTGCAGATTCATTGTTTTTATGGAAGCATACACCCTCTAGGGACACCCCCTGAGACTGGAAAAGCATAGTCTGAACAAAGGGGCTCCAACTTTCCAATCATGACTAGGGTTGGTTTGCCTACAATTATTAGGTGAATCTGCTTGTGCAAATTTGTGTGATAACAGTAAGGAAATGCATTAATTGGCCTGAAATGTCATGAAATAAGAAATCATAATATTTAGGACTGAAATTGTTGCATCTATGAGAGAGAAACCACAACTAATGAGAGAGAGAGAGAGAGGTGGTAGATTTTTTATGGAAACTTTGTTGCATTTATAATGGGGCATTTGCTGCATTTATTAGTGAATTTGGTTTCTTTTCTCATAGGAATTTATGGCATTTAGGTGTTGTAATTATAGAGGGAAGTGAGAAAAGTGTGGATATGATGGGAATAATGGCAGCAAAAAGCTCTATTTAAATTTTATACTAGTCTATATGCCTAGTTTTCAAGGTTTAGCCTGAAAAAAATGCAAGGCAGATGCTAACATTGATGAAGGTTGGTTCTCTACAATAATTGAAAAAATGTCATTTTCAATGAATATTACAATGTTCTATATAGGCAAAGTACAGATGCTATTAATGTATACTATAGTTGTTATTAATGTGCTATACAACTGCTAGTAATGTCTTGTATGGATGTTATTTAGTGTATAGATCTGTTGTTCTTTAATCTAAATGTTTAGTATGGTTATGCATGTCATTTAATGAGTTATATAGGTTCCATTTAATTAGCAATACAATTGTCTTTATTGTTTTAAATTCTCTCTATTTTTGTTTTCATTCTTATGCGGTGCTATGACAACTATTCATTTCATAAAAAACACAACTTGGTAAACCATAATCCCTAAGTTGACTTGGTAGGAAGTCATTGCATGAAACTATTTTTATATAAAGGATCCATAAACTGGTGTTATAGGGGAGGGAGAGAAACTGCATGAACACATACTAAGTTATAACTATTATGTATCTTTTGAGCAGCTGTTGGGAACTCCATCCTTTAAATCTAATTATGAATTTCATTAGGGCCCTTGAGAGCCATTTGCAATTTTAACCATGTGAATAACATTCATCTCAGAGCTATACAAAGCCATTTTTGAAAAAGCAGTTATTTAAGAAACATGATTTTGGCCCTTAAAATAGCCATTCATGTCCCTTTGTATAGATCAGTAATGTTGGGATGCTTGCAATCTAAAATTTTACTACTCCCCATTACATTAAAATGAGTGAATTTGAGTATAATATGCTATATGGAACAAAAACATAAAATTATTATACATGTACACTTATGCTTTGAGTCATGATCTGAGGGACATGGATATCAATGTTAATTAGTTAACATCGATGGTTTGTTGTATCCTAAGAAAAATAACAGATGGTTTTCCATGAGAATGATAATATTAGGAAAGTCTTGGATATATGTTGTAGTTGTAACATGTTTTATTTTCTTTTCTTGTGGGGTGGCCAATGGAACTCACCATGATCATGATCATATGAAGTTTGGCATTAGTGTGAAGCATTAATACTAAAGTTGCAAGATGTCTAGCATCAGGTTTTCTATTATCAAGCCAAGTAGTATGTTATTAATGGGCATAATAAGGCTTACCCTGGGCAGATAACTTATATCATAGATATAATTTTATGTTTCTCTAATAATAGTTCTTTTTTATAATACCTGCATTGTTTGAAGGAATTGTTAAATACATAATACCCCCATTCAAAAAAGAACAATGATATTATAGTTTCAAGAATGAAAGGTTTTCAAGTTTGAACTATTTTTTTCATATAAAGTTGTTGTACAGACTATTCATAATCACAGTTATTGAATTGAAGAAAAATATAGCTGTTCCAATATGAACTATTGTTTTTCTTGATGACATAATTTTAGTAGTTTATACATACCTGTCCATGTACAAGGCTAGGCCCGAATTTGGGCCTGCCCCTATACATGGACATGGATGAATATGACCATGTCCATGTACAGTGACATGCCCGAATTTGGGCCTGTTCATGTACATGGACATGGCCAAATACGACCCTTTCCATGTACAGGGACAGACCCAAATTCGGTTTTGTCCCTGTGTTATCAAACAAATCGCTAAGTGCAAACACAAACTAATCTCCCTAACTTCAACAAGAATCTAGAACAAAACAAGGTGGAATACAAACTTCAACATAGACTTCATTGTCATATAAACTAGTTCAGAGAGGGACAAATGACATACCTTTTAAATGATGCTTGATCCTCACTAATGTCGTCCTTATCGCTCCATGTTTGG
>ML791524.1:73338-87521 GCA_009831015.1 Picea engelmannii
CAATTTCTAACCTGTATGATTGCAACAATAGTAATCGTTTAATGCAATTTCTGCGATCCACTTATAAGAATTGTACATTCAACTAAATAAAGAGATTTTCCTACCGGAGGTTGCAAAACTAAAATCCATCTTTCATTTGATTGTGTATCAATCTGATTTGCAGCAATCTTCTTGCCGATTCATCTCTTCCAGAATTAAGTAATGAACTTGATCTGCGGTATTGGGGATATGTTTCTAGTTGTCATGATTTTCTTTCTCTCATTGAACATTTTTCCCAATTTTGATTTCACGAGAAAGATCTAGTTTGATTTCCATCACTCAAATACAAAGGTTGGTCTTTACATTTTAAGAGAGGGATGAAGAGGATACAAATCGTATTATGTCAAGGAAGCCTGTAGATTCTTCATGTCTCAGACACACCCAGCTCACACATGCAATGAGAATCTGAAATTTTCCGTCATTTAACGTCAATTTGCAGACAGTCATCTTCAAGTGTAGTTTTGGAGCAAACCGTGATGAATGTTAAAAATCCGGGACATGGGTTTTGTGCAGAAGGGTCTCATTTAGCTTAATGTGAGCGGTTTTTGAAAATTATGCTTGGTTTGAGAACATTTTTTATTTTTTGGACCATGAATGAGCTAAATTTCAAGATCGTCGGTTTTCCAACGAAGGCCTTGATGTTTTGATTTTGATGGAACTTGGATGTTCAATTATGGATTTCGTTGTCCTTAAGGAATCATTGCAATCAGAACCAACTGTTGTACCAAAATGGTTTGCAACATCTACATTTGGGTCGATGTCTTTATTTACTATTTTGCTCTCAGCAATATTGATCGATGTGTTCTTGTATGAAGCATGTTTCTTTATTTAGATCGATGTTTATGTTTGCTCCCTAGTTATTTGTTGCACTGGAATCAAATGCTCTCAATTATATTTGACAATGTTTGATCATGCAAGAAAAACTCTGGGACATTTTTCAATTATTTAAATTCCATAATTTCCATGACAGGTATCTTTCAATTGTTTAAATTCCAGAATTTCTATGACACGTACCAACAAGCAAATTGTTGTGTATGCACACAGGAATATTTGATGAAGCCAATATAGTTCTTTTGTTTTCGGTTTTCCTTTAGTATAATTTTTAGTTTCCTTTTGCCTATTCTTTTGGTTTGTAATTTAAAAATAAAACAAAAAGACATTTAAAAAAAAAAAATTGGGTTGGTTTTCTTTCTTTTAGGGTTTTTAGTAAATCAAACTTAAAAAAAAGCAGGGGAAAATGAAAGGTGAAACAAAAACAATAAAAAAAAGTTTTCATTTTGTTTTATTTTAAAAACTAAAAACAATAAAAATATTAGGTAAAACAAAATAGAACAAACAAAATTTAGAAAAAAAAAAAACCACAAAAACAAAATAGAAATCAAAACATTATAAAAAAATTGTAATTGGACATTTCATCATTTCTGAAAATGATATCAAAACAATGTTTTAAGATTCATGATATTTGTTTTCTTAAGTCACTTTGGCAGAAATCGGGGGATGAAATAAGTGTGCAACTACAACAGGTATAACGTGTTTTATTTCTTCTTGAAATTTTCTTTGTCACATTCGTACTTCTTTCTGCATGCTATGTTTTTGGAACTTCTCACAAGTTTTCAAGAAGGAATTTGTACTAAGATTTTCCAGGTTCGCGGCCGATTGCATTCCATGACAAAGTGATCTTCAAGAATCACGACATTTTTCAGAAAAAACATGTTTGTTAAATAGTTTCAAGGAGTCGATCTTCATTATACATTTCATGATGTATGTTGTTACACATGTATTTTACATGTTGTTACTCCTGTACTTGTAACATGTTGTTACTACACCTATTCATAAACCATTTTGTGTCATGATATGCTTACCTAATTACTTCTTGTCAGTACATTTATAAGCCATGTTTTGAGGCCATCTCCCATTGCCTTATCCATCATGACTTCGTACATCCCTATCTATCTGAGTTGCATACATCATTTCCTTGTTTTCTATTCTTTTTTCCTCATGAATAAAACCAGTCAAGTTCCCTTTTCATGATTACATTGCTTTGATTTCATTTCTATAAACATTGTTGCTATTGAGATTTTACATCTACAGTCCTACCAATCTTTTTACAAACTCGTGTTGATTGATGTGGGATTCCTTAAGGCCCACCTTTCAACACGACCTCAACACCTTATCTGGGATAGAGACTAGAGTTCCTTTTGATTACCTTGAGGCTTGCATGCCTTAATGGCAAGTTCTCTTGTCGAAAATAATGGGAATACATCAATTTCCCTTGATTGTTAGTTCTTGCAAGTGGCTCGACATAAAACCATCTATTCGCACTTCGCAAGATGTACTCGGGTACCTTGGCTCTCATTGACATCAATGGTTTGTTGCCTCGCATTGGTTAACGACATTCATCAATGGTCGGTTATCCAATGATTTCTCTTATTGCTTGACATCGATACATCCTTTCGCATGATTAGAATCGTACCATCGGGTTTGTAGCAAGTGAAGACTATATACTTTTTTCTAGCTCCCTCAGTAGTAACAATAGCATGAATTCAGCTATATGAGAGTACTATCATCCACTTTCATACTTCCTCTTTTCTATGATATATCAACAACAGTTCAGATCCCTCCACTTCGCATTCTCTTATTCAACAGTTACAATATTTGCAGTTACAACTCTTATAGTACAATAGTGAAACTACAACCGCAATTACATTTTCATGATCTTGCAGCAGTGACATCTTCCATCTTCCAATAGTTAGAGTCACATATTCTTTTCTCCAGCAGTTATAGCAGTTGCAGCTACAACACCAGTCATGTTTTCCTAATCCAACAGCCGCAACAGCTACATTTCTATTGCATAGTTCATCTACTTTTTGGGTGAGTGGAGGTATGTTGTTTTCTAAGCTTTAATCACACAATTCCTTATAGGTTGACTTGAATATTTTGGAAAATTTCCTCCCCATGCTCTCTTTCCTTCCATGACCTACACTAATTTGCATGAGGGCATGCAACNATATGCACTACCTATTTACTACTAGTATTCCATTTTTCCACTATTATCACTCCATTTTTCATCTCATTTACTGTTTACCAAATTTTATTTTCCAGCGATCCCCTATTGCACTTTGCTTCATATGCATTGATATACATATTGGCATGATTCATAAAAGATAGAGAAAAGGCTTTCTTATACTCAGTGATGCTCTCTTATGCACATTGATAGCTTATTATTTCTAGTGAGTATATGGATAAATTATTGCAACAAGAAAATAAATAAGTGAAATGAATGTTGTTAACACAAGAACCAACATTCTTGTGTATTCATGGTTGTGACACAAGAACCAACCATAAGAAAATTTCACATGTTGTTACACATGTATTACATGTTGTTGCACATGTATTTTACATGCTGTTACACATATATTTTACATCCTCAATCAAAACCAAAGTTCAAATGCCAAAGGTTCTTCAGAATATCCATGCATGGTTGCATGAGGACATGCAACAAGTTCAGTTGGGGGGGATGTTAGGACTCAGAAATGTCGCATTTTCATCCACCTTTCCCTTCACTATTCCTTACATTTCATCGTCCTATTAACCTTCCATCATACCATTTTCATAAATACATTTGGGTTTCACATTATTATTTTCCACTTTATTCATTTTAGTATTATAAGTGAATTTGTGATTAAATATTAGAAATTAACATGTTTTCACTAATATCTCAAATATATGCAAGCTTTTTAATGTGTGGGAATATGTGAAGGTTTAATTCAAAAGAATTCATGTATATCTCCTCCACCATTTCAAGGAGATAATTATTCAATCTTATTCTCAAGGAGAAGATCATGGAAGATTTGGTTGGCATATCTTATCTAAGATATGTGAGAGATGTGTGGAGGATTTGAAGGGGTCATATCTTGTAATAATGGGAAAGTAGTTGAGAGTGGTTGAGAGAATAGTGGATTTGTAATTATGACACTCTTATCTTATCTTCAAGACTTTCATGTATATAAGAGAGTGCTCTTTCTTCATGAAGGAGGCATGTAATTCATAATTTAGTCTTCTAATTAGGAGAAGGGGATTCTTAGATTTGATTCTTTCATGATTTGTCATTTGATTCTTGTAATATAATTTGAGATAGATTTATTGTGTGATCTCACATATGTCAATTGTCGTTCAACTCTTCACATGTTGTATTGTTTTTCCCTTATGCAATTTCTTGCTTTCTTAGTTAGTGTTTCAATGCTTTCCTAGATTAATTTGATATAAACAAATTAGATTAGATTAGTTCTACTTCAGTCCTGTACATGTAGTGTGTGCGCTTCGTAAGTCTACGAACCTGGATTGACTAATTAAATGGTTGGGAAAGTACTACAACTCAATTAATACATCAATGTTTTCACCCCATAACACTCACCTTGGAGATAGATGACATTTAATTTATGATGGGGTTATCTCATCGAGGCTCTCGGGTATCACTCTCGGGAAGCAGGCATGGAGAAGAACCCATGGACAATTTTGTTGCACACCATTGCATGCCAAGTACAAAATATCATAGTGGCAAAGTTGTCATTAAGGATGTTCGAGATTTACCATTGAGAACCATCCTCTATACTATCACCCAGATGGGAGGGAGTGTGGCTCCCCACATGGATTTACATATCCCCCTTCAGTATGCCATAGAGTGTATGGAGCTCCAGGTCTTCAATTGGTGCGAGGTTCTCTTGAAGAACATGAAGAAGCAACTGACAAAGTGTTAGAATGGTCAGTTGAAACAGTTTGGTTATGGATCCATTTTAGTATCCTTCTTCCTGGAGAGGATCCCTGTCTTACGTCTACAGGTGGAGTGGGGAATCCCCGCTCCAAAATATCCACAGATGAAAATATGGGTGGATTTGATGGATCGTCACGGTGGCATGCCTATCGTCAAATATAACGAAGCTTTCTTCCAGTGGTTGAGATATCAGCTAATCATGGTGGAGGACTATGCTTATGTCGGGACGAACTTCCGTGGGGATCCTGAATTAACTCTACTTGAGGGATATCAGTGGGGAGAAATAGGTAAGAAGAAAATTTTCATTATATGATGTTTTTGATATTTTAATTATAAAATGTTTTTTTCATTTATCCAAGACTAATAAAGTGCTCTCAATAATGCAGATGTGGTGCCTTATCGTCCTCTGGGATCATCTACCATTCATAAGTGAGGAGATATAGACACTGTGGTGGGTCAAGGAGTGGCTGCTGAGGATCTCGAGGATATCGAGCAGAACCTAGATGGATTAACCATGAACATCCTTGATATCACAGTGGATGAACTAGATCGGTGCTACCAACACCATAAAGTTGACGTATTGACACTTATTGGTCGAATTATCTGTAGAGTGGCATGTAAAGTTGTTTGTTACAACAAGAAGAATCCTTGATGCTTTTGTATATGAAGCCATGAGCTTCACTATTTTTATATTTTGGTCTTAGGAAAAACACTTTTTGTAACTTTTGACGTATTAATATAAAGTTCCTATCAACTTACTTGTCTTTTAAAATGTGTGTTTGGATTTATAAATGGTGCAAATGTCTGTCTAACACATAATTAGCCAATGCATCTGTCAATGTGTTTAGACATCTAGGAATATGTTGATACTCAATATAATCAAAATTTATTTTGAAGAGGCGAATTCTTAAGTATACCCATAACAAAGTAGGACTTCAGATGGAATAAGCATTACTCAATTGCAACACTACTAACTATGAATCAATTCGTACAATAAGATGACAGATTCCAAATGAAATGGCATCAATAACTCTATAATTGCACTATATTCTGTGATATTATTAGTTGCATGACCAAGTCAAACACCGTATAGACTGATCAACTCATCCATAGATGCATAGATTGCCCATGCAGCAGACACTAGGTTTTGAGTATTGAGACTAGCACCATCAACAAAGCCAATATAGGGTAGCAAAGACACCAACTTCTGGAAACCAAGCACAATGCAAGATAAGCAGCTAAAAGGCAAAAAAAAAATGAAAAAAGACACTAGAGTATGATACGCTAAAAATACAAAGCACTCATGCAAAAATAGTTTAAGCATAGTACTTCTTCAAGTAAATCCCATTTATGGGTTCACTCAAAAGAATTCCATCATAATATACCATCTCATAAGCCACTTTCTCCCACACTTGTTAACAATATAAGGGCCACGTCACATAGGGTTGAATTTACCAGCCCCTAATAAGTCACGATCTTATTTGTAAAGAAGAACCAAATCACCCTCAGAAAAAACACGTTGTTTGACATGCTTGTCATATTGAGCTTTGACATGTTTCTTTTGAGTTTCAATGACTAAGGAAACATCACGGTGAGTCTCGTCTAGTTGCATCAAATACAAGAGATGTTCCTCTTCAGCTGAGGTGTTAGGAAGAAGTTCAAAATATAGTTTCAAACATGGGATTTCACATTCAATTGACATAAAATATTCGATACCATATACTAACTGGAAAGGTGTGAACCTCGTGGAAAACTTAATGAATGTCTGATAGGCCCATAATATTAAGAAGAGCATTGTGTGCCAACTTGACTTGTGAATTCCTACCATCCGTCAAAGCATAGTAGTGAGAAATTTGTTAATTAAGTCAAGCTGGCCATTGGCCTATGGATAGTAAGGTGTTGAGTTTTCATGTCGAATACCCAACTTCTCGGTAAGTTCAGACATCATGAAATTGCGAAAATGACTACCGAAAATAGTAACGATATGATTGAATATGAACAATGCTATGGTTTTCCCGGTATTATCAAATGTAGGCATCGCCTCAGCCCATTTAGTAAAATAATCCACGGATACGATAAGTATATATGCCCCCCGGTCGAGTGTGGGTTACATGTCATGAAGTCAATTCCCCATTTAGCGAATGGAACAACGGAAACTATAGGGTAAAGAGGAGTAGGATGAGACTGTATCTTATTTTTATATGTTTGACAAGCGTGGAATTTTTGAGCGCCAGTAATGTGATCCTTAAAGAACTAAGGCCATAAGTAACGAGCTCGTAAGATCTTATTATCAATCAAAATATATAGAGGGCCGATGAGTGAAATATTACCCAAGTTTCCGTTGTACAAAACATTGTGTGTTGGTTTAGGAACAGGGGAAACAATAATGGCAATAGATAGATTCGAAATCTGTTCGTAACTCTCTCTGGTCTCAGGTTCTAGAAAGAGGATATAATGATGATACCCATCATCCCATGGGGTATCTTCCATGGACAAAATTATCATGATCATCTCATCGGTGTGAAACACCATGTGAAATGGATCTGTAGATGTGTATAAGAGAGAAAGGGGAGAAGGAGTTGTTGATTGAATAGGTTGATAAGCCAATTCAACTGGACTTAAAGGCATTTGATCATCGTAATGAAAACAGTCGTCAGAGCTAGGTGTTGGATTACTGAGAGGGGGGGTGAATCAGTAATAGAGCAATTGAATCCATTTTAACCATATAATCCAAGTGTTATATCATTGAATCATTATCATCCAATAACTGCAGAGTAAATAAACAATGAACAAATGAACAATCATACACATACACAGTACACCAGTGTTTTACGTGGAAACCCAAATTGAGAGAAAACCATGGAATGCTTTTTCATATATGTCTTGAAGAATTACATTCATTGGAAGCACCAACTTACCTTGTTTTCCAGCTGCAGCTGGAAGGAGGCTCCAACCCCCTAGTTTCTCAAGTTACAACCTGAGGGAAGCTCCAACTCCCCAATTTTCTGGCTACAACCAGAAGGAGGCTAGAACCCCCTATGTTCTCTGTCTACAACTAGATGGTGGCTACAACCACCTATCCTTGCCCCATCCTACCACCCTGAAGTAGAAGTAGAATGATGGAACCACTATCACACTATCACTGTGAGATATACTTTTGTAAACCTGTACCAATAAATCTGAACCGTGCATCAACCATGCATCAACCTGTACCTCAACCTATAATCAACCTGTACCATAAACAAGTGCATCAACCTGTAATCAACCTATACCATAAACAAGTTCATCAACCATGCATCAACTTGTACCTCAACCTATAATCAACCTGTACCATAAACAAGTGCATCAACCATGCACCAACCTGTAATCAACCTGTACCATAAACAAGTGCATCAACCATGCACCAACCTATAATCAACTTGTACCATAAATAAGTGCATCCAACCATGTACGAAGTATGTACCAATCATGTGTCAACTACTCATCAACTATGACTCATCAATATGTACCAACACCATCAACTATACACCTCATGTATGTGCACCAACTCATGAACTACTTGTCTCAACCCTGTACTCAACATGTGCCACAACCAAAAGCCCTCATCAATTTCATCATCCAAATATGATTAGTAGCTCTGTAATATACTTGGTGTATATGATCACATTCCTGCAAACCTTCCTTAACTTTAAAAACAAGAGACTAGCATTTTCATCAAACTTTTCTTTAGTCTCACATGCCTAGTTTTGGATTAGTCAACAACCCTAATTTGAAGTAATCATAACTTTTAACCTATAATGTATAGAGATCTAAACCTGATATACAATGTTCTTCAGTGTGTTTAATTCAATTCCTCCAAGGGTCACTACTTGGAACCTCTCAGAAAAGGAGTTATAGAAAAAATGGCATACCTTGCTGAATTCTGGCTTATTCTAGAGAGCGACCTTGTAGAGCATGCCCCACAGAAAATGTTTGATGAAATGTTCTGAAACTGTTACACAACATACTACAGACTATACCCTAACCAACACATTTTGTCCCACTTAATGTGGATCTATTATGAAGAAGTTAGGACGTTTTTACACGAAACACCTGATTTTGACCAGTTTCAAGACTGGCCACAAACCCTATTTTCCACGGAGTGTAACTCCCAAAATACAACGAACCACAAGATAAATTGTTAACCACGGATACTTGGATATTTTTTCCCACTTTCATAGAAATTTTAGAATCTTAATCATTATATAAAAAATGTTATAGAGAAAATGGTGAGATGACCTGTAAATAACATACCTTAGAAAGCACCATCGAAAGAATCTATCCTTCCTTGCATTTCGGCCTTATTTTCTTCACTTTCCTTAGAATTTCAGGTTAGATATCATTTTTTTACCTCAGACACCTATAGATATTCAATATGCTCAAGTGTGATTCAAATGAGAGAGCCTTGCGTCTTATTTATACTCTCCAAGTAGCTTCCTTAAAAACATCTTCTAGGTCACTTCGCCCACTTTCCTTATTTTAGGGTTGGGTCCACTTCTAATTTCTCCATTAAATTTATTATCGAAATAATTTATTTTGTATTCACATTGAATTATAATGCACTCATCACTTCAGATTATTATTTACCTTTTAAAATCTCTTAAACCTCTTTGACTACTTTGACCTTTTGGGGCTTCTAGATGACATGTGAGGGTCCTCCAACTTCGTAAGGCCATAACTCTCAAACTGTGAGGAGTTATGTGACGTTATACATACCACCAGAAATGAAATGACATGTACTATCCATATAGAATAGTATTATTTGAAAATATGTCATAACTCATACCGTTACCCATCAAACAAACTTGGGTCCATTACCTAAACCTGGGGTCTCCAACTTCTCATGGCTATAACTCTCTAGCCGTGAGGAATTATGTGGCGTTCCACATACCACCGGAAATGACATGACAAGCACTATCCATCTAGGATATTTTCCTTGAAAAAATCACTTTCCTTCATCTCATTATTCCACAATTAAGCATGGGTTCTCTTACTCCACAAAGCGTCTTCTCGTGAGGGCTTTCACCATAAGGGGACCACTTTGGAGTTCATCCATATTTACCTCTTATAAACCATGACAAAAAAATAATGAGTCATATTTACATCAAACAATATTGGGTCCATTACCCAAACCTTTGTGCTACGGGGCTTTCTTCAAGGGTTGACATCAATGACAACCAACCTTAATCAACAATCTCCCCCTTTGGTATTGATCGCAACACTCTGATGCAATACTGAAATCATATCACTCATGTTCCCTCTGGAACCATTCCTTTGTCCTCTACATCTGATAAATATGCACCCCCTTGAACCATGCCTCTATCCTCTGCATCTGATAAATCTTCTCCCCCTGGAACCATGCCTTTGTCCTCTGCATCTGATAAATCTCTCCCCCTTTGTCATCAATGGCAAAGGTATCTTTCCATCCGAGGATACTCCCCCTGATAAACTGTCCTCTTATGGTGCTTCCTCATGTACATCTAAGACATATAAGATAAGCATTCAAAAAGAGTTCATTTTTGGAGTAGAAATAACTCCAAGTCTTTGGCGAAGATAGTCAAAGGCTTCCCATGGAAGTGGTTTTGTAAAGATGTCTTCCACTTGTTCTTTTGTGCCCACATACTCAACTCTGATGTTCTTTTCTGCAACCTATTCCCGTAGAAAGTGATACTTGATTGGAATGTGCTTCGTCTTGGAGTGCATCACTAGGTTTTTTGAGATATTGATGGCAATTGTATTATCACAATATATTGGAATGGGCTCATCATACTCAACTTGTATATCTGTCAAAGTTTGTTTCATCCAAAGAACCTATGTACAACATGTTGTTGTTGCAATATACTATGCCTTAGCTATAGATAGAGATACCGATGATTGTTTCTTGTTTAGACATGATACCAAACACTCAGCTAAGTAGAATGCTACTCCACTGGTGCTTCGTTGGTCATCAATACAACCTACCCAATCTGCATCTGTGTAGGAAATAAGTGATAGATATTTCCCTTTTGGATACCATAATCCAAACTCTTTTGTTCCTTTGAGATATCTGAAGATCCTCTTTACTGTTAATACATGTGATTCCTTTGGTGCTGCTTCAAATCGTGCCACCTGTCCAACTGCCTGCATTACATCTGGTCTGGATGTTGTCACATATAGTAGGCTGCCAATCATTGATCTATATTGGCTCTGATATGTAGACTTTGAATCATCATCTTTGCTCAACTTACAACTGGTTTGCATGAGAGTGATAATTGGTTTGCAATCTTCCATTCTGAAACTCTTTAGAATTTCTATGATATACCTGGTTTGAGAAATAAAAATTCATTGGTTTCTTTGACGTATCTAAAGTCCTAGAAAGAAGGATAGTTCTCCAAGTAACGACATTTCAAATTCATTTTGTATGTCTTTTTCAAATTTTTGGCTTAACCTGTCATCATCACTACCAAAAATAATATCATCAACATAAACTTCAATTAATAAAATATTACCTTGATGTAGAGGTTGTTGTCTGCACTTCCTTTTCTGAACCATGCTTGTTGCAGATGCTTATCCAGTCTAGAGTACCATGCTCTAGGAGCCTGTTTTAGACCATACAAGGCCTTATTTAATTTACACACATAGTTTGTGTTCTCTGACAACTGAAATCCTTCTGGTTGTTCAATGTAGACTTCTTCTTCAAGTTCCCCATTTAGAAAAGTTGATTTTACGTCCATCTGATATACTTTAACATTTTTGGAGCATGCATAAGATAAAAGAAAATAGATTGCTTCCATTCTGGCAACTGGGGAAAATGTCTCTTCAAAGTCGATTCCTTCAATCTGTGCATATCCTTTACATACCAATCTAGCTTTATTCCTTGTAACATGTCCATCTTCATTCAATTTATTCCTGAAAACCCATTTTCTGTCGATCACATTCTTATTCTTTGGTCTTGGAACCAATTCCCAAGTGTCATTTTTCTCTATTTGATCCAATTATTCATCCATGGCCTTATTCCAAAATTCATCCTTGCTAGCTTCTTCAAAACAGTTTGGTTCAATTGTAGATAAGAGTGCTAGGTGTGTTTGTTCTAGTGAACGGATTTTTCTTCTAGTCTCAATCCTGCATCTTTGTTTCCAATAATCTGATCTGAAGGATGATTCTTCTGTACTCATTTGCTAGGTGTCTTTGGAGATACTTGCTGAACTTGATCTTCTACTTCTGTCGGATTCTCTTCATCTTCATCTTCCTCTTCTTCTTCTTTTTCATCTTCTTCTTCAAAAAGTTGCTCCATTGATTTGTTTTCTTCTTTCTTTGATTATGGTCTGCCTGTTTCATCAATTGTTACATTGATGCTTTCCACAACTTTGTTTAATCTTAGATTGTAACACTTGTATTCTTTCCTTGTACTTGAGTAACCAACAAGTATTCATTTGTCCACACAAGAGTCAAACTTTCCCATTCTTTCATCTTCTCTTTTGATGTAGCATTTGCTTCCAAAAACTCTGAAGTGCTTCACATTTGCTGGTATTCCTTTCCATAGCTCGTAGGGAGTTTTATCAGTGTTGTTTCTGAGAATTACTATGTTTTGAATGTGAACTGTTGTATGCACTACCTGTGTCCAAAAAATATCTGTCAACTTTGAATCCATTATCATTTTTTGAGCCATTTCTTGTACTGTCTTGTTCTTTCTTTCAACAACTCCATTCTGTTGAGGTGTCCTAGCGATGGAGAATTGCCTTTTTATTCCACGATTGCTGCAGTAGTCCATAAATTCCTTTGAGGTGAATTCTCCTCCATTATCCAATATTAAGCATTTGATTCTTGAATCCATCTCATTTTCAACCATTTCCTTGTAGATCTTGAAATTTTCAAAAGCTTTTGATTTGTTCTTGAGAATGCAAACTGCAGTCATTCTTGTATAATCATCAACTAATAACATAAAGTATCTCTCACCTTTTAATCCGTTTGTTGTAGTTGGTCCAACTAGATCAATATGCACAATTTCCAGTGGTTTTGTTGTTGAATATTCCTTTTATTTGAACCTGGTCTTTGTTTTCTTTCCTTGTTGTCAATGCTTGCACAAAATGTTGGTTGGTTTCATGATCTGGGGAATTTCTCTGACTGCTTCTCTTCTGCTGACTTTGACAAGGTTATCAAAATTCATGTGACCCATTCTTCTATGCCATAGCCAAATTTCATCTTCCTTTTCTAGACAACACTTTTCATTTCCAATTTCTCTTAACACATATATGTTGCTTGAAGTTCTTGCAGCTATAGCGACCAATTTCCCTGAAGCTTCTTTTCTTATCTCACACTTTTGTGAATCGAAAGTAACTTTATGACCTTGGTCACACATTTGACTCACACTTAAAAGATTATGTTTCATATCTTCTACTAGTAGAACATTTTCTTCCTTTTCATTCTTGTTCCCAATTCGGACTGTGCCTTTTCCAATGATTTTGGATGAATCATCATTTCCAAAGGAGATTGATCCATCTATTTCCTTTCTTAATGTAAGAAACTTGTCTCTATCACCTGTCATGTGTTTTGAACATCCACTGTCAACATACCAACCACGTTTCTTCTGTTTAGCTTGTAGAGCGATTGTGCATTCTTCATTGCTATACCGATCTTGCTTTATTATCCATGTCATTTTCCTAGGTTCTTGTTTGTGACTCTGTTGAGGTTCTTTAGAAGGGACTGCCATTCTACAATTTTTGGCCATGTGTCCAAAATTGTTACATTTGTAACATTCCACTTTAGTGCTCAGAGATTCAAACATGTTGTAACTTCTTCTCTGTGTTTCACTAGGTCTTCTTGAATAACCCCTTTGTGTATGGCTCTCAAAGTAGTTATTGTCCCTGTTGTTAGCTCTGCAATTTACAGCTTTATGTCCAAAATTATTACATGCATAACATAAACAAAAAAATATAGTTTGATACCTGCTAGTTGAAGATCTTATGAAAGGAGGTGCTCTTATGAATCCTTCTTCTGCTTAATGCATGTCTATCTATTGTTGATTCTGAAATCTGAATCTTCTCGGTGGAGGAGTGTCCCTATAATCTTCCTTATATGTCCTTTTATCCCCTTTAATTGTTTTTGCATAACTTTTTGGATTTGTTTCTTACTCTGTTGTTTTGGAGCTTGATCCCTTTTCTGTCTGATTGTATCCAAGTCTGGACTTGTCAAGATAAGATTTTTTACTATTGATAATGTCATCCAGAACTTTTGAGCTATTCTGCATATTTTTCTTTTGAATATCCTTTCTTAGTGTGACAATCTTTGCTTCCAGGTTTCCAATGATCATGTCCTTTCCTTCTAGTTGTTCTTTGAGTGCTTCTTCAATTCTTTT
>ML791524.1:90928-122785 GCA_009831015.1 Picea engelmannii
GCTTCCTTAAAAACATCTTCTAGGTCACTTGGCCCACTTTCCTTATTTTAGGGTTGGGTCCACTTCTAATTTCTCCATTAAATTTATTATTGAAATAATTTATTTTGTATTCACATTGAATTATAATACACTCATCACTTCACCTTATTATTTACCTTTTAAAATCTCTTAAACCTGTTTGACTACTTTGACCTTTTGGGGCTTCTAGATGACATGTGAGGGTCCTCCAACTTCGTAAGGCCATAACTCTCAAACCGTGAGGAGTTATGTGACGTTCTACATACCACCAGAAATGGCATGACATGTATTATCCATATAGAATAGTGTTATCTAAAAATATAGCATAACTCATACCGTTACCCATCAAACAAACTTGGGTCCATTACCTAAACCTGGGGTCTCCAACTTCTCATGGCCATAACTTTCTAACCGTGAGGAATTATGTGGCGTTCCACATATCACTGGAAATAACATGACAAGAACTATCCATCTAGGATATTTTCCTTGACAAATTCACTTTCCTTCATCTCATTATTCCACAATTAAGCATGGGTTCTTTTACTCCACAAAGCATCTTCTCGTGAGGGATTTCACCATAAGGGGACCACTTTGGAGTTCATCCATATTTTCTTTTTATCAACCATGAAAAAAAAATAATGAGTCATATTTACATCAAACAATATTGGGTCCATTACCCAAACCTTTGTGCTACTGGGATTTCTTTAAGGGTTGACACCAATGAAAACCAACCTTAATCAACACTAGGTACTATCCAAGGGTCTTGAGACTTAGGGATTTCACCAACAGTGGTCGAGATCATGTTAATCAAAGTGACAAAATGAGTAGGAATATCGAGTGGTGGGAAGGGGAATGATGCAGACCCCCTACCTTTGTAGGGTCCATTGACCTCCCGGTCAATGGATCCTTCTTCTCTCTGAGTCAGATCGACTCTTCGATTCCCTGCTGGAATCATGTTATCTGATCCACATGCCCTAATGAAACTGTGTCCGTGCAAACAAACACCTGACACAAGATTTCCCCATGCGACCACAACCTGTGACGGCACGCCTTTGAAAAGGTGCTTTGGGATTCGAGACCTCAGGTGTTCTGTTTGAAAATCACCCAAGTATCTTAAGTCTCGATCCCTGATTGACGATTTCTCTCCAGTGACCAGATCTATGGTCCTGCACTCTCCTCGATCGACGACTGCGATCGTATCGTGACTTTGCGTGTCGAGATATTCTAAATGAGCCACCTCTGACTCTCCATTCCCTGAACTCTCGATCCCCAGGTTAAGCACCTAGACTTGCTATCTCCTCCCTTAACCTTCTTCCATGTGACCCTCTGCTATGACCTGGGGCCAACCTCCTTCGCGTGTCGGGACTTTGCGTTTCTCGAAGTTGAATCTCAACCCAACGTTGCCCTCGAAAGCTCAATCCCTAAACTTTCGAAGTCCCTCATGCATATCAACAGCCATGAATCTCTAACGATCTGATGGCTAAGATCATATCACGAGTTTGGGCCTCACGAATTCTCAAATTCATCCCTTTGACTTCCTTGTGTCGTGAGTCAGTGAAATGTCGAACCCTCGCCACGTGTCTTCATTGATGGACAGCTAGGATCTCTTTGCCTTCCAGCTCCCCGTGTATTTGTTCCAGTCTTCACCTTCATTCTCCCGGTGCCCAATCCTCCGATGTTTATGGATCTTCGCCACCTGTCACTCCATATCTTACAGTCTAGAATGATTTCGTGATTTTTCCTTTCGCGAGTTTTATCCTCTACTCCTTGCAAATATATCGATGTCTAATTACATCAACACCCTAGATATGCTACCACCTGTCCTCCTGACAATGGATTGTTTTGATCATTTCGAAACTTCAGGACTTTGACGAGTCCACTCTCCTACATACACAAGGGTTAAGTCTCGTGTGTCTTCCTCTAGATGCAACGACTTTTGGTCCTCTATGCTCAAATCTGACGGTTCAGATCTAATCTCCTCCTGTTCACATTCTCTCCTATCTGGACTCTATTCATATGGTATAGATTCTTTCCACAGTTCTGAATCCAACGGTCCATCGTTGCTCCTCCTCCTGAGCTTTCTTTTGCTTTATGAATTAGAATATTTTCTAAGTGTTGAAGGTCTCGGCCTTCGATTCTTCCCCCTGCCAGCATTATTCCTTTCGGTCTCATCTGCATTCTGGAAACGCTATCCCTCCTGAGCTTTGGTAACGAAGCTTGACCTCGACTCAGGTGTGTACTTCCACTCTACATGAAAACTTGCACTGTCTCTCCTGAGCTTCTTGACTTAGAATAGTCCACTTTTCGCATACTGCTTGTGTTATCTCTCCTGATCTTACGAACTTGAAAGTAGTTCACCTCTACATACACTCCTTATGTTTGATGAGCCCTCAAATGGTTGACTTTAAACACTTCATCCTAGTGTTGGTCTAATGCACTCCTTGCACAATTCTTCCCTCTAAATTACTCAACAACTTTGTTTCCTTGAGATTCAATTGCTCAGACCTCAAATATCTTTGTCCCTTATGTCCCTCGAAGAGATGCAAGTTCCCTCCTGACAACTTCTTCTCAAGCACTCTTTGTTGAGCCTACAAAGTATTTAGTAACTCTGTGAGTGTCTTCTCCTGGACACTTCTCTTCTTTTCGAACTCGAAAAATAGTTCCTTGTGCACTCCTTTCACTCACTCAATGTCCTCCTGGAAGAGCTTCTCATAATCCTCAACAATTATGTCCCTATGTGCCTTCCCTGCATAGTCCTACCTCCAAGGTGTTCAACAACCTTGAGGCTTCTCCCTTGAGCTTATGATTCCTCTGGCATGCCCTCCTGGCACGTTCTTGCTTGAATTCAACACAGAACTTAGAAGTGCACTCTTGCACTAGCTCGCAGAGTCCTCAACACTTTGTCATGCAACCCCTTGCATTTAAGCCACAAAGAACCCAAACTGAAATCAGAGAAACTCACAGATAGTAAATTTTGTCTATCTCTGCAGATGGAATCTAACATACATATACAACATATGCATAAAACACATAAATATGACATTCATGAAACAAATAAACACACATAAACACAAATGCAGGAAAGACTGCCTTTTCATTAATATCATAATGTATGTACAAAGGTTACAAAATCTCGGACTGCAACAGAGTCTTGACTCTCTCTTCTCTTCTTTTATTCTAATATCCCATCTACCTCTCTCAGAACTAATGAATCTAGATACAAATATCTTTTTACAAAAGGGGGCTCCTCGAGCTCTTCCCTCCATCTCACATACTCTCATTAATTACATTGAATTACATTCAATGGTTGTCTAGTCCGAATCAGATCTAGATCTCAGCCTTTCAACCATTAAAGGCGACTCTACCTACAACCTGTGCAAAAGCATGGCTTGGTTCTACTAGCCTTACAAACATTTAATTAGAATTTAAAATTTTAAAATGAGAGGGTTTCCTCCTCTCTCTTCCATGAATGCGCGTTGAATGTGCTGGCTGATGCCTTGCTGATGTGGAGCGATGCTCCTACATCATACTCCACTGCTACAAAAAATTCATCAGCTCCTGATCATGAGCTTCCCAGCTCTGTTGTTGAAATCCACCTGGATCCCAAACTATCTTCTGGAGTTTTCCATCTACTCCACTGCCTTGTTGTTGTTGCTTCTTCCCTTCTACTATGGAATGCTTCCTTCTGCACAGCTTCTCCTTGTTAGCAGTCTCATGTGCTAACCTCAACATCAACCTTTTGATTTCTTCTATCTCCTTATCCAGTTGTTCCAATGGATGGATCTCTGGAATTATTCTCTCCTGCACTTCCTTCATTGTAATGGGTGGATCAACTCGATCCCCCTTATTGTTTTCACCTCCCCTTGTTGCCACTCTACTGTGAATCCAATTCTACAGTCTCTCCTTGACTGACTTGTTTCTCAGTCACTTCTTCTGACAGACTAGATTCTTCCATTTCTCCTGTTGGTTCAGCTCCATCTTTTTCCAGCTTCTCCCTGGGATGGTATGCTCCATCTGTCTCCAACTTGATCTATTGGATGTGTTGAATTTTCACTATCACCCTTCTCTCTAGGAATTCCAATTATTCATATAAATCAACAAAGTCCATGTTGTCTACTTCCTCTTCTTCTGCAGGCTCCATTTCTTCAGTCATCCCCTATTCAGCTTCCTACCTGAAACGTTTGAGCAATTATGTTGAATTCTCTTCTCCTTCTGCTAGGGAAAATGTTAGTGTTTTCTCCTTATCTTCTTCCTTTATGACACTCACTGTTGATTGTCCTTCTTATACTTTTTCATCTGCAACACATGCTCTGGCCTCAACTAGGATGCTTGGTAGGAATATCTCAATTCCTCCAATGATCAGAATGCTCCTCTGATCCTCCTCTGTCAGCATTCCTTGTTGATCCAAACTCACCTCTGAGTTCATGAGACTATCAAACAGTCTCATCTCTTCTCCCTTTCCCACCCAGAAATATGGGATTTCTCTCCTGCCCATCTGGCAGGCTATGAGATCCTCCAATTATCTCATCTCATTGCCTGCCTGGAAATATGGACTTTCATTACTTCCCACCTGGCAGCTTCTAAGACCCTTCTCTGATCTCTTCTCCTCATCATCACTGAGACTCTTCCCAGCTTCTGGCTCATATATGTGAACCCCTTCCTCTTCACCTCTGATGATTTCAACATATCTCAGTTATCCTCCTAATAGCCTTTGTTGTCCTCTTGCCAACAATTTCTTAATCGACCATTTTACCTTCTTCTTCATGGTCCATTCATACACCCAATGCACTTTTTCATCATGTTGCATTTTAAATGCAAGCCTCTCCATTTGTGCCCTTACCTCACTAAGCTCTTGACCTATCTCAATCTTAATTCTCTATTGGCAGTCTTCTCTTGGACCACGTTCATGGCCTTCAATGGTCATCTTATTCCTCTCTAGTTTCATCCCACTTGGTTGTCAAATGTTTGTTGCCTACATGAAAATAGATCTCTATGCATAGAGCATCAACACTCTATCTTCAACACCTAATACCATTTGATGTTTTCACCTGAAATATACAGATGAAATTATGCTCTGATACCACTTGATGGTATCAAACTATATCTTATTTACATTTCCTCCCTCTTCCTGAAATATATAGACAGAAAGTGGCTTTGATACTACTTGATGTTGACCCCCTACCCTAGCAGGGTCCACTGACCTCCCAGTCGATCAATCCTTCCTCTCTCTGAGTCGGATCGACTCTTCGATTCCCTGTAGGAATCATGTTATGTGATCCACAGGCCCTAATGAAACTGCACCCATGCAAACAAGCATACGGCGCAAGATTTCCCCATGCGACCACATGATGTGATCACACGCATGTTAAAAGGCTCTTCGAGCTTCAGGACTTCGGGTGTTCTATTTTCAAATCACCCAAGCCTCTTGAGTCCCGATGCCCAATTGACGATTTTTCTCTAGTGATCAAATCTACAGTCTTGTGCTCTCCTTGATCGACGGTTGTGATCGTAACGCGATTTCACGTGTCAGGATATTCTAAATGAGACACCTCTGAATCTCCATTCCCAGAACTCCCAATCCCCGGGTTAAGCGCCTAGCCTTGCTACCTCCTCCCTTAACCTTCTTCCATGTGACCCTTCACCATGACCTTGGGGATCATGGCATTGGGGATCAGGCTTTCAATCTGGTCTAGTTCCTCATTCATTGATATTAACCAGTTTTCATCTTTACTGGCCTCATTAAAGTTCTTGGGTTCCACCATGGATATGAATGTTATATGTGATTGCTTGGTGTATTTTATTATATTTCTCTTGGTTTGTACACCTTTGTCTTTCTCACCAATTATATGACTTACATGATGATTCTTTCAAGTAATTATTGAGGAAGGATTTGATGTTGTCTGATGATTTGAGTTTGTCTGAGTGTTGTGTCTTCATCTAACTCAGAGTCTTCTTTTCCTGATTCTTGGACCCGTTCATATTTAGCTTCAGTTGTGTCTTTTGTAGTAGACTCAATATTGCTCACCTTTGCTTCTGAGACTCCTTCATCAACCTTTACATCAATGCAATCAACTAATTTATGCAGCCTCTTATTATAACATCTGTATCCTTTATTGTTTGTAGCATATCCTAAGAAGATGCCTTCATCAACCCTGTCATCATATTTGCCAAGTTTTTCATTATTATTCTTTATGTAGCACTTACTCCTAAACACTTTGATGTGTTTGATTGAAGTAGGTCTTCCATACCACAGTTCATAAGGTGTCTTGTCATTGTGTGGTCTGAGGTGGGAATTGTTAATAACATGGAATCTTATGTGTATTGATTCTACCGAGTAGGTTTGACCAATGTTCTTCTCATTCATCATTGACCTGGCCATTTGTTGAATTGTTCTTTTTTGCCTCTCAACTACTCCATTTTGTTGTGGAGTTCTTGGGATTGTGTATTCTCTCTTGATCCTATGTTTATCACAGAATTCCTTGAAATCACTTGACATAAATTCTCCTCCTCTGTCTGACCTTACTACCTTTAACCAGTTTCCTGTTTGATTTTCAGTTAAGTCCTTAATATTTTAAATTTCTCAAATGCTTCAGCTTTTTCTTTGAGAAAAGAAACCCAAGTGAGTTTGGAGTAATCATCAATGATCAACATGAAGTAGTTTTCCTTCCTTGTTCCTTCCTGTCTTTATGGTCCAAATAAATCCATATGAACTAGTTGGAGTGGTTTCTCTGTTGAAGTAGAGCTCTTGGATTTAAACTGTGTCCTAGTTAGCTTTCCTACTTGGCAAGGTTTACACACAGAATCTTGTGGCTTGGATATCCTTGGAAGATCTTTTACTGCCTCAAGATTTTTGAGATTGATTAAGTAGTCAAAGTTTAGATGTCCAAGTCTCCTATGCCATAACCATCTCTCATCATGTTTTTTTATATGACACTCTTTTATATCTTCTTTCATCACATATACATTATTTTCAGTCCTTATACCTTTAGCCACCATTTGTCCTGAGTTTACAGACTTTATCTTACAATCTTTGGAAGTGAACACCACTTCACATCCTCTGTCACACATCTAACTTACACTGAGCAAGTTATGTTTCAGTCCATCTACAATAAGAACATCTTGGGATTTTCGTTTTCCATTATTTAAGCTCACCATCCCTTTACCCTTGATTTTACTTGGTTCATCATTTCCAAAGATCACATTTCTTGTTTTGCTTTTACTTATAGACAAAAACTTGTCCTTGTCTCCAATCATGTGCTTGGAGAATCCACTGCCTATATACCAAGGGTTCTTTTGTATTTGAGCTGACAACACTAATCCACACTTGTCACTTTATTTCTTCTTCCAAACCTTGACATTTTCAGCATAGGGGTTCAAATATGGTTCATAGTTACTTAAGCGATAGTCAACAGCTTTATGTCCATAATTATGGCAAGTGTAACATTCTAGTTCATTGAATAAAGGATCATAATGATTATTATGCTTAACCTGTGTCCTTTTCCCAACCATCACATGATTTGTAGTATGTGATTGTTTGTTACTTGGTTGTCTCATTCTTTGTTGTGACATATATCTATTCCTTGAGTGTCTTGATTACTCATATCTAAATTTTAAGGAGCACTTTATAGCTTTGTGACCAAAGTTAGAACAGTAAAAACAATATCCATAGAAAAATCCTTTGTACCTGGAAAATGGTTGTCTCCACAAAACAAACCTCCTCTTCTCTGTTCTGCATATATTTATAATGCCTAGTCCTCTCCCAAATCATACACCTAACTCTTTGTTCCCTCTGGCGATTACACTAAGTTAGTTCTTCATCCATGGTCGTTATGCTGAGACTCTTTGGCTTCTCTGGAAACTATTGTCTTAGACCCTTTTCCATCTATCAATCGTCTCTATGATGAGTCTTCATACCACTGTCAGATACCTTGAGACTCTTCAGCTTCTCTGACAATCACCTTGCAACCTCTTCTAATTCTCTGGTTGAACCCATCAGTGGATTTCTGCAGTTACAATGAGTTCATCTCTAGCAGTTACTGAAAAAACCCTTGTGAGCTCATCCCTTTGGCACTTTTTCCTTTCTTGAGAAAACTACAAAGTGGATGTTTATCTTTTCTAGCTAAGCCCCTTCCTTTCACATGACCATCGGTGGTGACCGTATGCCTAACCAATATTCATTTCATGATTTCACATTTCGGGTGACCAGTTGTGAGTCATCGTGGTTTTCCTGACTCACAAAACTTAGAAATGGAGCCTAGCATGGCTAGCTCCTTCCCTTCTCTCCCGTTGATGTGACCACTAGCTGTGACCAGGGGCCAAGCATGAGGGTGCTTCGCGATTTCGCATTTCACGAAATTCTACTGCGAGTTTCCTTGAATCTCCCAACTTACGAAATATGAAATAATCCATACGGATTTAATGGTCCAGATCTTTTCCTTTGATAGACGGCTATGATCAAATCCAAATTTCATGTTTCATGATTTCCTAATGTGTGTTGCTTCCAAACTCACGATACGCGAAACTCTAAAATGACTTCATATCATATCAATGGTCCAGATCTTTCCCTTTGATCGATGACTGCGATCAAATCATGATTTCTCATTTCACGATTTCCTGATGTGTGTTTCTTCCAAACTCATGATACGCGAAACTCCGAAATGACTGCATATCATATCAAATGGTCAAGGTCTCTGCCTCTGATCAACGGTTGCAATCAATATCGCTATTTCATGTTTTGCGATTTCCTGTTGTGTGTTGCTTCCAAACTCATGATACGCGAAACTCTGAAATGACTTCATATCAGATCAATGGTCTAGATCTTTCCCTTTGATTGATGGCTACAATCAAATCACGATTTTGCATTTTGCGATTTTCTACAACTCTCACCTTTTACTTCTCTAGCTCGCAAGTCAGCGAAATGTTGATCTCTCACCACGTTTCCTCTGGATCCAGCGACTCAGATCATTTCGCAACTTCCTATTTCGCAGAGTTGGAGGATGGCTCTTACCCATTATCCTCTTCACATTTATACTGGATCTAATGACTGCTATTCCTTCGCACTCCAATCCAATGGTTGAGGTCTAATCTCCTCCTTTGCACGCTCCTCATGTTTGTACTCTAATCTGGTAGCCATCCGGTATTCTGGATTGGTGATCCAACGACCATTGTTTCTCCTCCACTTGAGCTTTGGCTTTCTCAGATCTCTAAGTGTTAAAGGTCGTGACCTTTGATCCTTCTGCAAGCCTTGATGACTTGGACCTTGTCTGCATTTTTGGGAATGCCATCTCTCCTAAGATTTGGAAAAATTTACCCTCACCGCTAGCGCAAACTTGTGCTCTACGTGCAACTCTGCACTATCTCTTCTGATATTTCTCGTCTCTGCATAATGTCTTCTTCTCCTCCTGAGATTACGCTTCTTTCCAAGCTCTGATCTCTGCAGTGCCTTCACTGTTGTTCTTTCCATGCACACTCTGCCTGTAATCCTACCAACATCATTGATGTTCCTTCTATCAATGACAAGCAAACTCTGCCTGTAAACATGCCAACAATCTCCCCCATTGGCATTGATGGAAACCTTGAATAGCTCAACTGTTCTACTTCGATCTCCAACTACAGCATCCAGAACTTTTCTCCCCCTTTGACATCAATGTCAAAGAAAACATGCTCCCCTTGAGTTGTTGCAGTAGTTTTCAGAGGTATCAGATATTCAACCAATACATACTCCCCCTGACAAGATGGACCCTCTTAGGTTGATAGTGAGGTCACGCCCAACTTCTTGCGTAGATACTCAAAATGAGCTTCTGCAAGCGGTTTAGTGAAGATATCAACAATCTAATCTTTGGATGGAATATAGTGCAAAGAAACCACAAAGTTGGTTACCTGTTCCCTCAAGAAGTGATACTTGATGAGTATATGATTGGTCTTGGACTAGAAGACAGGATTCTTTGACACACTAATTGCACTGGTATTATCACAATGGATTGGAATCAATGTAGTATAATTTACCTCCAAGTATGCAAGTGTCTGAATAATCCACAATACTTGGTTACAACAGGTGGCAGGTGCAATGTATTCAGCTTCTATAGTTGATAAGGAAATGGAACCTTTCTTCTTGCTCAATCATGATACAAAGGCATCTCCTAAGAAGAATGCACATCCTCTCATTCTTTTCCTTGCATCCACGCATTTAGCCCAATCAACATCTTAATAGACTGATAGTTGAAAAATATTATTCCTAGGATACCATATGTCGTAGTCCATTATTCCTTTCAAGTATATAAATATTCTTTTGACAGCTAACAAATGACTCTGTTTAGGTGTAGCCTGATACCTTCCTACCATTCCAACAACATGCATTATGTCTGGACGGGATGTTGTGATATGCAATAGGCTTCCTATCATAGACCTATATGAACTCTGATCAAGATCAAGTGAAACATCATCCTTGTTTAACTTACATCCAGTGACCATAGGTGTGCTCATAGGTTTAGAATATTCCATTTGAAACCTTTTCAACATTTCCATTAGATATGTTTCTTGAGAAAGAAATATTCTTTCAGGCCTCTGAGTAATTTGCAGACCCAGAAAAAATGATAGTTCCCCTATCATAGACATTTCAAACTTAGAATGCATGGAAGAAGCAAACCATTGTACCAGTGAAGCATTATTACTACAGAAGATGATGTCATATACATAGACCAAGACAATGACCAAATCATTACCCTTTGTTTTGATATATATATTGTTGTCAATTGCTCCTCTCTTGAACCCTTTGTCTTGTAGATACATATCTAGTCTGTGAAACTAGGCACGAGGAGCTTGTTTTAACCCATATAAGGATTTCTTCATATTGCAGACAAAATCAGGGTTATCTGACAGTTGGAAACCCTATGGTTGTTCCATATAGACTTCTTCCTTTAGATATCCATTTAGAAAAGCATACTTGACATCAATTTGAGAGACTTTAAACTGTTTATGACAAGCATAGGCAAGAAACATTCTAATTGCTTCCAATCTTACTACGGGCACAAATGTTTCATCAGATTCCAGTCCTTCTATTTGAGCATATCCTTTGCAGACCAATCTAGCTTTATTTCTTACAATGTTTCCTTTCTCATTCATCTTATTTTTGTAGACCCACTTTGATCCTATTACATTTTTATCTGCTGGCCTAGGAACGAGTTCCCAAGTTTCAATATTTTCGATCTAGTCCAGTTCCTCATTCATTGATATTAACCAATTTTCATCTTTACTAGACTCATTAATGTTCTTGAGTTCCACCATGGATATGAATTCTATATGTGATTGCTCGGTTTCTTTGATTATCTTTCTCCTGGTTTGTACACCTTTGTCTTTCTCACCAATTATCTGATTTGAAGGATGATTCTTTCGAGTAATTATGGAGGAAGGATTTGATGTTGTCTGCTAATTTGAGTCTGTCTAAGTGTTGGTGTCTTCATCTGACATAGAGTCTTCTTTTCCTGATTCTTGTACACGTTCATATTCAACTTCATTTGTGTCTTCTGTAACAGACTCAATATTGCTCACCTTTGTTTCTAAGACTCCTTCATCAACCTTTACATCAATGCAATCAACTAATTTGAGAAGCCTCTTATTATAACATCTATATCCTTTACTGTTTGTAGCATATCCTAATAAGGTGCCTTCATCAGCCTTATCATCATATTTTCCAAGGTTTTCATTATTATTCTTTATGTAGCACTTACTCCCAAAGACTTTGAAGTGCTTGATTGAGGCATGTCTTCCATACCACAGTTCATAAGGTGTCTTGTCACTGTGTGGTCTAAGGTGGGATTTGTTAAGAACATGGACCGTTGTGTGTATTTCTTCTACCCAGTAGGTTTGACCAATGTTCTTCTCATTCATCATTGACCTAGCCATTTGTTGAACTATTCTGTTTTGCCTCTAAACTACTCCATTTTGCTTTGGAGTTCCTGGGATTGTGTATTCTCTCTTGATCCCATGTTTATCATAGAATTCCTTGAAATCACTTGACATAAATTATCCTCCTCTATCTGACCTTACTACCTTTAACCTGTTGCCTATTTGATTCTCAATTAAGGCCTTAAATATTTTAAATTTCTCAAATGCTTCAACTTTTTCTTTGAGAAAAGAAACCCAAGTGAGTCTGGAGTAATCATCAATGATCAGCATGAAGTATGTTTCCTTCCATGTACCTTCCTATCCTGATGGTCCACATAAATCCATATGAACTAGTTGGAGTGGTTTCTCTGTTGAAGTAGAGCTCTTGGATTTAAATTGTGTCCTGGTTATCTTTCCTACTTGGTAGGGTTTACACACAAAATCGTGTGGCTTTGATATCCTTGGAAGATCTTTTACTGCCTCAATATTTTTGAGCTTGATTAAGTGGTCAAAGTTTAGATGTCCAAGTATCCTATTCTATAACAAGCTCTCATCATGTTTTCTTATATGACACTCTTCTCTATCTTATTTCAGCACATATACATTATTTTCATTCCTTATTCCTTTAGCCACCACTTGTCCTGATTTTACAGACTTTATCTTACAATCTTTGGAAGTGAACACCACTTCACATCCTCTGTCACACATCTGACTTACACTATATGACTTACACTGAGAACGTTATGTTTTGGTCCATCTACAAGAAGAACATCTTGGGTATTTCCTTTGCCATTATCTAAGATCACCATCCCTTTACCCTTGATTTTACCTGGTTCATCATTTCCAAAGGTCACATTTCCTATTTTGCTTTTACTTATAGACATAAAATTATCCTTTTCTCCAGTCATTTCCTTGGAGAATCCACTGTCTATATACCAAGGGTTCTTTTTTCTTTGAGCTGACAACACTAATCCACACTTGTCACTTTATTTCTTCTTCCAAACCTTGACATTTTCAATAGAGGGGTTCAAATATGGCTCATATTTCCTTAAGCGACAGTCAACATATTTATGTCCATAATTATGGTAGGTGTAACATTCTATTTCATTGAATAAAGTATCGTAACGACTGTTATGCTTAACCTGTGTCCTTTTCACAACCATCACATGATTTGTAGTATGTGATTGTTTGTTACTTGGTTGTCTCATTCTTTGTTGCGATAGATATCTATTCCTTGAGTGTCTTGATTGCTCATATCTAAATTTTAAGGAGCAGTTTATAGCTTTGTGACCAAAGTTAGAACAGTAAAAAAAATATCCATAGAAAAATCCTTTGTACCTAGAAAATGTTTTTCTTCTTTGAGCAGGTCGATTTCACTGTTCTACAGTTTCAGTTATGGTCCTTTTTCCTTCATTGTTCATTGGCGGCTGATTATCTTCCTTTGTTTCTCCATATTTATTGTTTTCAATGAATGTAGATTTGACAAACTTAATGCATTCTGTGTTGCTTGGATGATCATTACTTGATCCTTCTTCATAACCCAAACCAGTTTTCAAATTTGGATTCCTTTGTTGATTCAGAGTGGTGGCTAATCCTTCTAAGGCTTTAATGCTTGGAAGATTTTGGAGATATAATTCTTTAAACTTGTCCATTTCTTTTTTGAATTTTACTACCTCTTCTTCCAAGGCTTCACATCTTGCCTTCTTTTCTGATAACTGTTGTTTCAGAATGTCCTCTATTTTCTTTGCCTCTTCTAATTCCTCTTTGAGCAAGGCAAAGTCTTCATTAGGTTTTTTAATTTCTTTCTCGAACTGTATCAACAAATGTTTTTTCTTCTTCTTCTTGAGTCTGAGTCTAGCAATTTCTTCTAGAGCACTAATCAGTTCTCCTTCCAAGTCAACCACAACTTCTTCATCATCAACATCACTTCCTGTGATTTTAATACCACAATCCTCTTTGGCCATTAGCATAAAGTCATTAATCTTATCTTCACAAGAAGAGTCACTATCTGTGTCTCCTGAAGAGTCATCATTGTTTACACATAAGCTTTTCTTTTTACCAAATCTTTTGAATTTGTACTTCCCTTCACCTTCAGATTTTTGGTCCTTCTTCTTGTGTGGACACTTATATGCAAAGTGACCTATCCTTCCATAGTTAAAACATTTGAAGTGAAGCTTGACTTGGTACATTCTTTATTTACTCTTCTCACAAATTTTTCTTCAATTTCATCAGGCTCAGAATCCTCATTCTTATCTTCTTTAAATGATGCTTCTCTAGAGGTGGGCTTATCTTTAACTATCCTCATTTCATACGCAGTCAACGTTCCTAGTAGTTGATCAAAAGCCAAGGATTTTATATCATTAAGTTCTTCTATAGAAGAGACCTTCGAGTTGAACCTATCTGGCAGAGATCTCAAAATTTTCTGAACTAAAGAGGGTTCCTCAGTTTTTTCACCAAGTGCTTTCATGGCATTTACTAGTTCTTCAACTCTCAGAAAATACTTCCCAACAGTTTCATCTTCTTTCATCTGTAGCTATTCAAATTATACTTTTTAGGTTTGAACCTTGACATCTTTTACCTTCTCGTTACCTTCATAATTGCTAATGAGTTTATCCCACATGTCTTTGGCAGTTTCTAAATGCATAACATTTACAAATTATGCTTCTGCAAGCCCACTCAAGATAGCATTCATCGCCTTAGCGTTGAAGATAAATTCTAGCTTGTCATCCTTATTAGCAAGTACATATGGCTTTATGTAACCATTCTCTACCACATCCCAGACATCTACACCTAATGCCATTATGTAGGTTCTCATCCTAACTTTCCAGAAGGAAACGTTTGTTCCATTGGACAGAGGGGCCTTGTTTATTGAAGTTCCTTCATGGCTTGAAATGTTTAATCTTACTGATCAACCTTTAAATAAAAGGAACTGGCTCTGATACCAATTGTTGAACAAATGAGAGGGGGGGCCGTGAATCAATTGTCAGAGTACTTAAACAATTATGCTTATTTTAAACTCTTTACAAATCACTCAATGACAATCACAATAATGCAAGGAGGTAAGCAATAGAATATACAAAATCAATCACACATATGAATATACAGAGACAGATATTTCTTGAGGAAACCCATAAAGGGAAAAATCTCTTCTTCTTGATATGATAAGTAATCTTTATTTTCTTTACATTATCATACTTATGAGCTCCAAATCCTCTTGAGGCTACAACCTCTGTTTTGAAATCTACAACTTGTTGAGAGCACCAACTCTCTATTTTCTCTAGCACCCACTAGATGGAAGCACCAACTCCCTGGTTTCTCTAACACCCAATATAAGGAAGCATCAACTCCCTAATTGTTCCAGCACCAACTAGATGGAAGCACCAAATTCCAGTCACATAGGCACCAACCTATATAACAAAGAACAATAGTTCTCCCTTGCACCACCCTATCACCCTGTTTTTTCTGGCTGCAACCAGATGGAAGCTACAACTCCCTGTGTTCAAGCACCCACTTGAAACTCTAATGAAACCAGTCCTCCCTAGCACATCCCTACTACCCTAAAATAAAAATATTTTCTTTCTTGAATTTATTATAGTGATACAACATTTATCTATGTCTTGCCAGTCTCATCATTGTTCTGCTACACTGCTCTACTTTGCCTGCATCAGTGTCTCTCTTCTCGTCCCACTTGCACTTTTTGTTCTCCTTTATTTTATGCTCTGTGCACCATCTCCATTCCATTCACTATGCCTCTTCTATGCATTTCAACTCCTGCCCAAAACATGCCTTTTGCCGTGTAAAATTACTCTCAACAGAAGAAACCTCCTCTTCTTTGCTCTGCATATATTTATAATTCCTAGTCCTCTGCCAGATCATACACCTAACTCTTCATTCCCTCTGGCGATTACACTGAATCTTTTCTTCATCCATGGTTGTTACACCGAGACTCTTTCGATTCTCTGGAAGCTACCATCTTCGAACCTTTTCCATCTATCAATCATCTCTATGATGAATCTTCATACCACTGTCAGATACCTCGAGACTCTTCAGCGTCTCTGACAATCACCTTGAAGCCTCTTCGAATGCTCTGGCTAAAACCATCAATGGATTTTTGTAGTTACAATCAGTTCATCTCTAGCAGTTACTGAGAGAAATTTCGTGCACTCATCCCTTTGGCTCTTTTTCCTTTCTTGAGAAAACTACATAGTGAGCATTTATCTTTTCTGGCTAATCCCCTTTCCTTCACATGACCATCAACGGTGACTGTATTCCTAACCAATAGTCATTTCATGATTTCCCATTTTGGGTTATCAACTATGAGTCACATTGGTTTTCCCGACTTGCGAAACTCCGAAATGGAGCCTAGCATGGCTAGCTCCTTCCCTTATCTCCCGCTAATGTGACCACTAGTTCTGACCAGGGGCCAAGCACGAGGGTGCTTCATGATTTCATGTTTCGCGATCTTCAGCTACAAGTTGCCTTCAATCTCTTAACTTGCAAATTCCGAAATACTCCATATCAGATTTAATGGTCTAGATCTTTCCCTTTGATTGACGACTGCGATCAAATCACGATTTCACATTTCGTGATTTCCTGTTGTGTGTTGCTTCCAAACTCACAATATGCGAAACTCTGAAATAACTTCATATCAGATCAATGGTCCAAATCTTTCCCTTTGATCGACGAATGTGATCAAATCGCGATTTTGCGTTTCACGATTTCCTGTTGTGTGTTGCTTCCAAACTCACGATACATGAAACTCGAAAATGACTGCATATTAGATCAAACGGTCGAGGTCTCTCCCTCTGAACGATGGTTGTGATCAATATCATGATTTCTTGTTGTGTGTTTCTTCCAAACTCATGATACAAGAAACTCCAAAATGACTTCATATCAAATCAACGGTCCAAATCTTTCCCTTTGATCAACGACTGCAATCAAATCACGATTTCACATTTCACGATTTCCTGCAACTCTCACCTTTTACTTCTCCAGTTCGTGAGTCAGCAAAATGATGATTTATCACCACGAGTCCTCTAGATCCAACGACTCATATGATTTCACGACTTCATATTTTGTAGAGTTGGAGGATGGCTCTTTCCCATTATCCTCTTCTCAATTATACTGGATCTAAATGATGATAGTCCTTCATGCTCCAATCCGATGATTGAGGTCTAATCTCCTCCTTTGTGTGTTCCTCATGTCTTTACTCTGATCTGGTGGAGATCGGGTATTCTGGATTGGTGATCCAATGACCACTGTCGCTCCTCCTCCTCAGCTTTGGCTTTCTCAGATCTCTAAGTGTCAAAGGCCACGACCTTTTATCCTTCTGCGAGCCCTGATGACTTGGACCTCGTCTGCATTTCTGGGAATGCCATCTCTCATGAGCTTTGGAAAAAGTTACCCTTGTCCATGGTGCACACTTGTGCTCTAAGTGCAACTCTGTACTATCTCTTTTGGTATTTCTCTGTATTGTTTGCTTCTCCTCCTGAGCTTACACTTATTTTCGAGCTTTGATCTGCAGTTTCTTCGTTGTTGTTCTTACCATGCACACTCTGTTGTTCTTGCCATGCACACTCTGCCTATAATCCTGGCAACATCACTGATGCTCTTTCAATCAATGACAAACACACTCTTCATATAAACATGCCAACAATCTCCCCCATTGGCATTTATGGCAACCTTGAATGGTTGAACTTTTCTACTTAGATCTCCAACTGCAGCATCTGAACCTTTTCTCTCCCTTTGAAATCAATGTCAAAGAAAACATGTTCCCTCTGAGTTGTTCCAGTAGTTTTCGGAGGTACCAAATATTCAACCAATACATACTCCATATGACAAGATGGACCCTCTTAGGTTGATAGTGAGGTCATGCCCAACTTCTGGCGTGGATACTCAAACTGATCTTGTGCAAGTGGTTTAGTGAAGATATCAACAATCTTATCTTTGGATGGAATATAGTGCAAAGAAACCACAGAGTTGGTTACCTGTTCCCTCAAGAAATGATACTTGATGAGTATATGCTTGGTCTTGGACTAGAAGACAAAAGTCTTTGACACACTAATTGCACTACTATTATCACAATGGATTGGAATCGATGCAGTATAATTTACCTCCAAGTATGAAAGTGTCCGAATCATCCACAATAATTGGGTACAATAGGTGGCAGTTGTAATGTATTCAGCTTCTGTAGTTGATAAGGAAATGGAACCTTGCTTCTTATTCAACCATGATACAAGGGAATCTCCTAAGAAGAATGCACCTCCACTCATTCTTTTCCTTTCATCCATGCAGTTAGCCCAATCGGCATCTGAATAGACTGATAGTTGAAAATTCTGATTCCTAGGATACCATATGTCGTAGTCCATTGTTCATTTCAAGTATCTGAATATTCTTTTGACAGCTAACAAATGAATCTGTTTAGGTTCAACCTGATACCTTCCTACCATTCCAACAACATGCATTATGTCTGGACGAGATGTCGTGATATACAATAGGTTTCCTATCATAGACCTATATGAACTCTGATCAACATCAGGTGAAACATCATCCTTTCTTAACTTACATCCAATGACCATAGGTGTGCTCATAGGTTTAGAATCTTCCATTTGAAACCTTTTCAACATTTCCCTTAGATATTTTTCTTGAGAAAGAAATATTCTTTCAGACCTCTGAGTAATTTGTAGACCCATAAAAAATGATAGTTCCCCTATCATAGACATTTCAAAATTGGTCTGCAGGGAAGAAGAAAACCATTGTACCAGTGAAGCATTATTATTACAAAAGATGATGTCATCTACATAGACCAATACAATGAGAAAATCATTACCCCATGTTTTGATCTATAGATTGTTGTTAATTGTTCCTCTCTTGAACCCTTTGTCTTGTAGATATGTATCTAGTCTATGATACCAGACACATGGATCTTGTTTTAACCCATATAAGGTTTTCTTCAGCTTGCAGACAAAGTCAGGGTTATCTGACAGTTGGAAACCCTCTTTTTGTTCCATATAGACTTTTTACGTTAGATCTCCATTTAGAAAAGCTGACTTGACATGCATTTGATAGAATTTAAACTATTTATGACAAGCATAGGCAAGAAACATTCTAATTACTTCCAATCTTTCTATGGGCACAAATGTTTCATCAAAGTCCAGTCCTTCTATTTGAGAATATCTTTTGCAGACCAATCTATCTTTATTTCTTACAATGTTTCCTTTCACATTCATCTTATATTTGTAGACCCACTTTGATCATATTACATTTTATATGCTGGCCTAGGAACGAGTTCCCAAGTGTCAATCTTTTCTATCTAGTCCAGTTCCTCATTCATTGATCTTAACCAATTTTTGTCTTTACTAGCCTCATTAAAGTTCTTGGGTTCCACCATGGATATGAATTCTATATGTGATTGCTCGGTGTATTTGATTATCTTTCTCCTCGTTTGTACACCTTTGTCTTTCTCACCAATTATCTTATTTGCAGGATGATTCTTTCGGGTAATCCTAGAGGAAGGATTTGATGTTGTTTGCTGATTTGAGTCTGTCTGAGTGTTGGTGTATTCATCTGACTTAGGGTCTTGTTTTCTTGATTCTTGCACATGTTCATATTTAGCTTTAGTTGTGTCTTCTATAGCAGACTCAATATTGTTTACCTCTATTTTTGAGACTCCTTCATCAACCTTTACATCAATGCAATCAACTAATTTGAGAAGCCTCTTATTATAACATATGTATCCTTTATTGTTTGTACATATCCTAAGAAGGTTCCTTCATCAGCCCTGTCATCATATTTGCCAAGGTTTTAATTATTATTCTTTATGTAGCACTTACTCCCAAATACTTTGAAGTGTTTGATTGAGGCAGGTCTTCCATACCATAGTTCATAAGGTGTTTTGTCACTGTGTGGTCTCAGGTGGGATTATTTAAGAACATGGACTGTTGTGTGTATTGCTTCTACATAGTAGGTTTGACCAATGTTCTTCTCATTCATCATTGACTTGGCCATTTTCTGAACTATTTTGTTTTGCCTCTCAACTACTCCATTTTACTATGGAGTTCCTGGGATTGTGTATTCTCTCTTGATCCCATGTTTATCACAGAATTCCTTGAAATCACTTGACATAAATTCTACTCCATTGTCTGACCTTACTGCCTTTAACCTGTTTCCTGTTTGATTCTCAGTTAAGGCCTTAAATATTTTAAATTTCTCAAATGCTTCAGCTTTTTCTTTGAGAAGAGAAACCCAAGTGAGTCTGGAGTAATCATCAATGATCAGCATGAAGTAGTTTTCCTTCACTGTGCCTTCCTGTCTTGATGGCCCACATAAATCCATATGAAATATACAGAGACAGATATTTTCTGAGGAAACCCATAAAGGGAAAAACCTCTTCTTCTTGATATGATAAGTAATATTTATTTTCTTTACATTATCATAATTATGAGATCCAACTCCTCTTGAGGCTACAACCTTTGTTTTTCAAGATGCAACTTGCTGAGAGCACCAAATATCCATTTTCTCTAGCACCCACTAGAAGGAAGCACCAACTCCCTAGTTTCTCTAGCACCCACTAGAAGGAAGCACCAACTCCCTAATTTTTCCAGCACCAACTAGATGGAAGCCCAAACTTCCAGTCACACAGGCACCGACCTGTATAACAAAGAACAATATTTCTCCCTTGCACCACCCTACCACCCTGGTTTTTCAGGCTGCAACCAGATGGAAGCTACAACTCCCTATGTTCAAGCACCCACCTGAAAATCCAAGGTCACCAATCTTCCCTTGCACCTCCCTACCACCCTGAAATATAAATGTTTTCTTTCTTGAATTTATTACAGTGATACAACATTTATTTATGGCTTACTAGTCTCATCATTGTTTTGTTACATTGCTCTGCTCTGCTCTGCCTGCATCAATGCCTCTCTACTCACCCCACTTGCGCTTTCTGTTCTCCTTTATTTTATGCTATGTGCGCCATCTCCATTCCATGTGCTATGCCTCTTTTATGAATTTTAGTTGCTTCCCACAACATGCCTTTTCCCATGTAAAATTACTCTCAACAGAAGGAACCTCCTTTTCTCTATTCTATGTATATTTATAATGCCAAGTCCTCTGCCAGATCATACACCTAACTCTTCATTCCCTCTGGCGATTACATTGAGTCTGTTCTTCATCCATGGTCGTTATAACGAGACTCTTTAGCTTCTCGGGTAGCTACCATCTTCGAACATTTTCCATCTGTCAATCGTCTCTATTATGAGTCTTCAAACCACTATCAGATACCTCAAGACTCTTCAGCATCTCTGACAATCACCTTGTAGCTTCTTCAAATTCTCTGGCTAAAACCATCATTGGATTTCTACAGTTACTAAGATAACTTTCGTGCGCTCATCCCTTTGGCACTTTTTCCTTTCCTGAGAAAACAACACAATGGTTGTTTATCTTTTTTGGCTAAGCCCCTTTCTTTCACATGACCATCGGGGGTGACCGTGTGCCTAACCAATATTCATTTCATGATTTCCCATTTTGGGTGATCAATTGTGAGTCACCTTGGTTTTCCCGACTCTTGAAACTCCAAAATGGAGCCTAGTATGACTAGCTCCTTCCCTTCTCTCCCACTGATGTGATCACTAGCTGTGACCAGGGGCCAAGCACGAGGGTGCTTCGCGATTTTTCATTTCGCGATCTTTTGCTGCGAGTTGCCTTGAATCTCCCAACTTGCAAAATCCAAAATACTCCATATCAAATTTAACGATCCAGATCTTTCCCTTTGATCGACGACTGTGATCAAATCGTGATTTCCTGTTGTGTGTTTCTTCCAAACTCAAGCTACGCGAAACTCCAAAATAAATTCATATCAGATCAACGGTCCAGATATTTCCCTTTGATCGATGACTGCGATCAAATCACGATTTCATGTTTTGTGATTTCCTGTTGTGTGTTTCTTCCAAACTCACGATATGTGAAACTCCGAAATGACTGCATATCATATCAAATAGTCGAGGTCTCTCCCTCTGATCTACAACTGCAATCAATATCACGATTTCACGTTTATTTATTTCTTGTTGTGTGTTTCTTCCAAACTCATGATACAGGAAACTCTGAAATGACTTCATATCAGATCACCGGTCCAGATCTTTCCCTTTGATTGACGACTGCAATCAAATCATAATTTTTGCGTTTGTCGATTTCTTGCAACTTTCACCTTTGACTTATCCAGCTCGCGAGTCAGCGAAATGCTAATCTCTTTCCACATGTCCTCCAGATCCAATGACCCAGATCATTTTGCGACTTCATATTTCGTGGAGTTGGAGGATGGATCTTTCCCATTATCCTCTTCACAGTTATACTGGATCTAATGACTGCTACTCCTTCGCAGTCCAATCCGATGGATGAGGTCTAATATCCTCCTTTGCATGCTCCTCTTGTTTGTACTTTGATCTGGCGGCCATCAGGTATTCTAGATTGGTGATCCAACGACCACTATCGATCCTCCTCCTGAGCTTTGGCTTTCTCATATCTCTAAGTGTCAAAGGCCATGACCTTTGATCCTTCTGCAAGCCTTGATGACTTGGACCTCTTCTGTGTTTCTAGGAATGCCATCTCTCCTAAAATTTGGTAAAAGTTACCCTCAGCCCTGGCACACACTTGCACTCTACGTGCAACTCTGCACTATCTCTTCTGATCTTTCTCGTCTCTGCATACTATTCGCTTCTCCTCCTGAACTTACACTTATTTTTTAGCTTTGATCTCTGCAGTGACTTTGCTATTTTTCTTTCCATGCACACTCTACCTATAATCCTGCCAACATCACTGATGTTCTTGCCATTAATTTAAATCACACTCTACCTATAAAAATGCCAACAATCTCCCCCATTGGCATTGATGGCAAACTTGAACGGTTGAGTTCTTCCACTTAGATATCCAACTGCAGTATCTGAACCTTTTCTCCCCCTTTGACATCAATGTCAAAGAAAACATGCTCCCCCTGAGTTATTGCATTAGTTTTCAGAGGTATTTGATATTCAACCAATACATACTCCCCTGACAGGATGGACCCTCTTAGGTTGATAGTGAGGTCACACCCAACCTCTGGCGTAGATACTCAAACTGACATTGTGCAAGAGGTTTAGTGAATATATCAACAATTTGATCTTTGGATGGAATATATTGCAAAGAAACCACAGATTTGGTTACCTCTTCCCTCAAGAAGTGATACTTGATGGGTATATGCTTGGTCTTGGAGTGGAAGACAAGATTCTTTGACATGCTAATTGCACTGGTATTATCACAATGGATTGGAATCGGTGCAATATAATTTACCTCCAAGTCTGCAAGTGTTTGAATCATCCACAATACTTGGGTACAACAGGTGGCAGCTACAATGTATTCAACTTCTGTAGTTGATAAGGAAATGGAACCTTGCTTCTTTCTCAACCATGATACAAGGGAATATCCTAAGAAGAATGCACCTCCACTCGTGTTTTTCCTTTCATCCATGCATTTATCCCAATCAACATCTTAATAGACTGATAGTTGAAAATTCTAATTCCTAGGATACCATAGGTCGTAGTCCATTGTTCCTTTCAAGTATATGAATATTATTTTAAAAGCTAACAAATGACTATATTTAGGTGCAACCCGATACCTTCCTACCATTCCAACAGCATGCATTATGTCTGGAGGAGATGTTGTGATATACAATAGGCTGCCTATCATAGACCTATATGAACTCTGATCAACATCAGGTGAAACATCATCCTTTCTTAACTTACATCTAGTGACCATAGGTGTGCTCATACGTTTAGAATATTCAATTTGAAACCTTTTCAAAATTTCCCTTAGCTATTTTTCTTTAGAAATAAATATTCCTTCAAACGTCTGAGTAATTTGCAGACCTAGAAAAATGGACAGTTCCCCTATCATATACATTTCAAACTCAAACTGCATGGAAGAAGAAAACCATTGTACCAGTGCAGCATTATTACTACCGAAGATGATGTCATCTACATAGACCAAGACAATGAGAAAATCATTACCCTCTATTTCGATATATAGATTGTTGTCAATTGTTCCTCTCTTGAACCCTTTGTCTTGTATATACGTATCTAGTCTGTGATATCAGGCACGAGGAGCTTGTTTTAACCCATACAAGGATTTCTTGATCTTGCAAACAAATTTAGGGTTATCTGACAGTTGGAAACCCTCTGGTTGTTCCATATAGACTTCTTCCTTTAGATCTCCATTTAGAAAATCTGACTTGACATCCATTTGATATACTTTAAATTGTTTATGAAAAGCATAGGCAAGAAACATTCTAATTGCTTCCAATCTTGCTATGGGCGCAAATGTTTCAATAAAGTCCAATCCTTCTATTTGAGCATATCCTTTGTAGACCAATCTAGATTTATTTATTACAATGTTTCCTTTCTCATTCATCTTATTTTTGTAGACCCACTTTGATCCTATTACATTTTTATCTGTTGGCTTAGGAACGAGTTCCCAAGTGTCATTCTTTTAAATCTCATCTAGTTCCTCATTCATTGATCTTAACCAATTTTCGTCTTTACTAGCCTCATTAAATTTCTTGGGTTCCACCATGGATATGAAAGCTATATGTGATCGCTCAGTGTCTTTGATTATATTTCTCCTGGTTTGTACACCTTTTTCTTTCTCACCAATTATCTAACTTGCAGGATGATTCTTTCGAGTAATTCTGGAGGAAGGATTTGATGTTGTTTGTTGATTTGAGTTTGTCTGAGTGTTGGTTTCTTCATCTAACTCAGAGTCTTCTTTTCTTGATTCTTGGACCTATTCATATTCATCTTCAGTTGTGTCTTTTGTAGTAGACTCAATATTGCTCACCTCTCTTCCCAAGACTCCTTCATCAATCTTTACATCAATGCAATCAACTAATTTATGTAGCCTCTTATTATAAAATTTGTATCCTTTAATGTTTGTAGCATATCATAAGAAGATGCCTTCATCAACCCTATCATCATATTTTCCAAGGTTTTCATTATTGTTCTTTATTTAACACTTAATCCCAAAGACTTTGAAGTGTTTGATTGAGGAAGGTCTTCCATACCACAGTTCATAAGGTGTCTTGTCATTGTGTGGTCTGAGGTGGGATTTGTTAAGAACATGGATTGTTGTGTGTATTGCTTCTACCCAATAGGTTTGACCAATGTTCTTCTCATTCATCATTGACCTGGCCATTTTCTGAACTATTCTGTTTTGCCTCTCAACTACTCCATTTTGTTGTCGAGTTCCTAGGATTGTGTATTCTCTCTTGATCCCATGTTTATCACAGAATTCCTTGAAATCACTTGACATAAATTCTCCTCCTCTGTCTGACATTACTGCCTTTAACCTGTTGCATGTTTGATTCTAAGTTAAGGCCTTAAATATTTTAAATTTCTCAAATGCTTGATATTTTCTTTGATAAACGCAACCCAAGTGAGTCTGGAGTAATCATCAATGATCATCATAAAGTAGTTTTCCTTCCATGTGCCTTCCTGTCTTGATGGTCCACATAAATCTATATGAACTAGTTGGAGTGGTTTCTCTGTTGAAGTAGATCTCTTGGATTTAAACTGTGTCCTGGTTAGCTTTCCTACTTGGCAGAGTTTACACAAAGAATCTTGTGGCTTTGATATCCGTGGAAGATATTTTACTGCCTCAAGATTTTTGAGCTTTATTAAGTGGTCAAAGTTTAGATGTCCATGTCTCCTATTCCATAACCAACTCTCATCATGTTTTCTTATATGACACTCTTCTCTATCTTCTTTCAGCACATATACATTATTTTCAGTCCTTATTCCTTTAGCCACCAATTATCCTAAGTTTAAAGACTCTATCTTACAATCTTTGGAAGTGAACACCACTTCACATCCTCTGTCACACATTTGAATTACACTGAGCAAGTTCTGTTTCAGTCCATCTACAAGAAGAATATATTGGGCTTTTCCTTTGCCATTATTTAAGCTCACCATCCCTTTAACCTTGATTTTACCTAGCTCATCATTTCCAAAGGTCACATTTCCTGTTTTTCTTTTACTTATAGACAAAAACTTACCCTTGTATCCACTCATGTGCTTGGAGCATCCACTATCTATATACCAAAAGGGTTATTTTGTCTTTGAACTAACAATGCTAATCCACAATTGTCACTTTCTTTCTTCTTCCAAACCCTGACATTTTCAGCAGAGGGGTTCAAATATAGTCCATAGTTCCTTAAGCGACAGTCAACAACTTTATGTCCATAATTATGGCAGTTGTAACATTCTAGTTCATTGAATAAAGGATCATAACGATTGCTATGCTTAACCTATGTCCTTTTCCTAGCCATCACATGATTTGCAGCATGTGATTGTTTGTTACTTGGTTGTCTCATTCTTTGTTGTGATATATATCTATTCCTTGAGTGTCTTGATTGCTCATATCTAAATTTAAGGAGTAGTTTACAGCTTTGTGACCAAATTTAGAAGAGTAAAAACAATATCCATAGAAAAATCCTTTGTACCTGGAAAATGTTTGTCTTCTTTGAGCAAGTCGATTTCTCTGTTCTACAGTTTTAGCTCTGGTCTTGTTTCCTTCGCTCTTCCTTAGTAGTTGATTATCTTCCTTTGTTTCTCCATATTTACTGATGTCAATGAATTTAGGTTTGAAAAACTTAATGGATTCTTTATTGCTTGGTTGACCATTACTTGATCCTTCTTCATAACCCAAACCAATTTTCAAATTTGGATTCCTTCTCTAATTGAGAATGGTGGCTAATCCTTCTGAGCCTTTAATGCTTGGAAGATTTTGGAGATATAATGCTTTAAAATTCTCCATTTCTTTTATGATTTTTACTACCTCTTCTTCCAAGGCTTCACATCTTGCCTAATTTTCTAATAACTAGTGTTTCAGAATGTCTTCTATTTTCTTTGCCTCTTCTAATTCCACTTTCAGCAGGGCAAATTCTTCACCAAGTTTTTTAATGTCTTTCTTGAAATTTATCATCAATTGTTTTTGCTTCTTCTTCTTGAGTCTGAGTGTAGAAATTTCTTCTAGAGCACTGATCAGTTCTCCTTCCAAGTCAACCAAATCTTCTTCATCATCAACATCGCTTCGTCTGATTTTATTACCATAATCCTCTTTAGCCATTACCATCAAGTTATTAATCCTATCTTTAGAAAAAGAGTCACTATCTGTGTCTCCTGAAGAGTCATCATTGTTTACACATAATCTTTTCTTTTTACAAAATCTTTGGAATTTGCACTTCTCTTCACCCTCAGAGGGTTATTCCTTCTTCTTGCATGGACACTTAGATGCAAAGTGACCTATCCTTCCACATTTAAAAAATTTGAAGGGTAGTTTGCCTTGGTACTTTCCTGATCCTTTATTTAGTCTTCTCACAAATTTTTCTTCAATTTCATCAGGATCAAAATCCTCATTCTTATCTTCTTTAAATGATGCTTCTCTAGATGTGGGTTTATCTTTAAATATCCCTCATATGCATACAACGTTCCTAGTAGTTGATCAAAATCCAAGTCTTTTAGATCATTAATTTGTTCTATAGTAGATACCTTCGGGTTGAACCTATTTGGCAGAGATCTCAAAATTTTCTGAACTAAAGAGGGTTCCTCAATTTTTTCACCAAGTGCTTTCATTGCATTTACTAGTTCTTCAACACTCAGAAAGTACTTCCCAATAGTTTCATCTTCTTTCATCTATAGTTCTTCAAACTGTACTTTGTAGGTTTGAATCTTGGCATCTTTTACCTTCTCATTACCTTCATAACTTCTAATCAATTTATCCCACATGTGTTTGGTAGTTTCTAAGTGCATAACTTTTAAAAATTATTCTTATGCAATCCCACTCAGAATAGAATTCATAGCCTTAGAGTTGAAGTTGATTTATATCTTCTCATCCTTATTAGCAAGTACAATTAGCTTTACGTAACCAGTCTCTAGCACATCCCAGACATCTATACCTAAAGCCATTATGTAGGTTCTCATCCTAACTTTCCAAAAGGAAAAGTTTTTTCCATTGAACAGAGGGGCCTTGCTTGTTGAAGTTCCTTCATGGCTTGAAATGTTTAAGCTTACTGATCAAACTTTAAATAAAAGGAACCGGATCTCATACCAATTGTTGAACAACTGAGAGGGGGGATGAATCAGTTGTCACAGTGCTTAAACAATTATGCTTATTTTAAACTTTTTACAAATCACTCAATGAAAATCACAATAATGCAGGGAGGTAAGAAATAGAATATACAACATCAATCACACATATGAAATATACAGAGACAAATATTTCCTAAGGAAACCCATAAAGGGAAAAGCCTCTTCTTCTTGATATGATAAGTAATATTTATTTTCTTTACATTATCATACTTATGATCTCCAACTCCTCTTGAGGCTACAACCTCTGTTTTGCAAGCTGCAACTTGCTGAGAGAACCAACTCTTTGTTTTCTCTAGCACCCACTATAAGGAATCACCAACTCCCTAGTTTCTCTAGCACCCACTAGAAAGAAGCACCAACTCCCTAAGTGTTCCAAAACCAACTGAATGGAAGCACCAACTTCCTGTCACATGGGCACCGACCTATATAACAAAGAACAACAGTTCTCCCTTGCACCACCCTACCACCCTATTTTTTCTGGATGAAACCAGATGTAAGCTACAACTCCCTGTGTTCAGGCACCCACTTGAAACTTTGAGGACACCAGTCATCCCTAGCACCTCCCTACTACCCTGAAATATAAATCTTTTCTTTCTTGAATTTAGTACAATGATACAACATTTATCTATGGCTTACCAGTATTTTCATTGTTCTGCTACACTGCTATGCTCTTCCTGCATCAGTGTCTCTCTTCTCGCCTCACTTGTGCTTTTTGTTCTCCTTTATTTTATGCTCTGTGCACCATCTCATTTCCATGCACTATGCCTCTTCTATGCATTTCAGCAGCTTCCCACAGCATGCCTTTTCCCATGTAAAATTACTCTCAATAGAAGAAACCTCCTCTTCTTTGTTTTCCATATATTTATAATGCCTAGTCCTCTTCCAGATCATACACCTAACTCTTCATTCCCTTAGGTGATTACATTGAGTCTGTTCTTAATCCATAGATGTTACGCTGAGACTCTTTAGATTCTCCGGTAGCTACCATCTTCGACCCTTTTCCATCTGTCAATCGTCTCTATGATGAGTATTCATACCACTGTCAGATACCTCGAGACGCTTCATCTTATCTAACAATCACCTTGCAACCTCTTCGAATTATCAGGCTAAAACCATCAGTGGATTTCTATAGTTGTAATCAGTTCATCTCTAGCAATTATTGAGAGAACCTTCATGTGCTCATCCCTTTAGCGCTTTTTCCTTTCCTGAGAAAACTACACAGTGGGCATTTAGTGTTCTGGATAATCCCCTTCCTTTCACATGACCATCGGCAGTGATCGTATTCCTAACCAATAGTCATTTCGGGATTTTTCATTTCGGGTGATCAACTGTGAGTCACCTTGGTTTTCTTGACTCATGAAACTCTGAAATGGATCCTAGCATGGCTAGCTCATTCCCTTCTCTCCCATTGATGTGACCACTAGATGTGACCAGGGGCCAAGCATGAGGGTGCTTCGCGATTTCACGTTTCACAATCTTTTGCTGCGAGTTGCCTTGAATCTCCCAACTTGCGAAATCCGAAATACTCCATATCGGATTTAACAGTCCAAATCTTTCCCTTTGATTGACAGCTACGATCAAATCACGATTTTGCATTTCATGATTTCCTGTTGTGTGTTTCTTCCAAACTCACGATACAAGAAACTTCAAAATGACTTCATATCAGATCAACGGTCTAGATCTTTCCCTTTTATCAATGACTACGATCAAATCACAATTTTGCATTTTGCGATGTCCTACAGTGTGTTTCTTCCAGACTCACGATACACGAAACTCCGAAATGACTTCATATGAGATCAAATGGTCGAGATCTCTCCCTCTGATCGATGGTTGCGATCAATATCGTAATTTCACGTTTCGTGATTTCTTGTTGTGTGCTTCTTCCAAACTCATGATACGTGAAACTCTGAAATGACTTCATATCATATCAACGGTCCAAATCTTTCCCTTTGATTGAAGACTATGATCAAATCGCGATTTCGCATTTCGTGATTTCCTGCAACTCTCACCTTTGACTTCTCCATCTTGCGAGTCAACGAAATGTTGATCTCTTTCCATGTGTCCTATGGATCCAAGGACCCAAATCATTTTGCTACTTCATATTTCTAGGAGTTGGAGGATGGCTCTTGCCCATTATCCTCTTCGCAGTTATAATGGATCTAACGGCTGCTAGTCCTTCGCGCTCCAATATGAGAGCTGAGGTCTAATTGCCTCCTCTATGTGCTCCTCCTATCTGTACTCTAATATGACGACCATCGACTATTCTGGATTGGTGCTCCAATGACCACTGTCGCTCCTCCTCTTGAGCTTTGTCTTTCTCAGATATCTAAGTGTCAAAGGCCACAACCTTTGATTCTTCTGCAAGCCTTGATGACTTGGACCTCATCTTCATTTCTGGGAATGCCATCTCTCCTAAGATTTGGCAAAAATTACCCTTGTCCCCGATGCACACTTGCACTCTACATGCAACTCTGCACTATCTCTTCTGAGATTTCTTGTCTCTGCATACTATTCGCTTCTCTTCCTGAGCTTACACTTCTTTCTGATCTTTGATCTCTGCAGTGTCTTCGCTATTCTTCTTTCCATGCACAGTCTTCCTGTAATCCTATCAGCATCACTATTTCTCTTTCTTGTAAACATGTCAACACATACTTCATCTTGTTGAATCCCACACTTGTCATAGTGCCATTTTCTTTTATATGTTTTCCTATTACACTCTAATGTCACTTCCCTTTTTATCTTCTCCTCCTCTCTTGGCCCTCTAAAAAACCAAAATAATTAGTCATAGGTTATGGATGTAAACTATAATAACATTGTGAGCTTATTAGTAACATCAATTACAAATGAGTTAATGAATTCCATTTTTGAAAAGAAAACAATAAACATTGAGCAAATCGAGGGAAATCAGTTCATCTCTATTTTTTTTATGTTCTCACTTCGATCTTATTAATAGCATTGAACATGTCGATTAATAAATTTGTTATTGCATTCATAATGCTATGTGTTTGTTGGTTAAAATTCATGACATGGTTATAGTTTTGGTATCTAATATGATTATTATTTTTGCATATTAGTGAGCCTGTCAAACATTTAGTATGTAATTCATTGCATCCCCATTAATATTGGGTATGTGTTAGATTTTTTTCATGAATAGAGCTAGTGTCTGCATTTCATCAGGTGTGTAGGGCATTCATAGGGGTTCGAGAGTAGGGCCCCTGAAAATTTTAGCGGTTTTTTGTCCCATGGTTTTTGCCTATGGTTTTCTAATTCCGGTTAAGGAATTAGGGGTTTTGGATGTCCTTGGGTCATATATATATATATATATATATATATATATATATATATATATATATATATATATATATATATATATATATATATATATATATTGTAGACAATGAAGAAGATGTTGAACATAATATTAGAGGTGCAACTCTAAACAGGTTGTTGGTTTTTCCAGCTTGGGTTTCTAGGGTAAAATATTTGTGTAATGTGTGTGTGTGTCTCATTGTATCTTTTATGTTTTTATTAAGAATCTATTTGCAATAATTTACTGTACAAGATTAAATATACGTTTGGTATCAGAGTGATTATTGGTTTTATGGGGATGCCTTTGTGGTCAAGTGTTAAGGTCCTAACCCGCACATAGGTAGATCAATGTATTCAGATGTAATAAAGGTCAATAGTAATAAGACCTTTCAATAAAATAGAATAAGGCAGATGTAAGAAGACCTAATAGAAGCTTCCGCTTCTAGAAGGATCTTCCTCTAGATGCTTCTTTTTA
>ML791524.1:127766-148215 GCA_009831015.1 Picea engelmannii
GGTATGAGAACCCTAGCTTGGATATTATTGTAACAGAGCGCTGCTCGATTGGAGGTTGCCCCCTCGAAGAGGCCTGTGAACATTGCTATCTGATTCAAAGTGTTATTTCTGTTGCTATTTCGTATATCATTTATGTGTATTGTCAAGATTATGCTGGATATTTTACTGTTATTCTGTCATTTCTAGCATTTCTTTTCTGTTCTGCATATTTTATATATCTGGTATCTTGCATCAAGGGTTTGGCTCGTGTCTATGATAATCCTTCTCACGGTGGGAGATATGAGGTATCAATATTTCAGGTGAAAAGAAATGGTGAGCAATTACAAACTAGGGATCGAGAAATTTATTGGGAAAAGTTTTGAGTTGTGGAAGCTTAGTATCAAATATATCTTGGTGGAAAAAGATTAATTGATCGCTACATATCCAGGTATTGAACCTATAGGAACATCAGGAGAAGACTCAAAAAAGTAGGATTGGAAAGCAAATATGGTTGTGTCTCTTAGATTATGTATTAATGAATGTGTTAGGGAAATCTATAACCAAGTCTTTATGGAATAATTTAGTTTCTTTGTATCAACCTAAGTCCATGGTAAAAAAAAAAATACTTTGGAAGAATGTTGGGTATGTGTTATATTCTTTGCATGACTAACACTTGGAAGAATGTTGGGTATGTGTTAAAAACTTTTTCTTGGAAAATATGGTTGAAGGAGGTACACATTGAATATTGGGTGAAAGCCAAGGAAGGGAGGAATACTTAACTCAAAAGCATTGTCACCCACAATCATGGAGATGGTGTAAAGTCCATAGAAATGTTGATGCAACTTTTGATGGGGTCATGTAAGGTGTTCTTTCTACATATGCAATGAAACCTTGTCTCCCTCTTGAAGCTTGTGGGGAACTTGATGTTGATCATGGCACTGCTTGTACTTAGCATTGAATTTCTTCAAAATATCATCGATGTGTTGGCAGATGTGTTGAATCTGTTCAATGAATATTGTGTCTTTCTCAAACTTATATTTCGCATGGGAAGATTCTACCTATGTGGATGCAAGGGGCAATGCTATATCAATAAGGCCTAATGGTCGAAAAATCAAGCCCACCTAAAAAGGGTTGTGGTTGGTTGAGATATGGAGGGTTCAATTGTAGTTGTGTTAGACATAAGGAATGATTTCATCCCATGTGCATGGATTCTTGGAGTTGTACATGCATAAGATCTGCATGATCATCCTCTTGATGACCTATTCATGTCCATCAGTATGAGGGTGGAAGGGAGTGGATTTGGTGAGATTGGTGTCCAACAATGAATAAAGGATTGTGAAAGACCTTTCAATTTATTTCTAACTAACTTAGTAAGAAAATGAATACTTGTACATTTAATTATCAATCTAGGGATTGCATGGAACTTGTGAATTGTCGTGCACAATCTATGCAAGAAGAGTGTTGTTTTGACTATGGAATTGTAGCGTTTTAATGTGACAATTAAAAGAATCAGGGTACTTAATTAAGTCACCAAACTATGCTAGGGTCTAAGTTTCTCTCGATAAATTAGATCACACTTGTGAGAGTTTAAATCACACTTGCGAGAAGTTAAGATAACACTTGCGGAAATTGAAATCACTCTTACAGGAATTGAAATCACTCTTGCAGAAATTAAAATAACACTTGCTAGAATTAAAATCACTCTTTTAGAAATTGAAATCACTCTTGTGGAAATTGAAATCACACTTGCATAAATTGAAATGAATTTTTCAACAATTAAAATCACTCTTGTAAAAATTGAAATCACACTTGTAGGAATTAGAATCACTCTTGTGGAAATGAAGCTTATGGTCTGGTGGTGACTTGCTTGATTATAATGAAGGTCTTTTGTTGTCGCAACAATTAAATGTGTGTTGATTCAATATTAATCCAATAACATAAATCTAAAATTGTAGAGAATAAAACTAAAGAGAATCACACAAGAAACACATAAGTCCATCTCTAAGCGGAGTTGCAGTAATAGAGCTACAACACAAAGAGAAATATGTTATAAGGAAAACTTGAAGAGACACAAATTGTAGAAATGAAAAACACAAATCGATTGTGATGTAAAATTTTGAACTTAGAAAACCAAGCCACTCATAAATCATAACATTGTTCTGTATATTGGAAATGGAAGTAGACTGAAAAACAATTTGGAAATACGATAATTACAATATGATTCGAGGGAAAATCCAAACCAAAAAACATACACAACATGTGAATAAAGATATAAATTTGTAATTATAGCAATTGAAATAAACTACATTGAAATAGAATAATTGAACCTAATTAAAATGCTAATTATAACACTATCGTTACAAGCAACACTTGACTAAGGAGGGGCCCCTACCCCCTTAGGCGAGGTACTAGATTAAGAAACTAGAATCACATGATCAATTAATACATCAATGCGGAAGTAGAAATCCAAAACTAAATTTGTATTGTTGTAAGTTGAAAGATACAATAGAAAAATCTAATTTCCCAAATAATTTCCTCCCTCAGATTTTAGGGAGATGAGGGTTTTATACAATGAAACTATGGTTCTAAAATTATACAATCAATGGATGGAAAACTATGAGAATTCATATGTTCATATGGTTACAAAAATTCTTTCAATTTCAAGTGTATGCTAACTCGATAGGTAACCAATTCGCGTAGTCACCTATTTGTCTTCTGTCAGTTTCTCTCATGGAGATTGGTTTCCAGCTTTCAGATCCCAACTTCCAACTATATCTTTGACCATTGGGACGTTGGTGAGCTATTTCTAGAGTCGCAACATGAAAATCATGCTTGTGGTTGTAACTATTTTGTTGGGAATTATAGAAATCACGGATGCACCTTGAGTTGCAGTAGTTGGGTTTTGCACCCATAATTGCAGAAACTTGCTTCGTGCTTGAAAATGTATAAGCTTGGAGTTACAAAAAATAGGTGTTGCAACTACTATATTCCTATGTAGTGATGTTATTATCTGATAGTAATGAGTTACTTCCTAATAATTATGCAAAAATAATGTAACAATGGCGTATGGGATAGGATTCATACCTTTGGTGACTAATGAGGTGAACTGGATAATGGAAGTATCAAAAAGGAAAGTGATAGACATAAAATGTTAAGAAAAAAGGTATAGATGGGTGTTGAAAGTATGACATTTTAGGCACCCGTCATCTCCCCCAACCTAAAACTATTGCATTTCCTCATACAACTATGATAAATTTGTGTTAGAGAAGTTAGGGTTCTCTTGGGGGTCACTAATACCACATATCGCCTCCTCTATTGTTTTCTTGTATTCACTGATATGCTCTTCTCTTGGAGTTCATCTAGTTTGTCCTACCTCTACCTCTGTCTAAGTGTCTTTGTCAATCACCATAAAATCTGTAGTCTAGACAACTGCTTCTTTTGTCTCCCTGGGCTGACCCATTTCCTATGATCCTTTTAAGGGTTCCCTTGCAACAAGAGGACTTGTTGCAGGGTAACCTTATTTTTTAAGTTCCTTGTGTTCCTCAAGATCTTCTCTAAGCATCTTCAAATTAATCTTGAGCCTTAAATTTTTGACCCTCAACATTTTGTTCTTTCTCACCAAAGAGGCATAAATAGGTAGATAATGGTGGATAATTACCCAATGGGGAGTGATTGAAGTAGAACCCTATGGATGTGACTGTTGTAGGCCTTGGTATGGTGTAGAAACATGATCATCTTCATGAAAGTCACCTGCTGGGACATTTTCTTTTCTTTGTTCTTATGTTAAATGGGTAGGTCGTTCCCCAAGAGGTCCCTCTATTGGTTCTTGTGTGGTAGTAGGGGCCTTTGGTTCTATTTCCTGCTTATCTTCCTCTAGAGTAGAAACATTTTATTCCTAAAGAGTACCACTTGTTGTATCAACAAGATACATTGTTTCTAGTTTGTTTCCCTCAATTATGTTGATTGTTGTGTCAATGAGAATTTCCAATTTCCCTTTCTCTCATGTACTGTGAGAGTGTTTTGGCATTTCCATTTGTGCCTCATACATCTTGGGAGATTTTGGTGGAGGATTTATCTCTTCTATTTTTAGAGAAAGGGGAGAGGCCTCTTCCTTCTCATCCTCGTTGGCTTGCACTGGGGATTTCTCTTGCATATGAAACTCTATTGGTTCTTGTAGTTTAGTGGAGGGTACCATATCTTTTTCATATGTGTATTCCACTAGGTGAGCATTTAGGCCTTCTCTGAGAGTGTCCTGGTCATATTCTTGGGCATCCAGGTGAGTATTCTCCTCTGCTTCTTGTGTAGTAGGGGAGGACTCTACTTTATTTGTGTCCTGGTTTTGCTCCCATAGTGGCTACTGGGACTTTGTCCTTCATTTCTTTGGCACATGAGGTGACCTTCTGGTAAACCCTCAAAGTCGTTGTGTGCCCCATTTTCTAGTCGTTATCTCCACATCACTATCATGATCTACTTGCACATGAGTTGCAGCATGGCAAGATTTTTCCCTACATTTTTTCTTAGGTTTCTTTTGTGGAGTTGCAGTAGCCACTCCATCTATCTCCATAGCCTTAGTTTTTGGTGTTTCATTTGTAGTCTCGTGTGGGGATACAAGTGCATGCATTTCCTTATTGACTGCCTGAAGAGAAACAAACTCATTTTCATTGAGGAGAACAGGTGGCTTCATAATATTGTTCCAAGTGTGATCCTCTTTCTGCAATGCATGTTCAACCAATAATTTGATGAGGTTGTGATGAGATACAACATCCTCAGGGTTTTTGTCCCTTTGAACCAATGCTACCATAGTTTGTAATGTCCTTAATAGAAAATATGGCATATTGTTTGGTTGTTATGGTGTAGATGGTCAAGCAAGTGGATGTGTTGAATGTAAATGGTGTCATAGTTCCCTTCACAAGTGAAGTAATGTTAAACAAAGATAACCACGTCTTCCAATGGATGATGAAATGACTGGCAGTCAAAGCTTGTTCCTTTCTTGACTAAATCTTTCCCTGGTCTGAGGAACTACCTTGAAATTTTTGGGTGCAAAGTTTGTTATCTATACCATCTCTCACCTGAGCGAGGGAGCCCCATGACATCAGCCAGAGTCTCCTTCGTGACCTCCATTGTGTTCATGAAACTATAGAGTGCTCTATTGTATAGTTCATGGATAATTCAAGTGTGATCTCATCATTGTATCCCTATAATCGCAACACATAGTCCATCCAGCCTGCTTGTCCCAGGATTTCACTGATGTCATCGTAAACCTCTAGCAACATTGGTTCTGAGGGCTCTTTGTGGATTAATGACCTACCCATGGCTCATTTCCTATGTTTACTTTAAGTAATCATGTTTTGCATAGATATGCATTTTATGAGGTGGTGAATTCGGAATTGTAGAAATTATGGGTGGTTTTTATGATAGTATTGATTACAGAAATGATGTTTTGATGTGGAAGTTTATGAAGGAATGATTAGACACATTCCATTAGAATGTATTTATTGCAAATTTTGATAGGAATGCGTACCTAGAATAACTTACCTTGAGTGGTGTATGAGTACGACATGGATCGAGTATTTATCTAGAAGGATGCAATCTCATCAATGCTTTTCTCGAGAACTGTGTCATTGGTGTCATAGGTATCATTGGATGGAATTGTAGGAACAACCATGTTCAGAAATGTGAGGTGAAAGTGGAGTCGCAACAACAGAAGTTACAATGACAAAACTACAACATTTACAACGTATCTTTGTGGTAGGGGTATGAACTGCAAAATAGGTGACTGTTACACATCGAAATTACTCACTTCGATAGTGTCACAAGTGTCATCATTATAAGTGTCACAAGTGTCACATTTTTCTCACAAGTGTCGCAAGTGTCAAAGAAAGCATACTGCCATGATGCCCATGTTGTGCCTATAACGACAGGAGAAGGACACTTAAAACACCTCGAACATCTGATTTGGAAGAAGAGAAAAGAGTCAACAGGCTTATGAACCTCTTGCCATCTGAAAGTACCCAAAAAGATGAGTTTTTGGAGGGGAGCGCTCCCCTATACCTCTCTCAGGAGTGTTGGAACCCCCCCATAAGCTATCAGGGAGCATTATAACACTCCTTTTCCCTTTTGTAGGAGTTCTCCTACCCTCAGGAGTGTTGGCGCTCCCCTATACACTACTAGGGTGCATTATAATGCTCTGAGTGCCCTTTTGAGGGACTGCTACCTATTCTGGGCAGTAGTTGATTTGTTGAAAAGAATGAGGGAAGGTCCTTTTCATTCTTAGAAGGCAGTTGGATTCGAATCCTCAATCAAGCCATGATCTTAGGGCAGATCCCTAACTGAAGGAGGAGAATCCTCAACTCACCCCAAAGATATCTCAAGTTGTTGAGCCTCTCCAAGGCTATATAAGCAAGATTCCCCAGTTGAGTCGCCAATTTTGTTATCAGACTAATCGGTAGGTGTGGACACTAACAGATCTCCCTAGATCCACCTAGATCTAGAACAAAATAGGACAGGACATGACTCTTTCCCTAAGTTATGACCATTGGATTAGCTAGTAGGGAGGAACAAGTAACATACCTTTGTATCATTTCCTAGGGTCTCTGTTGCTCCCGCTTTGCTCCGGTGCTCTCGTGAGGTCAAGACCAAGACAACACAAACCAACCAAAGTGAAGATAGCAAAATATATTCAATCGTCAACTTATGTGTATGATCAAGGAATTACACAATAAAGTAAGAATGACTTTATGGGAAAGGGACATCTCGATGTATCATATTAATCGAAAGTAGAAGATACAACCTGATCGCCTTGATGTCACAAGATTCCTTTCGGTGGCTCTTGGCTCCAACACACACACTTGCAGGTTTGTGGTTGGGACGTTCCTCAAACTCTAATAGATGAAGGTGCGTCCATTAGTATTTTGTCTTCTGTTGCTTGGTACGCTTTGGGTTGTCTGTATCTTGCGTCGGTTACACAAAATCTGTTAGCTTTTAACAGAAGAACTACTCAACCTTTAGGGATCCTTCCTCAGTTTCCTGTAACTTTGGGAGGGAAAATTGTCTTTATTGATGTCATGGTAGTCCGAGACCCCTTGGATTTCTCTTTACTCCTTGGGCGGGATTATTTTTATGCTATGAAAGCTCTTGTATCCACTCTTTTTTGTGTAATATCTTTCCCTCACGATGGAAGAATTGTGACTATTGATCAACTTTCATTCATTGGCCCTGTCTGGGTTACTTCCCTAAGTGGTTCTTATATGCAGACAGTATCACCCCTGCCGTATGTTAATTATTTGGTGTTGTCTCCCATGACCTCAACTTTCGATGATTTAGATCCGGTAGTTGACATAGTGATCTCTTCGGTAGGGCTATTGGAGCTTTATCTCCTTACCCCTATCATGACCCTCGACATGTGTTTCTTCCTGAGTGATTATGACTGAGTTTTGTCCCTTGACATGGTATCCTTCCAGATCATTATCCTCTTGGAATCCATGATCAAGAAGCAGGTCACGAGCATAGTTTCTCTTCTCTGTGGCAAGCTCGTTAAAAAATGAAACAGAGGTCCTGAGCATAGTTCTTTTCCTGTGTCCAGCTCGTTAAAAAATGAAACAGTCACCTCTCTTGAACCTTATTTTCATCCACCCTTCTCCTTTTTCTCATCTACTAGCGAAATTGGTGATGACATCAAAATCGGTGAATGAATCAAAGCTTGGAGGGCATGTCTCTAGCCTTTGATGATCGTTTTGGAGCTAAGCCACTAGCTTTCAAGCTGGGGGCATATCGAGCTTAGTCTTTGTTCTTTATCGTGCTCGTAAATACATGAGAATGCATCCGGGTAGACTTTTATCTCTTTTTCGAACCTGTATGAATACACGAAAAAGGAACCCCCTGGAGTCTCCTTTAAGCTCTTTTTAGACTCTCTAAACATGAAAAGATTGTCGAGTGATCTTGCTTTCTTTCCCACTCGTTAAACGGATTGAAAGGGAATCTTTCGAGTGATAATTTATCTCTTTTTCAGCCTCACAAGACTAACATTATGAAAAAGGAAAACACTGGAGTCATCTTTAAGTTCTTTTCAGACTCTCTAAACATGAAAAGATTACCGAGTGACCTTGTTCTCTTCACGCTTGTTAAAGTATTTGAAAAAAACATCTGTCGAGTGATAGTTTATCTCTTTTTCAGTCTTGTCAGACAACTTTACAAAAAAGGAACTGAGAGAGTTCTCTTTTACGTGTTTTTCCAGACTCTATAATCATGAAAAACCTTCGAGTTTTCTATCTTTGGACTCGCTAAACAAAGCATCGACAGGCCCATGTGGGATCGAACCCTTACTTCTTCTAGTTCGTTAAACAAAGGAAGAGGAACTTACCGAAGGTGAGTTTTATCGAGCATGTGTTATCCTCCTCGAGCTCGTTAAATTAAAAAGAGGTACTCGTCTATCTGGATGGGGGAAAATTTTGAAAGAAGCAAGCCAAGCAGTTTTTGAGAACATTACCAAGTAACTCTTAGAGTCTCCCTTGAACACGACACTTTGTCTTTGCACGCATTCTAATCCGCTAAACCTCTGTACTGAGCCAATCCTTTGAGTTTTTTTCACTCCTCTGGGTCACCTGACGTAAATCACAACATCCACGGCATCATCAAGTTTTGGTCCATGTCATGTTTCTGCTGTCGTGCCTCAGTGTTCAAGGGAAGTATCTGCCTCGAGAGTCAGCCATCACAAATATCTTGTCTCAATACCCGTGTCAGTCCATGTTCATTTGATCTACCAATTATATCTCTGTGTCTGTTTTGTGTCATTGATGGGGGATACATCAAGGCCCTCCTTCAACGAGTCTATTCCTGTCGACTTCAACACATTATCTAGGAATTAGACTTAGAAACCAGTTAGTACTTTGGGACCTGCATGCCTCAATGGTAGGCCTCCTCATTTCTAACAGTGGGTTTACATCATTGACCTCTAATCGGATGATTCCACAGATGTTCGACTTCATCTCATCCATTCACATTCATTGGAATGTACTAGAGTACCTTGGGAATCATTGACATTAATGGTGATTTCCCTCGTGCTTGTTAACGGTTTACAACATTGACCGGTAATCAAGTGGTTTCTTCCATGTTCGACATCAGGACATCTATTCACATGGTTAGATTCGTACTACATTGGGATTGGTAAGAAGACCCTGGGTTGAGTGATCACTCTGATATGTACTTTGCCCAGGTTGCGATGGAGTTTCTCTTGAACAATGACACATATACGGTTACATAGATCCACTTTGTATTGGTCGTGGCTATGTCTTATCATCTCATAGATCCACTGTGTATTCTTCGCGGCTACGATCAGTTCAGGTCATAAGAGTATAGATCCACACTGTATCCTCGGTGGCTATACCTTTTATCAATACAATTATGGATCTGCGGTGTATTTTATGGCGGCCATATCTTGCAAGTCTTGATCACCCAAGCATAGGTATGCCTGCCTTGGGTTTGAACATGTCATAATATTTGTTGGATGTTTGTGTGCAGCTTCTGTCAGGTTCTCTACGTCTATACCCTTGCTTGAAAGTCTACAAAGCCTTTCAGTTATAAGTTCTCATCTTCTAACTTCATACTTTGGGGGGCAATCTATTACACATCGAAATTACTCACTTCGATAGTGTCGCAAGTGTCTTCATTATAAGTGTCGCATTTTTCTCACAAGTGCCACAAGTGTCAAAGAAAGCATACTGCCATGATGCCCATGTTGTGCCGATAATGACATGAGAAGGACACTTAAAACACCTCAAACATCTGATTTGGAAGAAGAGAAATGAGTCAACAGGCTTATGAACCTCTTGCCATCTGAAAGTACCCAAAAAGCTGAGTTTTTGGAGGGGAGCGCTCCCCTATACCTCTCTCAGGAGTGCTAGCACCCCCCCATAAGCTATCAGGAAGCGTTATAACACTCCTTTTCCCTTTTGCAGGAGTGATCCTACCCTCAACAGTGCTGGCGCTCCCCTATACACTACTAGGGAGCATTATAATTCTCTGAGTGCCCTTTTGAGGAAGTGCTACCTATTCTGGGCAGCAGTTGATTTGTTGAGAAGAATGGGGGAAGGACCTTTTCATTCTTAGAAGGAAGTTGGATTCAAATCCTCAATCAAGCCATGATCTTAGGGCAGATCCCTAACTGAAGGAGGAGAATCCTCAACTCACCCCAAAGATATCTCAAGTTGTTGAGCCTCTCCAAGGCTATATAAGCAATCTTTCTCATGGTGAAAGAGGAGGAAAAGGGAGAATCACACCAAACTTATGATCTTATAAGTGGTGCTGGAATAGAGCTGATTTGGAAGCAAGATTAATTGGAGAATTGGTGAAAGAATTTTGTGAAGAGCCTAGCTCGAACAGGAGCTTGGAGACTAGCAATTCTATCAAGAGGAATTGGATCTTCTTCATACAAGGATCGAGCAAGTGTGTGTGTTGGAGCCAAGAGCCATCGAAAGGAAGCTTGTGACATCAAGGTGATCAGGTTGTATCTTCTACTTTCAATTAATATGATACAGCGACATGTCCCTTTCCCATAAAGTCATTCTTAATTTATTGTGTAATTCCTTGATCATACACATAAGTTGACGATTGAATATATTTTGCTATCTTCACTTTGGTTGGTTTGTGTTTTCTTGGTCTTGACCTCACAAGAGCACCGGACTAAAGCGGGAGCAACAGAGACCCTAGGAAATGATACAAAGGTATGTTACTTGTTCCTCCCTACTAGCTAATCCAATGGTCATAACTTAGGGAAAGAGTCATGTCCTGTCCTGTTTTGTTCTAGATCCAGGTGGATCTAGGGAGATCTATTAGTGTCCGCACCTACCGATTAGTCCGATAACAGTGATGGAGGGGGAAGGTGTGTGTGGAAAGTAAGAAAAATGGATTGAAGTAGCGAACGGAGCTGCAGCAACATGATTCGCAACAACAAAGATGCCACATTTAAATGGAAATGACTAAAATGTGTTTAGATGGAAACATTTACGGCTCAAGATTTGTAGCACGATAATTGAATCATGAACGATGCATTATATGGTATGTTTTTTAGTCACAACATCGGTGGTGCAAGGAAAATGGTGAAATGCGGGAAGACAGAGTGGGGATACAGTGGATTTGCAGCAATACGATTCACAACAATAGGATGTAGTAGTGAAAAAGGACTGAGATTTGGCTAAAAAGGAACTTATGAGTTGTATGGAATGAAGGAAGGATGCATCGGAGTTGCAATTGAGAATATGGGAGAAGGTAAATTGATAAACTTGTGGGAGGATTGTGGGTGGAGTAGCAGTCAAGGGATTATAAGGGGAATTTGGGAAATGAATATGAAGGGGGTGTAAATGAAGTAGTGGCCCAAAGGGAATGGGACAAATGGTATGAATGTGGTGGGGAATTTGCAGGAATAGGAGTCATGTCAATGCGAAATGTTGTAGAAATGGGAATAGTTGTGGCAATGGAAGTTGTTGTCGTACTAGTCACATCATAGGGAATTAGGGCGACAACAAAAGTTGCAGCGAAAATGTTTTTCTATTACAACTAGATTTTCATCAACCAGAGTTGTAGAAAAGGAATTTGGAGCAAGGAGAATTGCAGCAAAGAGAATCACAACAATTGGAGTCGCAACAACCTTAAATGGAAGAAACATTATTCTCCCCTATGGAGCCTGCAAAAAAATGATTAATAGAAAGAAACATTTTTTATTGAGAAGGATCCTAACATAACCATCATGAAATTATGAAGTGCCCTTCTTTTTATTTTTCTTTTTGTGCCAACTAAACCGATTTTAGCTATTTTTTTTAAAGAAGAATGGGAACATAACACTTTTTAGGAGTTGGGAGGACCAATTTTCCTCTAAGATGCAATTCACAACCAATGTACGTTTTATAGATGTTGCAGTTAACCCACCTAATGATATTTGACATTTTCATGATCATGGTTAGTTATAAAATCAAGAAGTGAAGAGTAAACAAGTTGGTATGGTATGTGCAATAATAGTTGTTGGAGACACAAACAAACTTAATATCGAATTAAATATCAAGTATATGAGGCGAGGTAGGAAACAATCACCAATTATATAGTTAAGCATAGAAATATTAATCATTAGAAATTATAGGATCTTGACTGGCAAGAGTAATGAGAAGTATTTGAATTGGAGTAGAATAGAAGAGGTTGTAAGATGAAGGTGTGTCTCATGGAGAAGGTCAATGTTGGAGAGAGAAAGAATAACTTTGATATGCTTTGTGTTCATGAGGGGTCGAGATACTCTTATTGGCGCAGATGTGAACTTTTCCAATTATAAATCTTTGTGTGTCAACGGATTTTAGCGGAATCTCTCCAGTGTATCGACCAAGTTTACAGGAAGGTGGACGATGTATCAATGAGGAAGAAGTATGTTTACTCGTATGCTATGTATCAACAAAGAAAGAGGTAACTCACCAAAAGTGTCCATTGGTGGGATAGAGTGATTTGAAGAAACACTGCAATTGGTAAAGTGTGGAGAATGGGAAGAAAAAATTTGGTTTTTCCATTTGCACGAGAGAAAGTAAGTGAGGCTTCTAGTAGAAACGTTTGGTAGGGAGGGACAATTTGTTTCCTTAGAGAAAGGTAATAAAATAATTTAGGGAGGGTGTTTTGTGGGCACACCAAACTCCTATAGGGAAACATTCATGGCCCCGACCAATGTGGCCACTTGGATAAATTTATTAATGGAAAATAAAAATATTACAAAGATATTTACAAGAGAGTTTATGACAATCGATCATTGAAAAATGAACCTCCTTGATATTTAAATAGATATCATGGACCAATCACGTGTTAAGCCATGAATCAATCTAGTCATTAATATTGAAGAGAATATGATATGTCAGATCACTCTATGTTGGGAACATATCGTGACCGTCAGATTACCTAACTACAAATGCATACTAATGCATACTAAATAAACACACTAAGAAACACAGTTTTACCTAATGACACATTAGACCAAGTTGATATTAAGTAACTCCTAAGTTTATAAATATCCTAACATCCCTCTTTAAGAATAACATGGGATAGGATTGAAGGACTCACAAATGTGACATAATAGGAGAAGGAAGGATGCATTAGAGCCTATCCTCCCTTATTGGCAAATTCCTAAACTCCTAACATAGATTGAAGTTTGGAAAACTTCACTTTTGTAAGAGAATTTGTGAAAACGTTTGTAACTTGATATTATACAGGGAAAACGAGAACTTTAATAACTTGACCATGGATTAACTTTATGATGAAGTACATGTGTAGCTCGATGTGTTTTTTGTGTTAATGTTGAACTAGTTATTTGGAAATCTTGATGGTACTCTAATTGTCGCACCAAAGGGTGGACAAATGTTGTTGATGGAAGCCAAACTTTGAAAGAATATTTCGAAGCCACAATGCTTCCTAAATTGCATTGACTATTGCACGGTACTCTACTTCGGCTAAAGAAAGAGAAATATCTCATTGTTTCTTACAGGCCCAAGTGATAGTTCCTTAACCAAGGATGAAAACATAAACTGTAATATACTTTCGATAATCAAGATTTCCACCACAATCGGAATCAGTGAAACCAACCAATAAAGGAGTCCCCTCTGAGTTGTAATGTATCCCAAAATGAACTATTCCTCGGACATACCAAAGTATCATTTTAGCTTATTTCCAATGGATTTCATGGGGTGTTTTAATATATTAATCAACAATACCAACAACAAAGGAAAGATCAATATGGGTATGAGCCAAGTATAAGAGGCTACCAACTAACTGGCGGTAAAATGTGGCATCAACTTAGAGAGAAGTAGAGGTGGAAGCAAGTTTGGCTCTAGATTGGAAGGCAGAAGGGGATGGTTTTGAATCTTCCATGTGAAAAATGTGAAGAATGTCACAAGCATACTTAAACTGGGAAAGACAAATAACTTCCTTGGTTTGCAAAACTTGGAGGCCAAGGAAATAGTGCAAATAGTCCGAGTTGGTCATTTCAAATTTATTCTTAATGTTGGTTTTCACATGGGTTAAAAGTTTTGGGTCACTACTACTAAGGATAAGGTTGTCAACATAAATAACAAGGATTATGATATGGGTTCTTACTTTCTCGGTATAGACAATTAGGTCAGAATATCATCTAGAAAACTTGGTATCAAGAAGATATTTTTCCATTTTGACATACCAATATCGAGGAGCTTGCTTAAGACCATAAATATAATTCTTAACGTTAAAAACAAGTCTAGATTCATTATGGACATAGCCAAAAGGTTGTTCAATGTATATTTATTCTTACAAATCCACACACAAGAAGGAGGATTTAACATCCATATGATGGACCTCCCATTTATGTGAGGCTACAAGGGATAGAACAAGGTGGATGGAATTGATTTTGGCTATAGGGGAAAAGGTTTCATTATATTCAATGCCTTCAACTTGAGAGAAACCTTTACAAATTAACCGATCCTTATGTATTTTAACACTTCCATCCGATGCATACTTAGTTTTGTAGACCAATTTAAATCTGACAAGTTTTCTTCCTTTTGGAATAGGTACAAGATCCCAAGTATCATTTGCAATCAAAGTGAGATACTCTTAATTCATTGTTGTATCCCAATCTGGATTAACTAAATCTTCTGCAAATGTCTTTCGATCACGAGTTTCTGAAACTTGAGCTAAAATAAAAGAGGCTCAATGGAACTATGAACTATTCTAACGTTGATATAAAGGATCATTGATAATATCACCAGTTGCTTCTCGTGTTGAATATATCCATCTAGGAAGTAGTGGTGTTGGTGCCGGTTCATGTTCATTGGACTCATTTGGAAGAAGGTAAGAATGCAGAGGTGGATTTTCATCCTAAGTGTCATAATCTGAAGAAGAAGAAAGCAAACTAGGAACAGAAGAAGGCACGAATGTTGAAGATGGATCATGGGATAAAGAAGGCACAAAATCCATATTAGGCTTGCAGTCCAAGAGACTTTCATCAAATTTAACATCTCTTCAAATAACAATTTCATTTGAATGAGGTTGAAGAAGTTTGTAACCTTTGACATTTTCACAATAACCAACAAAAATACACTACTGACTTTCAAGCTGTAAAGATTTCCTTTTCTCATCAAGAATGAAATCCCATGCTACACTCTCAAATACATGGAAGTGACTTACATCTAACTTAATTTTATTACATGCTTATTTTGGTGTTATATTTTTAGGATCATTTATGGGAGTGGGATTTACTATTTAATTTGCACAGTTAATCGCTTTTGCCCAATATTTTTGACTTAATTCCTTAGATTGGATCATACAATTAGCCATTTATTTTAATGGACAGTTCTTTCTCTCAACAACACCATTTTGTTGTGGTGTATATGGAACAATGTGTTGTATTTGGATGCCCTGTGAAGTGCAGTAACTTGTAAAATTTTTGTCCATATATTCACCTATGTTATTTGTTCTTAACCTTTGAATTTGATGACCAGATTGTTTTTCTACAAGGGCCTTCTACGCCAAAAACTCTTCAAATACTTCGCTCTTAAGTTTTAAGAAGTAAACCCAACTGCATCTAGAAAATTCATCAATGAAAATGAAGAAATATTTTTACCCACAAAAAGAAGGAGAAGAAAGTGGACCATACAAGTCACCGTGAATAATCTACTAAGGGGCCAAGGAGTGCCAAGAAGCACCTTTGTCATAACTATCCTGGTGATATTTTCCGAGAACATAACCAACACACGAAACATATTTGCAAGAAATTATAGAAAGGCCAGTCACCATCTGTTGATTACATAGTTGTTGCAATGAGTGAAGTTTAGATGACCAAACCACTCACGCCAAACTTTTCTCAAGTCATCACTATGAGCAACAAAAATTGATGGCAAATATGATGACCCAAAGTTGTCAAACTTGTACAACCTGGTAGTATCATCAACAATTCCAGTTGAGAGGAAATACTTAGGATCTTTTAGATCCTTGATTACAGCTTGGTGAGGTGGAAAATCTATGACTTTACCTTCAGCTGAATAAGTGATTTGATACATTGATAAAATATTGGAGGAAATAATTGGAACATATAATACATCATTGAAATGATTATTATCTATCTACATTGTTCTGGATGCTACAACACTAAGAGATCTATGATCACCAAAAAATAGTTTCTTGGTTTTACATTCATTTAGAGAATAAAATATGGCTTTATCCTTATCCATATGATAATATTATCCATAATCAATAAGCAACTCATTAGAAGAATAAGTAGAAGTTGCATTGAAGGAAAAACGAGAAGCATAAAGTCCATGTCCATGAGAAGATGAGTTAGAAGAAGAAGAGTCAATATTGACGTTGTTCTTGTTCATCGTTGCTTCCTAAGATTTCATCTTATTAAAAAATTTAGACTCCACATGACCATATTTCCCACAAAATTTGTAATTTTCATCACCAGTCTTCTTACTTTTGGTCTTTGCACCTTTGTCACTAGTAGGAGAAAAAGTTGGGTGAGAGCATTTGGGGCCCTTTTTTCTTGTTGTTGTGGTGAGGATGTTGCTTCTTGGGATTCTTGGATTTAACCTTTTGTTGGACCATTAAGGATTTGTTGGATGTACCTACAGTGTTGATCAATCCAAGTTGCACAAGATTATCTTGCTCTCGAATTAGAGAATCACAAAAAGACTCAAGAGAGGGTTCTTTATAAAAATCCTTAGATCTTCTTTATTGGCGAAGAAGGTAGATACAAAAACAGAATTTGCACTACATAGCCTAACAAGAATATCATATATGCATCAATCTTCGTTCAGATCTATTTCACATTCTACACACAAAATTATAAGTGTTTTGAACTTAGACAAGTAATCTTCAATGCAAGGAAAATCATTTGCAATTAAATTCATTAACTGATTTTCCAACTGGTGGGCTAGAATAATATTGTGTTTACCACAAATAGCTGCAAGATTTTCCCAAGCTTTATTGGGTGCATCAATTCATTGAAGGTGAAACCTTAAATAGAGAGAGATGGAAATTTTGATTATTACACATGCTTCATTATTCCTATTAACCTATTTGGCATACTTGTCACCATCAGTGGGTTCTTTTTCTTTTCTCAAGGTAATCCGGTACAATCTTTTACTTCTTAATACATCCTTCATATGGGATTTCCGTGAGACGTAGTTGGTACTTATAAGCAAAATATCATTGGTATAATCCATATTAAATATGCAAAGAATATAGATTTAAAATATGAAACTGATGGTCTAGATAAAATGCTCTCGAAAAAATAGGTTGTTTAGAATAAATAGTACTAAAAACAGACTTCGGATGTGAAAGTTATGCCATTTTGAAAAAGACATAAACGATAACCAAAGAGCCATGTGGAAAGTAGAAGTTGGTCTATGTGGTGATACCCCTCCTTCTAATAGAATCATCTTTACAAATAAGTTTCTTATGAAGTAACCCACTTTTATAGAAGAAGCAGTGATCACTTTTACAGTGAAGTTACTTTATAATGAAAGTGGCGTGCAAATTAATAACTTAAATAAATTATTAAAGCCACTTTATAAATGAAAGTGGCATGAAAAATAAATAATTTAAAATAAAATACTAAAGCTAGTTATAGTGATTCACTTTTATAATTGAAGTGAAATACACTTTACAATGGATGCATCAAATTTTTCAAGAAAAATAACAAAACAAAGACTTGAACTCAAGACCTCATACTTAATAAATAAACTTTTAACCAAGTGAGATAGTGAAAAACATATATGATATTGTTTAGAAGGCGTATTGGGGGTGTTGTTGTGGAAGGCGACCTTGGAGAGAATGCTCATAAAAAAATATTTTCACACAGTAGAACAATTTTACTTCTCAATGACAAAAGGGTTATATCTCAATTAGCTTACCCAGAAAATGCAAATTATCCCTCTATTTCTGATTTACCGAGAGCACACAGAACACACAACAAAGAGCATACACAGATAAGAAAACCCTTTCTTCTTTGTTTCTGTTTTTCCGAGATCGCATAGAGAGTGGAGAAAATAGCATACACATATCAAAAATAGTAGTAACCTAGAAATAAATAAATAAAAGACAAAATATTATCTCTGCAAATATTTGAAAGGGCATATTTGGGATTTATACCTCTAGATGTCATTGAAATGGTTGTATCTTGAGAAAACAAAACCCTTTTCGAGTGAAATGAAAGGAATTCCTAATTGAAATGAGTGCTCTAAACGTAATGGAATAGTCCTGTAAGATCATAAATGTATCGAAATGGCATAAGATATAGATGAAACAAAATGAATTCAAGATATTGATCTACAACGGGAGTGGGTCTTAAAATGCGCTCTGATACCATGTCCAAAAAAATAGGTATTCCAACACATGACGAACACCTTCAATGAGCAGTCACACAACCATATAAAACACTAACACACTAATTTTTTTCTACGGTAATACCCCTATGAGGAAATATCCACGGCCCCAACCAACGTGGCCAAATGGAGCAATTTATTAATGCAAAAGAAAAATATTATAGAGATATTTACAAGAGAGTTTATCACAATTGATCATCAAAAAAGGACCCTCGTTGGAATTTAAATAGAGATCATGGACCAATCAGGTGTTAGGCCACAGATCAATGTTTTCGTTAGGATCAAGGAGAATATGATTTGTCAGATCACTCTATGTTCAGAACATATTGTGACTATCGGATTACCCAACTACAAATACATACTAAAGAAACACACTAAGAAACACACTTTTACCTAATGACACATTAGGCCAAGTTGATTTTAACTAACTCCTATGTGTCTAAATATCTTAACACATACATCTTCATTGTTGATATATCTTAAAGATAGTGTGTATCTTAAGGGAATAAATACTATAAACTTTGTCATGGATATATTGAGAGGCTTTGACATGCACATTATTATTCTTGGAGCTAAAGAAGAAGAATAAAGTGGCAAATATTTGTTGGGTTTCTATTTGAGAGAACTAGTCAGATATCTAGGGATGTGAATTATGCGTGTTGTACATTAATGACACATTACCTATTTTCGTGAGAATGAAAAAATGATGAGTTCCTTTGTACTTTCAATTTCTTATAGTATGTAATAACTTTATACTAGGCTATGATTTTTGAACTTATGTTTATTGAAACCATACTATGTTTTTGTTATGCAAGCTTCCAAGGTTGTTTGAACTATTGATGAAAGTTAAAGGCATAAAGGATACACCATTTATCTTTCGAATTGATAATTGTTTGTGGAAGGTAAATCCAACCCTACAAAATTTAAATATTTTTTACAGTAAATAATGGAATAAACAAATTAAAATAAAATATTTGTCTAGCTAGATACATATGTTTAGATTTAAATAGTTAGAAAAACTACATGCAAACATATGAGATGCAAAAGAAGTAGTAGGAGAGAAAGCATCCTCCCAAAAAAATATTCTATTATTGTTATTTAAATTTAGTTTCCAACAATAACTTTCAAGATATGAAAGTCAATATTTGAGTAAGCATGGAATGGGGAAATAAGCATAGTTTTGGTTTTGAACTTTGAAAATCATATTGGATATTTTGGTCATGTTAAAATTACTATAGCTAGATAGCCTAGAAACCAATATTTTTACCTTAATTCATTGTAAATGTCATTGTACAACCAAGTAGCTCATAATTTCAATTTTGTTTTATTTGCAAATATGGTTGAATAGTCAAACACATAATAGTTTTAATTTCCCTTCTATTTGTATGCATGGTTAGAATTTGAAGGGTTCTTATTCGAATGGAATAATTTGGCGATCATATTTTTGTATATATATATAAGTATGTTTAATGTGTGGAATAGAAGTAGTGCGAAGGTTCACCACACATAATTGTGCTTCTTTTTCAAATTATGACTGCATATTTTTCGTATTCCCTAATATGATACAAATCCATATAGCTTGCATTTTTGAAATATTTCATTTAATGTGTATCTTGATGTTATTGCTATACAACAATGGTGTTAATTAATAACTATTTATTCAAGGAAAAGTATTGAAGGTCAATTGCTCTCTTTTCTCCTAGCTTTCAATGTGGGTTTTGTGAATAAAATTTCCATAATAAACAAGATATACTTTTTGTAGTAAAGGTGACGAAGTTTTTAAAAAGAACTAGGTCATAGTAACAATTTTGTTTATATGGAAATTTATTGTACATTGCCTTAAATTTATTTTAAAACATGCAACTATGTGATGAAAGGATTGTCATCATCACTTGTTTTAAATTATTTTGTTGCATCTCTTCAATGTTGATATACTTACCAATGTTTATCATAATGATATTATGCATTGACATACAAAAATAAAATGTTTAGTACATTATATATATATATATATATATATATATATATATATATATATATATATATATATATATATATATATATATATATATATATATATATATATATATATATATATA
>ML791524.1:148255-167094 GCA_009831015.1 Picea engelmannii
TTAATTAAGATATTGAAGTCCAAATATACATTGTAGCAATTTGATATTGACACTTTTGGAATCCAAATTATTAAAAATTCAAATTTAGAATATATATATATATATATATATATATTCAAAAATAATTTAATTAAGATATTGAAGTCCAAATACACATTGTAGCAATTTGATATTGACACTTTTGGAATCTAAATTATTCAAAATTCAAATTTTTTGAATCGAAATTCACACATTCAAAAACCAATATTTGCACTTTCATAATCCAATTTTTCACTTTAAAAAGATCGACATTAACACTTTTAGAGTCAAAATTCATAGTTTCTTAGTCTAGATTCTTAGTCATAAGACCAAACTTAATAAAATTGGGATTCTACTTTGAACAAAGTAGATAGTTAGCAAGATTCAATGGCGGAGGGTGGTTTACAATTAGTTTTCTCCCAAGCCTACAAGATACTACAAGATACAAAAAGGTATCTAGTAAAAATAGGGTCTTTTTATTATTGGAAAGGTGTATTGAGAAGGGGTTTCAACAAAAGGATTTTGGGAGGTAATTATCAATGCCTATGGAAATTAGGGGTATTATTTAATATCTCACAAACACATGTGTTATGTCACACATTCATTGAGTGAATACCCTATAATAGTGACAACTATGTTTCTTTCCCTCAATGTCCTCTATAACTTTGTGTAGGACCAAATCCTTTGACCCTTGTCAGCATTGTAATAATGCTCAGATGGCTCTCTAATTTTGTCTCCTCTATAATATCTCCCATATTTGTTTCCTGCAACATTAACATTACTATAAATTGAAGGACATGGAAGTTGGATTTGATCCACTTATGTGTGCATAGGTCACAAAAACATTTATTCTAATTTATGTCGGTGTAACCATGCATTTGAAAATTGAACCCTCCCGACTAGTGAAAAACTCATCATTCCTCACCAATGGATATTATGAGTGTGTTAATAGAGTAATATGTGAGGTAATAGATTAAGGAATGAGAATCACATGATCAATTAATACATCAATGTGCAAGTAGAAATCCATAATAATTGCCCAAATAATTTCCTCCCTCGGCTCTTAGGGAGCTTAGGCTTTTATACAATGCAACAATGGTTCTACAATTATACAATCAATGGATGGAAAACTGTGAGAATTCGACTATTCATCTAGTCACATCAATTCTTTCAATTGTAGGTGTATGGTAACTCAATAGGAAACCAATTCTTGTTGTCTCCTATTTATCTTTTGTCTCTTTCTCTCATGGACATTGGTTCCCAACTACCAACCATAGTGTTGATTGTTGGGTTGGTGAGCTAATTTTGGAGTCGGAGCATGAAAATTGTGCTTATGGTTGTAACTATTTTGTTGGGAATTGCAACAATCATGGAGGCACCATGAGTTGAAATAGTTGGTTTTTTCACCCATAATTGCAGCAAGTTGCTTCGCACCTGAAAATGTATCATCTTGGAGTTGCAACAAATAGGTGTTGCAACTACTTGGAGTGTTGCAGCTACTAGATTCCTATGCAACAATGTTATTAGCTGATAGTAACGAGTTTCTTCCTAATAATTATGCAAAAATAACGTAATAATGGTGTATGTGATAGGATTCATACCTTTGGTGACTAATGAGGTGAACTAGATAATGGAAGTATAAAAAAGGAAAGTGATCGAATTTATTGCAAATTTGGATAGGAATGTGTACCTAACATAACTTACCTTGAGTGGTGTATGAGTACGACGGGGATTGAGTATTGATGGCAGAGGATGCAATCTGATAAATGGTTCTATCCATAACTATGTCATTGGTGTCATAGGTATCATCAATCGAAATTGTAGGAACAATTGTGTTCGGAAATGAGAGGTGCAAGTGGAGTCGCAACAACTGAAGTTACAGTGATGTAACTACAACATTGAAAATGTATCTTTATCGTGGGGATATCAATCACAACATAGGTGATGGAGGGAGAAGGTGTGTGTGGAAAGTGATGAAAATGGAGTGAAGTAGTGAGCTGAGTTGCAATGTCATGACTCGCAGCAATGAAGATGCAACATTTAAAGGGAAATGACTAAAACTTGTTTAGAGGGAAAAGGTTGTGGCTCGATATTTGTAGTGACACAGTTGCAGCATGGACTATGCATTATATGGTTTTTTTTTTGTCACAACATTTTGGGTGTAGGGAAAACGTTTAAAGGTGGGAAGATGGAGTGGGGATGCAGTGGAGTTGTAGCGATGTGATTCGCAACAATAGCCTGTTGCAGTAGTGAAAATGGACTGACATTTGGCTCAGAATGAACTTATTATTTGTGTGGAATGAAGGAAGGTTGTAGTGGAGTTGCAGCTTAGAATATGGGAGAAGAGAAATTGGTAAACTTGTGGGAGGACTGTGGTTGGAGTAGGAGTCAAGGGATTGGAAGGGAAATTTGGGAAATAAATATGGAGGGGGTGTAAATGAAGTAGTGGTCCAAAGGGAATGGGGAAAAGGGTTTGAATGTGGTGGGTAATTTGTAGGAACATGAGTCATTTCAATGGGAATAGTTGCAACAACAAGAATATTTGTGGCAATGGAAGTTTCTACCATACTAGGCACATCATAGGGAATTGGGGCAACAACCAAAGTTGCAACGAAAAACAAATTCTATTACAACTAGATTTGAAACAACCAGAGTTGTAGAAAAGGAAGTTGCAACAAAGAGAATTGTAGCAACTGGAGTCGCAACAATATGAAATGGAAGCAATGTTATTCTCCCCTGTGGATCCTGCAAAAAATTGATTAGTAGAAAGAAACATTTTTTATTGAGAAGGATCCTAACATAACCATCAAAAAATTGTGAAGTCGCCTTCTTTTTATTTTTCTTTTCATGCCAGCTAAACTAATTTTAGCTCTTTTTGTTTTAAATAGAATGGGAACACAAATTATCCAATAGGAACAAGTTCCAGGTCACTGTAGGGCCATCCATTTTTAATTTTTCTCAAAAATTCTTCCTTTGATGGAGTTTGTCGGTACAAGTGAATTCTATGTCCATTAGCCATTATAGGATTCCTATATTCATTGATGGTTCATAATTTGATGGCCCCACTATCATAGACTATGTCGATATCATATGGACCAAGCCATCTGGTGTGAACCTTTCCTTTCAAATATTTGAACTTGGATTCGAATAATAATGTCGAGTCTCCAGCCGTGAAATTATTTTTATTGATAAACTTATTGTACCATTTATCCTTTTGATGTTGTATCATTGTGGTTTGATGTGGTGGAATCCTACCATAGTTTTTCCAAATCGTTGATTTGGAGTCTTTGTTTATGAGCCTATGATAGTTCCAACCCAAGTTGTATTCTTGTCCTTAGTGTATGAATCTCTATTTCAATGGGAAGTAGTACTCACTTCCCATAAACTAACTCACAAGTTGTGCATCCTATTTTAGTCCTCAAGGTGGTCATGCAGGCCCATAAGGCTTCTAGGAATCTATCATCCCAATCTTTGAGGTGTTATCTGAAGGTTTTGATATTCTTCCTGATATTCTACCTGTGTAATCTTTTTCAGGCTAGGTTGAGAAGATTAGTTACTTTCTTGTTGGATTGATTAATCATATTTTTCTTTACATTTTAATAGATTAAGTAGAGATACCATTTATTTTTCAAAGAATTAGATTTAATTCAAGCCTTTTCATTATGCATCTGTGTTAGAACCTTCTTTTAAAACCTTTAACCTCACTAGTTCATAGAATCTTTTTGCAAAGATCCCACAAGAAGTGGCATATTTCACTTTGCATCCTAATTTTTACCAATGGAACAGTGATAACCTAAGGTTGAAAGAATTATATTTCATTTGAAGTTTTATATATTCGGATAGATTGCACTTTCCTTATTTCAAAAATTACTTGATGATCTTCTTTAATTTTGGATTTCCTTATCAACTTGTATTTTGAATCTAATTCCCTCACATACAATGTTTGTTCCTCACACATTTACAAACCTCCATATTCATAATTTAATGTTTTAATTTATGCAAGTAAATTAGACCAAAAATTGGCTCTAACTAGAAATCCTTGGCGATCGTTTTGGAACTTTCATGACTCGGATTTTGATTCTTTCAGTTGCATTGGAATCACAATCATGTAATTCATACAGTTATCCTGGTTCAGTGAGGAAAAATATACTTTTGCGAATGCCAAAAAAATGTGCTCAAAGGAATTTTTTAATGGAATCTTTGGTCCCATTCTTGTTTTTTCTTTTCCTGAATCTAGTTTCGTCAGTTCCTGTGTCATATGTTTTTTATAGGCTCTTATTTCATCCATTGTATTTGAGGTAGTGTGTGTTAGCGATATTTCTTGTAAGGGGGTTAAAATGCAAAAGAATGGGTTAAAACCCACTTGTCCTAAGTTCGGGGTGCTAATGCGCCCATGATTAAATGAAAACCAAGTCTGGACGACAAGGATCACAACGCCCACATCAACGGCGCAGATGGGATTCCAGACCCCCCCCACCTTTCTACTTTTAAGCGGAGGGGGGGGGTCCTGAATCCGAGGTGCACCTCTTCGACGGTCAAGATCAACGCGCCCGAATCAACGGCGCACGAGGTGATTCCGGACCCCCCCCCCACCTTTCTATCTTTAAGCGGAGGGGGGGGGTCTGGAATCGAAGGTGCATCTCTCCGACGACTGCAATTCAAGCGCCCGGATCAACGGCGCATAGGCCATCTGGGCACCCTCTGTCATCCAGCGATTAACTAATGTGGGCCCCCTTCCTGTCATATCAACTTGTGGACCATCCTCCCTCTTGCCATTTGTTCTCTTCCTAGCCATGTGATGAGGCTCGCGCCCTTTTACCCTTTCCTCATCTTCCGACATGGTCCCTTTCCCATTTCACCATCCATCCACTGCCTGCCATGTGTCTCACCTCATTCCACGTCCGCCTCCCACCACAAGTGCACCCATTATGTCTTGTATCTCGTCCTTCCACGTATCGTCTTCCACCACATGTCTCCCCCCCGCCACTTCTCTTACACCTCATCGCTTCTGTCTTCCCCACGTATTTTTGGCCCCATCACTCCGTTATTGTGACCCACCTTCTGCATCGGTCTCCATACCCATCCTTCAAGCTATTCAGTTAGTCCAGGTGGCAGCGTGGGAGGCCCCCCGCATCCCAAAGACGTCGAGTTGTCCGGGTCGTTCTCAATCTGGACGAAGCAGTTATTGAAGCGGTTGGTGGTGGTTAGACATCGCCTACGCCATAATGGTAAAGTCCGGCAACAAATTAAAGGCACGTCGATTCACCGATGAAACTGTCAGAAGATCGATTGTGTCTGCCATAAGTTGCACGACCATTCAGAGATTACAGCTGCAGATTGTCAGAAGCCATGCAGACGCAAAGCTTTTAATGTTACGTCTCGATTATTTTGTTGTTGCTAGTTTGAGTATATGTAGGCGTTTGCGCCATTTTTGTATCCATCGATGGTAGAGCTGAGCTCCCAACTATAAAGTTTCAACAACCATTCTGGTTTCATGGTTATGCCTCTGTGTTTGAGATTTCTTGTTTTATGACAAACAATTCTCCTTTTCCATCTATGTTTCATCTCATGCCAGAGAGTCCATTATCGAATAATTCGTGTGGATTGTTGCAATTATGTTATGATAAAGGATTTGTTGTGACATTGTTGTATTCTCTGGTCTTCTGTGTTTGAATGCAAAAGGATCTTGCGTTCGGATGCTTTCTTCTCCAGTATGTTACAAACCTGATGTTTATGATAGACCTACGCACTCTTCTCATGCAAGTCTTCCCCCTACTCACCCTTTATTGCAACTCATTGTTTGAAGTTTATCAAGACCTCACTCGTCCACGCATGCTTCGCCTAGTTTCTGAGTTGAGACGATATCGTTTTGAGTTTTCCTCCATTTGATCACCCCCTTTTAACAAATCGTGACATTAAACTGATGGGTGTCAGGCTCAGCTCCTGCAAGCAATCTAGGAGTGACTTCTGACGCTAACATTTCTGGCGCCGTTACCGGGGACGAAGTTGAATATTTTCCCCGAGATTGAACGACAACGATCAACTGATTCTGAAGGTGCATCAGAAATCAGAACTGAAGATTGCTACTGTGCACCTGGCGACTCCATTGTGACGAATCCACTGCGGCGAACCCGTTCGATTAGTTGTGGCTTCCAGTGGCAGACACACGCTGTCCCATCCACAGCTGCCCCTGGCCGCGCCTGAAGAAAATCCGGAGGTGATCACAAGAAAGGGGAAGTCCTCTCAAAGAGAAAGCTTCGCCGATCAAACAGGTATTTCCCCACCTCCTTTTGTAAAGACTCCACTTTCTTGTTCTCAGCTTTCTAGCTATCCTTTTTCTGAGGTTTCCCGTTCTCTGAATTTCGGGAGTGTTCCTGCTGAGTTTTCTCCTCCTGGTCTAGTATCAGAGGGAGAGACCCTTGTCACTCCCCCCTCTCTAGAAGTTGTGCCTCAGTACAGACCTCGGGCCTCAGAAGGTTTCACCATCCCTCCTTTCATTGCTACTACTTCACAAAGAGAAGCATCTGCACATTCAGGTCCCTTAGGCCTCTCTCTGTTTTCCCCATCATCTCCTTCGATGACCTCTTTTCCGACATCTCCCGTTCACATTCCTTCTCCTCCTAGTTCTCCTCCACCTAATATCCCTATGGCTGGTGCTAATCCCCATCCAAACAGAATGGACGCCATAGTCGCTGCTAGATATGCTCCCTTAATCCTACCTCATCCCATGAATCCTCTCCCTGTTGGAGACTACTTGAAATACATGCCCAAGTTCACTGGGGAAGGGGACATAACTGCAGAAGAGCACCTGGCTACTTTCTACAGTTATGCAGACAATCTGAACATTGAAAATGAAGATGTCTGGATGAGAGTCTTTGTCCAGATCCTGGATGGAGAGGTAAGGAAATGGTTTAGGAGACTGGCCCCTGGATCTATCGCTGGAATTGAAGCCCTGGACAATGTTTTCCTGAGGCAGTGGGGAGATAGGAAAGATTACATATATTACATGACAGAGTTTGGGTCTCTGAAGAAGATGGAAGGAGAGTCTATCTCTAACTTCTCCAAAAGATTCAATAAAATGTATAACAAAATTCCTGCAGAGATAAAACCCTCAGAGGCCTCTGCTCAAATTTCCTATGCTGGCGCATTCAACCCCAATTTTTGTCTTTTATTAAGAGAAAGAAGAGCCACCTCCTTAGCTCAAATGAAAGATGCAGCTATAGAAGTGGAATCCAACATATTAGCTGCTGACAGACTGAGAAACAGGGTTGATGCAGACAGAAGAAAGGGAAAATCAGAAGCCTCAACTTCTGGCCCATCACTGCCCCACCCTCAAGTAAATGAGCTGACCCAGGTGATGAAATTTCCGAAAGAAGAGATGGAGAGATTGAAGGTAGAAAGGAAACAAACATATAAGGGCCCTCAGAACACCGAGAACAAAGGAGGTTTCAGAAGGCCAAATAATTTTGCTCCTCCAACTATGCACAGAGAGAAGGAAAGAGACAGAGACGACCAAATAATTCAGGCTCCCTTCCAGAACAATTTTGTGGCCGATGAAGAAGAAAGGGAAATAGACGAGCCTGAGCCTAAAATCCACTGCTTAGAATTCACTCCTCCTTTCCCTCATCTCACTCAATCAGCATACGAGGAGTCTCTCATGGACAGTCAGCTAAACAAATTGAGCAAGGGAGACAAGGTTAGCGGTGGTCGAGGTAGATATAACCTGAGATTCGACAAAAAGACAACAGTAACTGATGTTCCGGAGAAGTCCACCAGAGCAGAGAAGCCTGCTAGTGAAGTAGCAAACAATCATAAAGGTAATAAATCTCAAACCATCCCTCCCATTGTCCACAATCATGTTCCTAAAATAAGAGAAATTCCAAAGCTTACATCTTCTTTTAATTTCGAGCATGAGATTCAAAAGATCAAAATCCCTATGCCCCTCATTGAGCTAATCAAACATGGCGAATTCAAAAAGCGCTTCTCTGACCTTTTGAAATTTGAAGCCTCTTTCCCTTCCACAGACTTCATAAACCTCCAATATGAAAAGCCAGCAGTTGTCCTGGGCCCCATGGTAGAAGACAGAGATGATTCATCCCCTCCCTTCTACACCTCCTTGAACATACATGATAAAGTACTACACAATTTCTTAATGGATTCAGGGGCCTCTCACAACCTCATGCCTAAAACCGTCATGGAAGAATTAGGACTGGAGGTCACCCGAGCCTATCATGACTTCTATTATTTCGACTCTAGGAGAGTGCAATGTTTGGGAGTCATCAAGGACCTGGTAGTCTCTTTGTTTCAGCTGCCCATGAAGAGTATGGTCATGGATATTGTGGTAGTTGATGTTCCCCCCAAGTTTGGCATGTTGTTGTCAAGGTCTTGGATTAAGAGACTTGGAGGGACGTTACAGATGGATCTCACATATGCCACCATTCCAGTATTTGGAGGGGAACATAGGAGATTGTACAGAGAAGCCCAGCTAGCCTACATAGTCAGTGACGAAGCGAACCCCACTAATCACCCCATCTTTTCACTTGACACTGACTTAGGGTCCAGTTTGTTACAAGTCACTAAGACTCCTGAGGCCCCTTTGCAGATTAGAAAGTAGCCCATTCTCAATCAGGAGATGCCTCCTCCAACCACCTCTGTTTGGAAAATGTTCTTTGATGGAGCTTCCTCCAGTATGGGTGCAGGTGTCGGGGTAGTATTCATGTCCCCTTGTGAAGAGACCATATCCCTATCATACAAGCTGGAATTCGAAGTCACCACCAATGTGGCAGAGTATGAAGCTCTTGTTCTGGGTATAAGGGTTGCACAAGAGATGGGCATAAGGGAGATAGTTGTGTTTGGGGATGCAGAACTTATTTTCCAACAGGTCAAAAACGTTTATTAGGCCAAGCATCCTAGACTCAAGAATTACAAGAACATGGTATGGGACCTAGTTGACAATTTCTTCTTGGCTTTTAACATCTCTTTCATTCCCAGGGAAGAAAATGCCCCAGCCGATTTTTTAGCCTTCTCAGCTAGTTTGCTCGAGGTACCCACGCTGCCCACTATTGGATCCAATGTTGAAATAAAATACAGACCCTCTATACTGGACAAAGTCAAGCATTGGAAGGTATTTGAGGATGATCAGGAAATCGAAAAGTTTCCTCAATCCGTTGATGACTTTTCTGCATTGCACATAGATGAGGATCCTGACATTGAAGGAGAACCTGACCCTCACCCTGGAGAATTGCTGAATAAAGTTGCTGACCACCAGATTATCCAGCTGCCAAGTAATCACATACCAAAAGGACTAATCACATTAGAAAGGTTGTTTGATGGGAACGATGTGGCGGTAAAGGGTAGAGTTTCAGGTGATGAGGCTGACACAACTGAGTGCAACATAGGCACACCAGAGGAGCCTAAATTTGTCAAATTGTCAAGGATTTTGACCGAGGAGCAGAGGGTTGAATATACTGATTTGTTGAGGGCGTTTGTTGATGTGTTTGCATGGACCTACGAAGACCTCAAGACGTATGACACATCAGTTATTGAGCACATGATCCCACTAAAAGAAGAGGCTAGGCCATTCAAGCAGAAGCTAAGACAGATAAATCCCATGTTGCTACATGTCATGGAGAGGGAAGTAAAGAAGCTTCTGGATGCCCAGATCACTGTCCCCTTGAGATATTCTGACTGGGTGGCCAATTTGGTCCCAGTAAGAAAGAAAAGTGGCGAAATCAGACTCTGTGTTGATTTCAGGAACCTGAACAGGATCTCAAGGAAAGATAATTATCCCCTTCCCAACATGGAGCACATATTGCAGAAGGTCATCGGTGCTTCTAGAATATCCATGATTGATGGTTTCTCTGGCTACAATCAGATATCAGTCATGCTTGAGGACAGGGAAAAAACAGCCTTCACCACTCCTTGGGGCACATTCATGTATGCCAAAATGCCTTTCGGGCCGATGAATGCAGGAGAAACATTTCAGCGAGCCATGTACATAGCCTTCATTGGAGAAAAAGATAAGTTTGTGGTGATTTACCTAGACGACATAACAGTATTCTCTAAGACGGATAAAGAGCATCGATGCCACTTGAAGAAGGTTTTCCGGAAATGTCGGAGGTATGGCCTATCTTTAAACCCCAAGAAATCATTGTTTGCCATGAAGGAGGGAAAGCTATTAGGCCATATAGTATCAGCAAAGGGGGTGAGAATTGATCCTAGTAGGGTGGAAGCGATTCAGACCCTGTCACTCCCCAGGTCCAAAAAGGAGGTTCAGGCATTTTTGGGGAGGATCAATTTTTTAAGGAGATTTGTTTCAAATTTTGTTGAGTTGGTGAAACACATCACAACCATGCTCAGGAAGGGGAATGAAGTGAAATGGACTGCGGAACCCAGGGAATCTTTTGTCCAAATAAAGAAGGCGTTGACTGAAGCACCTGTGCTAATCAGTCTCGATTATTCCAAAGACTTTCTGATATTTTCTTTTGCTTCCTGTGATACAGTAGCGGCAGTTCTGTTGCAGAAAAATGGTCAGGGGCGAGAACAACCTATTGCCTTCTTTAGTAAGGCACTGAGAGATGCATAACTCCGGTACGAGATCATGGAGAAGCAAGCCTATGCCCTGGTGAAGGCTCTTAAGGCTTTCAGAGTCTATGTCTTGCACTCAAAGATCACTGCATATGTCCCTTCAACCTCCGTGAAGGACATTCTTATACAGCCTGACATAGACGAGAGGAGAGGTAAATGGATGGCCAAGATCCTAGAATTTGATCTGGAGATTAAGCCCACCAAGTTGATAAAGGGGCAGGGTTTGGCCAAGCTGCTGGCTGAATCCAACTGTAAGGCCTTGGGAATTAACTTCATCAATGAGCAAGATGAGCCATCCAACAAGCATTTCCAGGGTTCCCTATCACTAGCATCATGTCCCTGGTAAAAGGATATCTTGTACTTTCTGAAATAATTAAAGCCCCCTGATGGATTGGGAAAAAGTAAGGCTAGGGATTTAAAGCTCAAAGCGGTCAGATATTGCCTTATTGACCAAGCCTTGTATGGGAAAGACCCTCTGGGAGTATTACTAAAGTGTCTGGACCCGCAGCAAGCCCAGAAGGTCATGACCAATTTCCATAGTGGTCTCTGCGGAGGTCATCATTTCTGGAAGACCACAGCTCACAAGATCCTCCGAGCTGGGTATTACTGGCCCACTTTATTCCCTGATGTCTGCAGAGAAATCAGAGCTTGCATAAAGTGCCAAAAGTTTTCAGGAAAGTAGCAGCTCAAATCTCTGCCATTAAAGCCGGTAGTAGTCTCAACACCCTTTCAGCAGTGGGGATTGGATTTCATTGGAGAGATTCATCCTCCCTCAAGTGGCCAGCACAGATGGATCCTCACTGCAACCGATTATTTCACCAAGTGGATAGAGGCTATCCCCACCAGGAGTACTTCTCACAAAGTGATCATCAGCCTCTTGGAAGACATCATAGCCAGATTTGGTTGCCCAAGTAGGATTGTCACTAACAATGCCTCCCCCTTCAGGTCTAAGCCTCTGGTCAAGTTTTGTGAACAATTTGGGATTTCATTGGTTCACTCTATTCCATACTATCCTCAAGGAAACGGACTGGCAGAGTCCTCCAATAAAAGCCTAATCAAGCTTATCAAAAATCTACTAGAGGACAATAAGAGGGCCTGGGACTCAAAGCTCAAATTTTCTCTTGAGGGCTGATCGGGTGACAACAAAGAAATCCATGGGTATCTCACCTTTCCAACTGGTTTACGGAATAGAGGTCATTTTCCCCACTCAACTCGCCTTACCTGTGGCGAATTTCCTCCAGGACTTTGAAGGAGAACCTAATCATGTGATCAGAAGGATTCATCAGATGGTGGAATTGCAACAGATCAGAGAACAGGTCTTGGACAAGGCTTTTAGTCATCAGTAGAAGATTAAGCAGGCTTTTGACAGAAAGAGCAGAAAGAAAGATTCGAGCAGGGTGACCTGGTACTCAAATGGGACGCACCCAGGCAGGACAGGGGAAAGAACAGTAAGTTTGACGCCCTCTGGTTCGGGCCTTTCAAGATCCTCGAAGTATTTTCAAACAACACCTACAGGTTGCAGGATCTGGAAGGCAAAGAAGTTTTCAATGGCCCAGTAAATGGGCATTTCTTAAAAAAATGTTTTCTGTGAGCCACGGTTGGCTCTTTTTGTTTTGTTTTGTAAATATTGTTTTTGTTTTTGTTTTTCGGACTAATAAATGACTCCATAGCCCAACAACAAAGGCACTGAATATGCAAAAGAGTTCTTAGAGCATCACAGGGACGACTCTATCCCCCATGCAGCCAAATGTTAGCGATATTTCTTGTAAGGGGGTTAAAATGCAAAAGAATGGGTTAAAACCCACTTGTCCTAAGTTCGGGGTGCTAATGCGCCCATGATTAAATGAAAACCAAGTCTGGACGGCAAGGATCACAATGCCCGGATCAACGGTGCAGATGGGATTCTGGACCCCCCTGCCTTTCTACTTTTAAGCAGAGGGGGGGGGTCCGGAATCCGGGGCGCACCTCTTCGACGGTCAATATCAACGCGCCCGGATCAACGGCGTGCGAGGTGATTCCGGACCCCCGCCTTTCTATCTTTAAGCGGAGGGGGGGGTCCGGAATCGAAGGTGCATCTCTCTGACGGCTTCAATTCAAGCGCCCAGATCAGCGGCGCACAGGCCATCTAGGCACCCTCTGTCATCCGGCGATTAACTAATGTGGCCCCCCTTCCTGTCATGTCAGCTGGTGGACCATCCTCCCTCTTGCCATTTGTTCTCTTCCTAGCCGTGCGATGAGGCTCGCGCCCTTTTACCCTTTCCTCATCTTTTGACATCTGTCTCTCTCCCCTTCTCTAGTTCACATGGTCCCTTTCCCATTTCACCATCCATCCACTGCCTGCCATGTGTCCCACCTCATTCCACGTCCACCTCCCACCGTAAGTGCACCCATTATGTCTTGTATCCTGCTCCTTCCACGTATCTTCTTCCGCCACATGTCTCCCCCCCGCCACTTCTCTTACACCTCATTGCTTCTTTCTTCCCCGCGCAGTTTTGGCCCCGTCACTCCATTGCTGTGACCCACCTTCCGCGTCGGTCTCCATACCCATCCTTCAAGCTATTCAGTTAGTCGAGGTGGTAGCGCGGGAGGCCCCCCACATCCCAAAGACGTCGAGTTGGCCGGGTCGTTCTCAATCCCGACGAAGCAGTTATTGAAGCGGTTGGTGGTGGTTAGACATCGCCTCCGCCATAATGGGAAAGTCTGACAACGAATTAAAGGCACGTCGCTTCGCCGATGAAACTGTCAAAAGATCAATCGCGTCTACCATAAGTTGCACGACCATTCAGAGATTGCAGTTGCAGATTGTCAGAAGCCATGCAGACGCAAATATTTTAATGTTACGTCTCGATTTGTTGTTGTTGCTAGTTTGAGTATATGTAGGCGTTTGTGTCATTTTTGTATCAATCGATGGTAGAGCTGAGCTCCCGACTGTAAAGTCTCAACAACCATTCTGGTTTCCTAGTTATGCCTCTATGTTTGAGATTTCTTGTTTTATGACAAACATTTCTCCTTTTCCATCTATGTTTCATCTCATGCCAGAGAGTCCATTATCGAATGATTCGCGTGGATTGTTGCAATTATGTTATGATAAAGGATTTGTTGTGACATTGTTGTATTCTTTGGTCTTCTGTGTTTGAATGCAAAAGGATCTTGCGTTCAGATGTTTTCTTCTCCAGTCTGTTACAAACCTGATGTTTATGATAGACCTACGCACTCTTCTCATGCAAGTCTTCCCCCTACTCACCCTTTATTGCAACTCATTGTTTGAAGTTTATCAAGACCTCACTCGTCCACGCATGCTTGGCCTAGTTTCTGAGTTGAGACGATATCGTTATGAGTTTTCCTCCATTTGATCACCCCCTTTTAACAAATCGTGACATTAAACTGATGGGTGTCAGGCTCAGGTCCTGCAAGCAATCCAGGAGTGACTTCTGATGCTAACAGTGTGTTAGTAGAACAGAAATATAAATCCATAAAAACAACCAACTGACCTTCAGAGTGATTAACACTTTTTAGGAGCTAGGAGGACCAATTTTCCTCTAAGATGCAATTTAAGACAATGTAAGTTTTATAGATGTTGCAGTTAACCCACCTAATGATATCCGACATTTTCATGATCATGGTTAGTTATAAAATAAAGAAGCGTAGAGTAAACAAGGCGGTATGGTATGTGCAATAATAGTTGTTGGAGACATAAACAAACATAATCTCGAATTAAATATGAAGAAAAATAGGTGAGGCAGGCATCAGTCACCAATTATCTAGTTAGGCATAGAAATTTTAATCATTAGAAATGATAGGAGATTGACTGATAATATAAATGAGAAGTAGTTGAATTGAAGTAGAATAGAAGAGGTTTCAAGATGAAGGCGTGTCTCACGGTTAGCGCAATGTTGGAGAGAGAAAGAATAAATTTGATATTCTTAGTGTCCATGAGGGGTCGACATCCTCTTGTTGGTGTAGAAGTGAACTTTTCCAATGATAAATATGTGTGTGTCGACAAAGTTTAGCGGAATTTCTCCAGCGTATTGACCAATTTTTACAAGAGAGATTATCACAATCAATCATCGACAAATGACCCTCCTTTGTCTTTAAATAGAGATCATGGACCAATCAGGTGTTAAGCCATGAATCAATACAGTGGTTAATATTAAGGAGAATATGATCTGTCGGATCAGTTTATGTTGGGAACATATCGTGACCGTCATATTACCTAACTACAAATTCATACTAATGCATACTAAAGAAACACATTTTTACCTAATAAAAAATTTGACCAAGTTGATCTTAACTAACTCCTAAAGTGTCTAAATATTCCTAACATCCCCCTTTAAGAACAACTTGGGATAGGATTGAAGGATTTACAAATGTGAGACAATAGGAGAAGGAAGGAAGCATTAGAGTCTATCCCCCCTTACTGAAAAATTCATGAACTCCTAACATAGATCGAAGTTTGGAAAACTTTGCTTCTATATGAGACTTTGTGAAAACATCTGCAACTTGATATTCTATAGGGAAATAAAGAAATTTAATAACTTGATCATGAATGAGCTTTCTCATGAAGTGCATGTGTAGCTCGATGCATTTGTTGTGTTGGTGTTGAAATGGATAATTGGTGAGCTTTATGGTACTCTGATTATCACACCAAAGGGTGGTCAGATGTTGCTTATGGAAGCCAAACTTTGAAAGAATATTCTGAAGCCAAAATGCTTCTTTACTTGCATTAACTCTTAAACAATAATGTACTTCTTCTAAATAAAGAGCAATATCTTTTTGTTTCTTACATTCCCAAGTGACAGGTCCTTAACCAAGGATGAAAACATAAACTGCAATATACTTTCGATCATCAGGATTTCCACCCCAATTTGAACTATTCCCCTTACATACCGAAGTATCCTTTTATATTATTTCCAATGGATTTCATGGGGTTTTTTCATATATCGAGCAACAAGACCAACAAAAAAGGAAATATTGGGATGGGGATGACCCAAGTATAAGAGGATACCAGCTAACTGACGGTAGAAAGTGGTAGCAATTTAGAGAGAAGTATAGGTGGAAACAAGTTTGGCTCCATATTGGAAGGGATAAAGGGATGGTTTTGAATTTTCCATGTGAAAGAGGCGAATTAAGTCACAAGCATACTTAGATTGGGAAAGAAAAATACCTTCCTTGGTTTGCAAAACTTGGAGGCCAAGGGAATAGTGGAAATAGCCCGAGTTGGTCATTTCAAATTTATTCTTAAGGTTGGTTTTCAAATAGGTTAAAAGTTTTGGGTCACTACTACTGAGGATAAGGTCATCGACATAAGGAACAAGGATTATGAGATGGCTTTTTACTTTCTTGGTATAGACATTGAGGTTAGAATGGCATCTAGAAAAGTTGGTATCAATAAGAAAGTTGTCCATTTTGGCATACCAAGATCGAGGAGTTTTCTTAAGACCATAAATTTATTTCTTAAGATGAAAAACAAGGCTAGAGTCATTCTGGACATATCCAAGAGGTTGTTCCATGTATATTTCTTCTTACAAATCCACATGCAAGAAGGAGGATTTAACATCCATCTGGTGTACCTCCCATTAATCTGAGGCTACAAGGCATAGAACAAGGCGGATGGAATTCATGTTGGCTACATGGGAAAAGGTTTCATTAAAGTCAATGCCTTCAACTTTAGAGAACCCTTTGGAAACTAAACAATCCTTGTGTATTTTGACACTTCCATCGGATGCATAATTAGTTTTGTATACCCATTTACATCTGACAATTTTTCTTCCTTTTGGAAGAGGTACAAGATCCCAAGTATCATTTGTGATCAAAGAGAGATATTGTTCATTCATTTTTGTATCCAAATCTAGATGACCTTAAGCTTCTGCAAATGTCTTTGGATCATGAGTTTCTTAAACTTGAGCCAAAAGAGAAGAGGCTTGATGGAACTCTGAGCTATTCGGACATTGATATAAAGGATTACTGACAACATCACTAGTTGCTTCTTGTGCTGAGAATACCCATCTAGGAAGTGGTGGAATTGGTGCAGGTTCATGTTCATTGGGCTCATCTAGAGGAAGGTGAGAAGGAAGAGGTGCATTTTCATCCTTAGTGTCATAATATGAAGAAGAAGAAACCAAAATAGGAACAGAAGAAGGAACAAACATTGAATATGGACCATGGGATGAAGAAGGAACAAACGCCAAATTAGGCTTGCAGGCCAAGATATTTTCATCAAAATTAACATCTCTCTGAATAACAATTTCCTTTGAATAAGGTTGAAGAAGTTGGTGAACTTTGACATCTTCAAAATAACCAACAAAAATACACTTCTCACTTTTAAGTTGTAAATATTTTCTTTTCTCATCAAGAATGTAATCTCATACTACTGCCAAATACAAGGAAGTGACTTACATCTAGCTTAATTTTATTCCATGCTTCTTTCAATGTTATATTTTTAAGATCCTTTATGGGAGTGGGATTTACTATGTAATTTGCACATTTAATCGATTTTTCCCAATACTTTAGAATTAATCCCTTAGATTGGATCATAAAATTAACCATTTCTTTTAATGTGTAGTTCTTTCTCTCAACAACACCATTTTGTTGTGGTGTATATGGAACAGTGTGTTGCATTTGGATGCCCTCTGAAGTGTAGTAACATGTAAAATTGGTGTTCACATATTCACCTTCGTTATATGTTCTTAACCTTTGAAGTTGATGACCATATTGGTTTTATAAAATGGCCTTGTAGGCCAAAAACTCTTCAAACACTTCTCTCTTAAGTTTTAAGAAGTAAACCCAAGTGCATCTAAAAAATTCATCATTGAAAATGAACAAATATTTGCACCCATAAAAAGAAGGAGAAGAAAGTGGACCATACAAGTCACCATGAATAATATACTAAGGGGCCAAGGAATGCCAAGAGGAATTTTTTTCATAACTGTCCCAGTGATGTTTTATGAGAACAAAACCGACACAAACACCATATTTGCAAGAAACAATAAAAAGACTAGTCACCATCTCTTGATTACATATTTGGTGTAATTAGTGAAGTTTATATGACCAAACCAATGATGCCAAACATTTCTCAAGTCATTGCTATGAGCAACAAAAACTGATGGAAAATAAGATGACCCAAAGTTGTCAAACTTGTACAACCTGGTAATTGTTGGGTATGTGTTATATTCTTTGCATGTGTGTGTGTGGGCATGTCAGATTAGACAACTACATTTGACGATCCCTGTTTTTGTCGTGTGTAGCAGGCGCTTTCCTAGGGGGGTCCTAGGGGGGCAGGTATGTCCCCCCTGGTTACATGCAACGTTCGGGGCAACGCCCCGAAATTTTTTTTGGGGCGGTTTTTGCTATTTTTAGCAGATTTTGCTACTTTTAGCAGTTTACTAAATTAATCCCGGATTAAGGGATTAGGTTTTTGGTATCTACCGAATACCTAAAAACATTGTATATATTGTATGGCAAATGGTGAAATTCTCGATAATGAATATAAGAAAGTTTTTCCTGGTTGAGGGTTTCCGATATAAAATCTCTGTGTACTCTGTGTATGAGCCATTGATTAAATTCAGTTTTTCTTAAGAATCTATATGCATTGCTTTACTTCACAGGTTTAAAACTTACATGTGGTATCAGAGCTCATTTTTGGCTTCATAGGGATGCCTTTGTTGCTGAGTGTTTGGCTTGGTCTTGATAGACCAAGTTTATCTTGGGTCTGTGATAAACGTGGGTTGAGTGGGAGCTTTTGCAGTGGATATTTGAGTGTAGAAAGAGGAATTGTGAGATCTTATAGAATCAAGATAGAGAAGTTCAACGGTATAAAATTTGAGTTATGGAAGCTCAAGATGGAGAACCTTCTTGTAGACAAAGAACAATGGATCGATGTGGATCATGGTACACAGCCTATTGGTACACCATCTACTAGCACACAAGCTATTGATACACAACCTACTAGTACACAAACTACTAGTACACCACTTGCTAGTATGTCGAAGGAAGATTGGGAGAAGTTGGATAGAAGAGAAAGGAGTACTATTCAACTTTGCCTGGCAGATTTGGTGTTGTTGAATGTCTCGGGAGAATATACAAGAAAGGAACTATGGGATAAGTTGGGGAATTTGTATCAATCAAAGTCCATGGTAAACAAGTTGTTTCTTCGAAAGAAGTTGTATCATCTTAGGATGGAAGATGGAGATTATGTGACAGAACATCTAAATGCCTTTAATACTCTGGTAAGTCAA
>ML791524.1:178081-192441 GCA_009831015.1 Picea engelmannii
ATTCTGAGAGAGGAGACTGTGAGAGAAAGAAGAGGAAGTTACATCGGATTTTGCTGTAGGTTGTATCCCTTCATTTTGCTGGATAATAATAAAGGAAGGACCTGACAGTTTCTCTGGTGGATGTAGCCCACACTGGGTGAACCACGTAAATCTGTGTCTCTCTTGTATTGTGTGTCTTCTGTGTTTTGTTTCTGCATTTGTTTTATTTTATTGCTCCGCGGTCTTGTTTTTCTAACACTTCTTTTGAGTTTTCTCTTTTGCATTGATCCTTGATTCTTCTTGAGCAAAGCAAGTCCAAAGTTCTTCAAATGTCGGGTACTCCTTCCTTCTGTTCATGCTTGTGGCAAATGCATCCCATGTCTTGGGAAGACCATTGAGTACTATGTTCACCAATTCCTTTTATGAAGTGATCTCTTCAATAGCTTGTAGTTGATCTCTTAACTGGGAGATCCTTACAAAGTATGATGTTATGTTGTCGTCGTCATTCATCTTCATGTTACAGAGCTCATTCTTCAGACTCATAACTTGTCCAATGTTTCTGACTGAGAAGAGATTTGTTAGGGCATCGTACATCTACTTCGATGAGTCAAGATGGGAGATGTAGGGTATCAAGTGGTATTTTATGGAATCCACTATGATACTCATGGCATTGATGTCAACATCTTTGAACTTCTCCATAGCTACAACGTTCTGCGGTTCCTTCTCTTCTCCTTCTTTAAAATTTGGCTTCACGATCTTTCCTTTCACAATATCCAACACTTTATTCTTAGCAAGGATGAGGTCAATCCTTGTCTTCCATGCTCTGAAGTTAGAGGCTCCATCTAACTTATTCTCAGACTTCATAGAGTTCATCATGGCTTGCTTGACTTGGTCAAACCCTAGATTTGACCAGAAATTCAAACTTCGCATATTGGCTTTCTGAGAGTACCAGGAGATGCACTGGGCTAGGGTGCATTGATCTATCAGGACATTAGGTCAATCCCTTCACTTAAGGTGCCTCAACAAGAGGTTTAGGGTTTCTGCAACAACACCTGCTAGTAACCCTAGCTGCAGTGCTTTTGGAAACTGCTCCTGCTAGTAACTCTAGCAACAGTTCCTCAACGAGATCAATATCTAGCGGCTATGTTTCCTTCTATTGTTTTAGGCTGACTGAAGGGGTGTGGGCCCATAACCTGTTAGAATATAGAAGATGGTGTGCTCATTTTACCATTGACGATACCCTCGTCACCCAACCATAGGCTGAAGCCTCCCTCCGAGTACCTTAACCTTGACTGAGAATTACTCCGGAAGCAAACTCTAGGCTAGATAGCCAAACAAAGGGTAGCTCACCTCTCTCAAAGAATAGCGCAACAAAAAATATTGATCAGATAGTCCCAAACCCTAGCCAAGAGATATTCAAGCCAACATTGAAAACTTGTTGTTGTTGTAGCTGCACCAACAGCTCTCCTCCAAACTGCACACAAGACTGCAACTGTAGTGTGCACCAAACTGGGAACTGCAATTCTGAGATGCTACAAATGAGAACTGGAGCCCTGTATTTATAGTGGTTCTGCCAGTTTTGTTGGGGCCGACTTCTCCTTCTGGATATGTGTCTGTTCAGTATATTATTATTATTTCTGGTCGACTTGTTCTCTTGGAGGCTAATAACCTAATATAAATTATCTTCTTGAGCTGACAAGGCTTCTAGGGTTATTAGCCAACTCATTAGGGTTTCTCTTGCTTCCCGGAGTCTTATATTCTTGTCAGGTTCACACATGGAGGTAAATACCTCCCGCAGCTACCATAATATTAACATATCTTTCACTATTCTTATCAGATCTACTTATATCAAATCTTCGTTCATCTATCAGTGCCCTAGTTTTCAAGCTAGGATAGAATCTATCAACCATACCTAGATCCATACTCTAGAAAAAAATAAATCCACTTATCTTACTTCTATAGAGCACAAAGCTTACAGATCTTACCTCTTTAGTCTCACTTTCACCTTTATCAGGGCACAAAGCTCCCAGATCTTACCTCTTTAGTCTCACTTCACCTTTATCAGGGCACAAAGCTCCCAGATCTTACCTCTTTTCTTTAGATCTGATCCTTCCTCTTGGCACAGATCTCCACAGATCAAGTAGTACTGCATATTAGGGAAACAATTCTATGCACAAAACTTTTCTCTTTTTCAGTTCAGATCTTTGCACAAAGCTCATTTTTCCTTAGTTCCCAGTAATCACAGTTTCAGCTCCTGGCAATGGAACCATTTGTTAGCATAGGGGAAGACCCAGGGTTCAACACTACAACAATGCACCAACAAAACCCTAACCACCGACCCTTTCGACAACACCTGCGAAGCAGATGAAGTTTCACCTGAGGTAAAGGCAGGGGTGGTTGCAGGACTCCAGTGTCTATAACCTTAGCTGAGACACAGATCTGTGATTCTAACACTTAATAGAGCACTTAGTAGTTATCATTTATCAATATCTAGTTCTTAGTTACAACATAGTTAAATCCTACTCTCAGTGCAGATAAACCCTAAGCTGCAGAGCATCACAATATTCATCCAGATCTAAGATAATTAAGCACTAAGCATATTTTCATAAGTCAGATCTAACATCCATCCACATTATTAAGCACAAAGCATCAACAGATCTATCTATCATTCATCTATATTAAATCACTAAGAAAGTAAACACATAAACATATCAATACATCGCACAAAGCATAGCAACACAACATATATGTGGTTCACCCCCACCCTGGGGATACGTCCACCAACTCTTCTCTTCTTTGTTATCTTTGGTCAAGCTTCTTACAGGAACATAGCATCAAAATCCTACTCCGCAGAAGATAGGAGATCTGTGCGCACTCCATCAGATCCTCCTTCTTCGAGCTAAGGTACATCACCAAGCCTTTACACAGTCTCTTACAACTCTTTATCACATAGATCGAACACTAGCACTTAGCACCATATCACATAGATCAAATACTAGCACTTAACACCACATCACATAGATGCATCCTCCTTACATCGCTTAGACATCTATTTATACATTACAAAATCAGGCCTAAACATGGGTAAACCCATGGGACAACATTTCCATACCCATTACATAAGCCCAAAACCCAAAAATCCCTAAAAAGGGGCCGAGATCCCGCGATCTCTGCTTCGTCTTACGCTCCGCCTTCGACAGCCTGTCGAAATCCCAAAAATAGGTCAAACATGACCAAGAATCCACAAAACTTGGTCAAGGGCCTTGAACAAACCCTTCCTATCCCTTCCAAGGGGTTCAAACCCATCCTAGAAGGGAAATTCAACAACCCCCCTTCCAAAAAAATGTGATTTTTTCAAATCACTCTTCATTTATGAAGGACAACAAATATTGTAAAATTTCAAAAGAAGGGTCACATTTTGAGCAACCCATCAATGTATCAACCCCAAAACTAAGGTGCCTAATGATCATTGTACTTTCAGTATTATATGAGGATGGATGTGAATCATAATCAATATCTAAGGTTCAACACCCACTACTTACCATTGGCATCTAAAGACTAAAACCATCTCGATTTGTGTTGTCTCTCATATATTCCCTAATACAATGTACTCTTCCAAAATAATAAATCCATCACATCACTTGGGCTTAGCCCGAGTGGTTTGTGTTGAGGGGTTTCCCCCCCCCCACCACCCAGGTTCAATTCCCGCAAGTGACATGTTGAGCTCTTAAATGAGCAAGCTATCGAAAAAGCCTTGGATTTCTACAAAATCTAGTTTACCCTGGGTACCATCCTCGAAATGAGGGGGACTACCTGGTGGGTTTTCCCGAGCTCTATTCCAAAGTAAAGAAACATTAAATACATCACACAACTCACAACCACATAATCCTACCACCATATTGGTGTATCCACCATTATAAGTGTCTCTTAATGAAATCTTCCTAGGAAAGCATGGAAACCTTGTCTTTTTTAATCCCCACTTGAATCCATGTGTTATGCACATTATCGATCCTCATCAATATGAGAATTGGCATTACATTCATTGTCCATACGTAATGTATTTGGATCTCACCCTTTCCATAATGCCATTCAATCTATTATATTTTATTCCACTCTTGGCTATGCAAAACACCAAAATAATTAGTCATGGGTGATGAGTGTAAGTTGTAAGGAATTAGAAACTTATTAATAAGATTGAATGCAAATATATGTTTAATCACAGTTTTGAAGAGCAAGGAATAGACTTTGATTGGACTCTTGAGGAAATGAGGTGAACTCTCTTTCTTCATGTTCACATGTTTTATCTATGTAAAGGTCTCTAATGTGTTGATTCATAGTTATTTTGTTGCATTGGTAATGCTTCTTGTGTATATGTTATCAACTATGACTTGGTTATAACATTGGTATCTAATATTTGATTATTATTTCAGCACATTTGACATTGGCCTCTCGACAACTTACTATGTAATTCATGCCATCCCCATTATTCCAATAAATACTTAATGGTAACAAAACACATATTTAATACTTGAATGTAATTCTCTCAACAATCCATCAACCTTTTCCAAGTTTGGTCAAACTCACTATAAAGATCATGCATAGTTGTTTTTTGTTTCATGCAAAAGTGTGTTTTATATTTTGTTTTTGATAAAACCTCTATTAAGCTTGGTGAAATTTCTAGCTTGTGTGTTCTTGATTGAGTTTAGATTCGAACTTACACAAAATGAACCTTGTTAACATCACAAAACCTAAAATTGGAATTACAGTAGTGAGAATTGTGATTCAATTCATTAAATTGTATATATCATTATCACTTTGTTATTCTCTCGGTTGATCAGTTGAGACTTATCATTTGTAGAATTATTTTTTTGTAGCAATATTTACCCATGGGTGTTCTTAAGTAAGATGTGGAGAGTGTAGGGTAATTTATGTTATCATCAAATCTATGCACCATGGCTTACATTATAACATACATTCTCTAGCATGCATTTTTGCATGATTTGAGAAAAAAAGTGAACAACAATAGATGCAATCATGCTAGATTTGCATGTTTCTAACATCCTATAAAACAAGTAACCATGTTTCTAGGATAGATGGAATGAATCCTCTCTTATGTGAGTGTACACAAAAATGTTGATTCTTACATTGTGTAAGAATTTATATTGTCATTTTTAACTTTTTAAAATTACTATGAAAAAAACAATAACAACTCAATTTTTATGATATTAATTTATTTTTAATGTACATATAATTCATCATCACACTTCAAATTAATAGATATGTTTATTATTTGTTTGTTTAAAATTGCAATTTATTTATTTTTTAACTGTTTAATTTTTAATGTTTCTTTAAAATTACAATTTATTTATTTTTTAATTAGTTAGTTTTTAATGTTGTAAAAAATTTGAAAAAAAATATTTTAAAAATATTTTTTTTGTTAAATGTATGTTTAGTATATTTTTGTGTAATTTTTTTATTAAAGTGTAACTTTTCATTAAAAAAGACTTAGTTAAATATATGCTCTTTTAAACTTTTCATTATTAACAATAATAGATGCAATCATGAGAGATTTGCAGTTTTCTAACAATTTATAAAGCAATTAACCATGTTTTTGGGATAGAATAAATTCTCTCTTATGTGGGTGTCTATAAAATATTGATTCTTACATTGTGTAAGAATTTATATTATTTTTTTTTATTTTTTAAAATTTCTAAGAAAACAATAATAATTCATTTTATATAAAATTGATTTATTTTTAATGTATATATAATCCATCATAAAATTACATTTTAAATTAATAGATATATTTATTATTAATTTATTTAAAATTGTAATTTATTTACTTCTTAATTATTTAATTTTTAATGTTGTAAACAATTTGAAAAGCAATATTTTTTTTATTAAAATGTATGTTTAATGTGTAACTTCATTATGATTTTTTTATTAAATGTATGTTTAGTGTGTAACTTCATTATAATTTGTGAATATAACTTTTCATTATGAAAATATTGATTAAATAATTTTTTTCATTAGAATAAAAGTTTTTATATTTATATGGAATATAAATGTTAGAATCCAAAAAGGCACACCTATGGCCTTTATCATGTCCGTACAAAAAAATGATCATTCACTACTTTTAGGGTTTTTTTTTTTGTCATTTTTTTTAATTATATTGGTTGTTATAATTTTTAATCAAAATTTTAGTTTTGATTATTTTATAAGTAGAATTCATCTTTTAAGAATATGTGTTTTTTCTTAAAAGGTAACATAATAAAATCTAAAGGGAGTAGGGTATGTACACCTTCATAGATTTTAGTAATAAAATTATTGAATGACCGAAATTTCATGTTCTACAAACAAAGAATTCTCATACACACCAATTTGATGTCTAGATTAATGGTAACCTTAAAATTAATTTATTATCCTTATAATAAGATTAGTTAAATATATTATTTCTTAAAAACATACTTTGGGTGGATTAAATATATACTCTTTTAAGTAACCCTTAAATTTTAATTATTAATACTAAAATTGTTTATATATATACTCTTTCAAAATAACCCTTTCAAAATTATTCAAATTTAATCGTTAATCTCAAATCAATTTTTAATAATCTTCTGTAATAATAAAATCATTGGAATTTTTTTGAAAAATGTTATAAAGAATTCTCGTAAAAGTTACGTAACGTGCAAGAACTCTTACTTCCACGGACTCCAATAATTCATAAAAGTTACGTCACGTGCAAGAACTTTTATTTTCATGGACTCCAAGAATTTTAGTTTTATCAACAGCTGTAAAGTTGTTTTCACGGACCCCAGTAATTTTGGTTTTTACCGACTCTATCGACCGCTGTAAAGGATAGCTGGTAACAGTGGTTAAATTTGACAATTATTTATTATTTCTCTTCTTTTTCTTTTTTTTACTTTCAAGTAGTTTTAAAAACTGCACGTTATTAGTGATGTCCTTCAAATTTAATCGTTAATCTTAAATCAATTTTTAATAATCTTCTAATAATAAAATCATTGGAATTTCTTTGAAAAATGTCATAAAGAATTCTCATAAAAGTTACGTAACGTGCAAGAACTTTTACTTCCACGGAGTCCAAGAATTCATAAAAGTTACGTCACTGCAAGAACTTTTATTTTCACGGACTCCAAGAATTTTAGTTTTATCAACAGCTGTAAAGTTGTTTTCACGGACCCCAGTAATTTTGGTTTTTACCGACTCTAACGACCACTGTAAAAGATAGCTGGTAACTAGTAACAATGGTTAAATTTGACAATTATTTATCATTTTTTTTTTAACTGTATTTTTTCTCTTTTTAACGGTCTAACTATCATACAGTGGTAGTTTTTAAAAAAAACTGCATGTCCACTTAATTCTATAATTTTTAACGGTAAAAATCTAAAAAATTACTAAATTTGAAACAATTTTTTGGAAAAAAAAAATCTAAATTATCTCCTAAATTTGAAAACAAGTTTTACTTACAGTTAACATAAAACAAATTTTATAATAATAATAATAATCTATTTTTAAGGTCACGGTCAAACCAGCACTTTAATGTTAACCCTGGCTCTGATTTTAATGTTAACCATTTTTAAAAAGAGAGTTGACTAAACTTTTTACTTTTTGGGTTTTGTGACAAGAATTGGTCTGAATTGGTCTAAGTTTTTTTTGATGCAATTTATTCTAATATAACACACTGTTTCAAAGACCAGCTTGCCATAGATGTAAACAGTCCTATATTTCTAATGTTAAGTATTTAAACATTCGTTTCAAAGTGACGCAGATTATGGATACACGTCTCAAATATGATATCAGTGGCCAAAATGAAGTTGTTGTGTAATGCTTTCTCTTACATCATATTATAAAGCAGAGTAAATACAGTGGGTTTGATTCCATCGTACTACTACGGAGGTATGATGGTGACAATGATCACGAAATGAGAGGACCTCCCTTGAGGTATTCAGTGATGGCCAATGCAATGAGACCAAGCATGGCAAAACGACCATTCCACAACTCTGCTCGAGAAGACATTATTGCCTGTGATTTGCTCTCTGTGGAGACTCCTTTGAACATGGGTATCAACGAAGCAAGAGACAGCACAACAGCGCTTCCAACAAACAATGGAACTCCTCCGGTGGCCAGCTGAGAGAAGAGGTCTTTCCCGCTCGCTACCTCAATCCCAACAGCTGAGACGAATCCGAGCATGGCGAGTCTTCCATTTATGGTCTCTGGCGCTGGCCCGCTGAAAGCAAAAATGTCCCCAAACTTGGTGCTCACCTGCGTTAATGCAGCGATTTTATTTCAGCGATGATCATATGAATGCTTACTCGCTTACTGTATGTAAAAATGAGGACCAACCCGCTTACCTTTTTAGGGGCTGGAGGAGGAGGAGGTGGAGGAATCCGGGTTGTAGACTGAGTGGAGGGCGTGACAGATTCCTTTGGCTGCGGATCTGCCTGCAAATTAAATTGAAGAACACAGGCGATATTTACAATTCCATAACATATGGGCGTGTTGTTGAGCATATAATTAAATTCATGTATATACAGAATCAACAATTAATGTGCATACAGGTATAATGGCATGAATGATAAGATACATATAATTACCTCTGCCATACACTTTACTCTCAGGCCCCTGGAGGCTGGCATAGCGGTATTCCTGATCTCACCCAGTAGTGCTGACCTCTCCGCTGGCCTCCCTTGTAGGAGGGATGTTCCCTTCATCGCCATTAATGACGCATTCACAGCAGCCATAGATATAATAATGAATAGTATGGATGAGAACAAACCCAAATTCTATAGACTTGGGAACAACGATAGAATGAACAGATCGACTGACTAATTAATGGCGAAGAACAGATGCTAATGATCTGCAGGGTGCTACCCAGGTTGTGATATATAATGGCGTGAAGGCCATCTGGAAACATCTAGGAGCATTCATTGAAAGACAACCCTTGAGCCAAGTCGAGGCTTCTCTTCCTCTGAATATGTTTCCACGTGGTTGGATTAAAAAATAGATACGTGGATCCTCAAATTACCGCACTTACCGAACTTGTAGAAAGCATTTACAAATTATTAATTAGGATCGCCATATTACAAATTATTAGTTATATTCTTAATCGTCTATTAGTATGAGGACATTGCTTTTCGAAGAGGATAGAGACGTGTTCATATATCACTGCACATGTTTTCTATGGAGGTTGCATTCAATCATTTTTATTGTTTTATATCTTTTCGTACAAATATCAGTCAGTTGTCTTTCTTCATATGTCGCACTATTAAAAAAAAAGGAAAATAAATGATTTAAGATGGAAAATTTTTAATTTAATATATATATATATATTTTAATGACTGTGAGTTGATAAAAAATAATTAATAAAGATATAAAATAATTTTTTATATATTTTAATGGTTGGTATTGTGCAATTGGTTAGTGTGAATTGATAAAAAAATAATTAATAAGAATGTAAAATAATTTTTGTTAATCAATAATGTTTTTTTAGTTATTTTGACTTAATTAATTTATATAATATTATTATTTATGTATTGATTAAATTTTTTTATTTTTTTGGGTTTTTTGGCCTGAATTCAGTTATGTAAATTGGATAAAATTGTTAGTTTTTGTTGTTTAAATTGCATTTTTGAATGTATAAATGGAATCAGTCTATTGAACTTAGGCACTCAAATATGCAGCCTGTTAAGTGACTTAGATACTCAAATATGCAGCCTTGTTAAGTGAAGTTAACTACATTAGTCTATCCAACCAAGAAAGAAAATTGATTTTATTGTGCACTCACTCAAATATACAGATCCAACCATTAAAACCTTTAAAATACTCTTTATTATTTATATTTATATATAACCTTTAGACTACTCTTTATTATTTATATATATATATATTACTACTCTTTATTATTTATATTTATATATATATATATATATAGTTGACTTGTGATCGAGAAAATGTTAGAAATTGTACCAAAATAGCATAGGATTTATAGTTTTAAAGAAGTAAAGACATTTACAATCACTTAACAAATGTTGGAAATTGTACCAAAATAGCATAGGATTTATAGTTTTAAAGAAGAAAAGGCATTTGCAATTACTTAACAAATATTGGGAAGACTTGTTATTGTGCTAATAAGGATGTAATCAGAGGTATATTTTTAATGTTAATTGTGTAAATTGTTGAATCAAAATGACATCTATTATGAATACAAGTGTAAAATATATATAAATTGCTGAAATAATTTTTACAATGTCATCCCCTAAGAAATGACCATTAAGCTGCTTGATAGAAGAGCAAATAGAAGCTGGGTATGATTACAGAAAGGTATATAGAGGTGATGAAGATCATGAGATGAGAGGACCTCCCTTGAGGTACTCGGTGAGGGCCAACGCGATGAGACCAAGCATGGCAAAACGCCCATTCAACATCTCTGCTTCAACAGACATTATCTCTTTTGATTTGCTCTCTTTGGAGATTCCCTTGAACATGGGTATCAGCGAAGCAACTGAGAACAGAACCGCACTTCCAACAAACAATGGAACTCCCCCGCTGCCCAGCTGAGATAAGAGGTCTTTCCCGTTCGCTAGCTCAACCCCAATAGCTGAGACGAATCCGAGCATGGCCAGTCTCCCATTTATGGTCTCTGGCGCTGGCCCACCGAAGGCAAACAGGTCCTTAAACTTTGGGCTCACCTGCATTAATCCACTCAATTTAGTTCGATGCGTGACCAGTGCAGTGCATGTTCGTGTAAAAATTGACAATTAATGGCTTACCTTCGTAGGAGACGTAGAGGTGGATTGCTTTGACTCGTTCGGCTGTGGATCCACATGCAAATTAAATTATAAAAACAATAGCATAAGKTGAAWTCRGCAACAATTGAAAWWWKTTTACAGCAACAGTTACTAACCCYTGCCATGCATTTCACTYGAAGGCCCCTGGAAGCCRCTGGCATCCGTTGCGAGAGTGATACTCCATTCATYGCCYCTGCCAGTGGAAGGCCCCTGGAAGCCGTTGTCATCTGTTGCGGGAGTGATACTCCATTCATCGCCATTACTGATACATTCACAGCCGCCATGGAAGTATAGTAATGAATACTAACTGCAATATGGAAGCAACCAGACAATAATCAAATCAACTAAGTGCACAATGGAGAAAGAATATATATGCAATGAGACACCTGGGGCAATATACAGCAAGTATTGATATGCAATGAGACTCCTGGAACAATATATAGTGGCGGAACATTCACTGAACGGCGAAGGTTGAGCCAAGTCGAGGTTTCTCTTCCTCGGACTATGTTTCCACGTGGTTGGATTAAACGCAGTTCCTTCAATAACCGACTTGTAGAAAATACGTAGTTCCTTCAAGAAACCAAGTGTAAAAAGTGAGTATTGTTGGATAAAAATTGAGACCGACTTACCTATTCAATAAACCAACTGTAAAAAGTGAGTGTAGTTGGATAAAAATTGAGACCGACTTACCTATTCAATAAACCAACTGTAAAAAGTGAGTGTAGTTGGATAAAAATTGAGACCGACTTACCTAGTTTCTTGGATAAACCAAGTGTAAAAAGTGAGTGTGGTTGAATAAAAATTGATATCCACTTGTAAAAAAAAACCTGGTTGGACTCAACTACTTTATAAAATTGGTTGATATACTTAGATCGACCTTATTTATTTATCAACTATTTTTATAAAATGGTTGGTATTTGTTATAAAATGGTTGGTATTTGTTGACAGTAAACATGTCTTTGAGATCATTATTAATATATTAATACATACTTAATGTATTAATTAATGTGGTTGGTGTTGCGGGTGGTGAATTGAAACGCACTGACAGCTGAAACGCACTAACAACTGAAAAGTACAACTCTGGTGACCGTTAAAACTTACATAGAGCTGAGGAAATCCAAAAGTTAATCTTAAATGTGGTAATTCCAAAGGTTAATCAGTTAAAAGTGGCAATCATATGGTGGTACAGTAATTTCTTAATATGATTAGGTAAATGTTAAAAAGTAAACAAGTTAACTGATGCATTAAAAAATACAAGGAAATTATGAAGAGTAAATCACATTCATTGATTTGGGAGGACGACTAAAAATATTCCAGCATTTTCAATTATTAGAATTTTAGATTAAAAGGTGATTAATTGTGCCCATCTCCAATAAGTATACTTAGACGTAATTATTATATTAATATTATATTAATATATATATATATAAATTAATGAGATTTATTAATGTAATAGACAATAATATTATCTAAATGTAATCTAAATTACTTACATTAATATATAAGGTAGTTAATTAATACATTTATAGTGTAATGTAATATATTAATTAATTAATAAATATATACATTATTATACCTTCTTATACCTTCTGTGATGTGGTATATAGATGAATTGGGTATTGACCACATATTAGTTGGTCTTTGACCAAAAACATTTCAGCCTACTTCAAAGTTTAACCTCATGAAATTATTTTTATTGTATTTATACCATTTTAAAGTCTTATTGCACAAGCCAGTCCGTTGTAATCATGGTTTTATATAATCTCGGTAGATACAATGGATTTCATAGCCCGAAAATCTAAAAAGCTCCTAAATATGGTCCGTGGGTTATTTTATCATCCTCTGTCGTAACTTGTTTTAGATGGACGGTCTTGTATAAAAAAAAACTCACCAAATGTAATCAACATTGTTATATATCTCTCTCTATATAAAGTTATTTTAATTGTTGATAATTAATTAATAACAAAATAATCGAAATTGAGATTATATATTTAATAATAAAAAAATTATTTGCTTGAAAATAAAATTAAGTTTATAATTAAAAATATGATAATTAAAGATATTATCAATTGTAGAGTTTTACTTAAGATATTATTTATAGATTAAAACATCTTAGGATGTTGGTAATGATACCAATATATATGTTCAAAAGAAAGTTTAATTTCCTTTATATAGTTATTCGCCATTATCTTTTATACAATTATTCATCATTATTGGCAACTATGGTATTCGTAGTGTGATTATTGAAGGCATGAAGAACCATTTAAATTATTCGAATTTGAATAGGATTATAACAATAAATGTAAGAAGGTTTCATTATTATAGTTAATCGTTAATGTTGCAATTATGCTTTTAAATGATGATGATGATGATTAACGTCCACTAAGACCTAATTGGTCTATCGGACCTTAAGAGGGTAAGTGATTACTTGTGATTCTTTAGAATTTTGTTTCTGTGCTCGAAAAGAAGCAAGAGAAGCTTTCCAAGATCACCATATTTTTGTTGAGTTAAGAGGTTAGGAAGGTTGGTAGTGTGATCAATATTTTGAAAATGAGATCTAATATGGGTATAGGTTGGACAATCTAAGAGAAAGTGCTTTTCATCTTCAACCTTCTTAGTGTCACAAAGGTGACACACTCTTTCATCCCATGGCGTTTTAGGAATTGATCAATGCCCAGTTTCACTATGGAGCTCGTGAGAATTTGTCCTTATCTTAGCAATGCTTATTTTTTTCTTTACACGTGTCAAAACAGATAGAGAATTTTGATCTTCTAGATTAGGGTTGATTACATCTTTATAATAACTTAATTTTATTTTTTCCTTTAACTCTTTATCACACCACATTTTTTCTTTAAATTTTGATTTGATGTTTTTTTTAATAGTATCTTTATTCTACAAAATGGTTTCTTCCATGATCCCCCAATAGTTTAGCCAAGACCGGGCATCTTTATGCCATCTGTTATCACTGAAATTTCGTCCGCACATGGCGACAAGAACTCCGCATCGTCAAAACAGGATTGAAGTCATTCATGGCACAAGATTAATTCCACAGCATTGCAAAAGGGTCAAAAACTATACCAAGTGACCAAAAATTGAAGGGCGCTTTACAGAATCTGGGTGCGCGCGCATATGCGCGTAACAACAACGTACAATACGCGCATGCGCGCACGATGCGCAGCTGTTGGGCGAAAAACCCGCGCACCTGCTAAACGACGCATTTATTGAAATTGGTCGACCTCCCAACCACTAATGGATCAGCTCCCAAGTCGATTTGACACCAAATCCGAGCTCAATCCGCATGGTGGGCTGGTCAAAGACCTAATTGATCCCTAAAGAGCCCATTTTCACACTCCAAAGAGGTTGCATAATCACCTAATGCTAGGCTATAAAAATCCATGAATAACCATCACTTTCTCAAGGAATTCTATGCATTGTTATGCTGCCAAGATTGTTAAGGACTCATTCTTTGACAAGAACACATAGGCATCATTTCACAAGAGCTATCCATTTCTCTCTTGAGTGGATAAGCTTGGAGTTCTTTCACCCACATTTTCATCTTTTCATTGTAAGGAG
>ML791524.1:215199-228515 GCA_009831015.1 Picea engelmannii
GGGGGACAATCTTCTTCTTGGACTTTTTGTGACAATTGAAGCGAAGGAAGAAGAATGTGAGGTGGCAGAATGGCTTCTCTGCCATAAACAAGAAAAAAGGGGGAATTACCTATAGCGGCTTTGGGTGTTACCCTATCAGCCCACAGTGCATTTAGCAGTGCATTGTGCCAGTTCTTGTGATTTTTAGCCACGGTTCTCTTGATAATTTTGATCAAGTTCTTGTTGGTTGATTCTGCTAAGCCATTGCCCTGGGGGTAATAACTAGCATAATACTTTAGCTTTATTCCCTTTTCTAAGGCGAACTCACTCATCTCAAGAGAAGAAAAGTATGAAGCGTTATCAAAGACTAGAAAATCAGGGATACCAAAACGGGTGATGATATTTGAGTTAAGAAAAGTGATCACCTGACTTGTGTTAACAGTTCTTAGCGCGGCGGCTTCAGACCATCGAGTAAAGTAATCAGTGGCTGTCACAATATACTTGTGTTGTTGTGAGGATGGAGGGTTAAGAGGACCAATGATATCAAGGCCCCATTGCTGGAAAGGAGAATTGATCGAAACGGGTTGCAAGGGGAAGGATGGTTTTTGCAATCGCCCTGATGCTTTCTGACAAATGATACATTTACGACACAAGGCATGGGCGTCTCTAAAAAGTGGCGGCCAGTAATAACCGGATCTTAAAACCTTATGAGCAGTGGTGTCACCACCGAAGTGACCACCAGCTTCTCCTGCATGCAATTCAAGGAAGACTTTTTCTACTTTGTCCTTTTCAAGACAACGCATCAGTACGTCGTCGAAATTCTGACGAAACAGTATACCATTAACTAGATGAAAGGAGGCGGACTTTAGTCTCAACGCTCTTATTTTGGCAGGGTCAAGGTGACGGGGTGCTGATCCATGTTGAAGACAGTGTCTAATATCGTCGTACCAAGGACTTACGAGGTTTTGTGCACAACAAATCAAATTCTGATCGCGTTGTTCTAGGTCTAACGTATCACTATCTTCTCACTATTCGGTTTCTGAATCAACAACCAACTTACACAAACCTTGGCCTCTCACGATCTGTGCTGGGGTGATTTCTAAGTCATACTCCTGCAAGGAGGTGACCCAGTTGGCTCTTTTCTCTCCTAAATCCTTTTGCACTAACAAATTCCTAACGGCAGGGTAAGGGACAATGACCTTTGTCCTTGACTTCAAAAGATAAAACCGGAAATGCTTAACTGCCTTGAAGACAACGTATGCTTGCCGATCGACCGCTGGGTAGTTAAGTTCAGCACCTTTGAAAGCAGAGTTCATAAAGGCGATAGGTACTTCGTTGTTCTTGGAATTCTTCTGAGTTAGGACTGCGGCATAGGAACGATCAGAGGCAAAAGTATAGAGTGTGAAGTCTTGAGAGAAATCAGGGCTCATGAGAGATGGAGCGTCTATTATGGCCTTCTTTATAGCATTGAAAGCTTGGTTTTTTGTGGGTCCCCAGTGATATTGGGTGTCTTTCCTAATCAGGTTCTGGAGAGGCCTAACCATTTCGGAGAAACTGGGGAAAAATCTTCTCACGAAATTAATTTGGCCTAGGAAAGACTGCATGGATTTTTGGAAGGTAGGTGGGGGAAGTTTAGCGATGACTTGGGTCCTCTCGGGGTCAATAATCATTCCATCACTAGACACAATGAATCCTAGTAGTTTACCCTGTTCTACTACAAAGATGAACTTCTTGGGGTTCAAGGAGATGCTGAATTTACGACATCGTAGCAGAACGACTCGTAAGTGAGCTAGATGATCGTCTTTGTTTTTAGAATAAATAGTCACATCATCTAAGTAGACTACTACGGAATGATTGATTAAGCCTCTAATAGCAATTTCCATTGCTCTCTGAAAGGTAGCACCGGCATTGATCAATCCAAAAGGCATTTTACGATAAGCATAAATGCCCCACGAGGTACGGAAGGTAGTTTTCAGTTGGTCTGGCGGAGACATCAAAACTTGGTTGTATCCAGAGAAACCATCTAGTAAGGATAGCCTCTCGGAACCAGATACTTGTTGAAGGATCTGTTCCATGGGCGGGACAGGATAATTATCTTTATCAGACGCTTTGTTGAGGTTTCGAAAATTGACACAAAGTCGAATTTCCCCATTTTTCTTCCACACTGGGACGAGGTTGGATACCCATTGAGTGTGTCTAACAGGAAAAATTATTTTATCACTTAGGAGTTTATTCAATTCTTTTTGTACGGTCGGTTCTAGTTTAGGATGCATTTTCCTCAGTTTCTGTTGGAAGGGTAAGGTTTGGGGCTTCATCGGGATGACATGCTGTATAATATTAGGATCGAACGTTTTAAGATCATCGTAAGTCCATGCAAAGACATCCTTGAACTCTTTGAATAATTTAACAAAAGCATCTTTTTCTTGTCTAGAACATCCCAAGCCTAAGTTGATACACTAAGGATTTTCACTAGTCCCTAAATTGACTTTTTCATAAGACAATGAGGAGTTGTTGGTTTTGCAATTGACCGTCTTTTTAAATTTATCTTCAAAATCATAAAACTTTTCTAGTCTAACAATAGATTTGGGTATGAGATTTACCATGTCTAATAGAGCCTCAGGAGATTTCGGATTAGGTATTACCGTAAAGTCGTGCAAATTGTCGTCGTGTGTTTGTTCATCTATTACAACGCCTTGGAATGTTTCTTCCATGTGCAGAAAGTTAATGATTTGCTGATCATCGTCGAATACTCTCCAGTTTGTGATATTGTCAGGAACATATGGTCGAAACAATAGCTCCACGGAGAATGATTTTGGGGATAAACTTTCTGCAAGAAGAAGTTTAGAGGCAACATTAAGGAGTAGATCTGCTTCAGCATTGTTTAATCTAGGGATGGAATTTATATTAAAAGAAGAAAATTTGTTCATTAAACTCCATACCTCATACTGGTAACATTTGAGATGCGGGGAAAGACAATGTATAGAATTTCTCACCTGCCTGACCACTATCTCAGAGTTGTCGAATACAACCAGATTTTGAATGTGCATGTCCAAGGTTTTTCTGAGACCTTGCAATAAAGCCTCATATTCTGCAATATTGTTAGTACATTCAAATTCTAGCCTACAAGCCAATAATGTTTTGTTACTTGCCGGATCGATAATGATGCAGCCTGCACCAGCTCCTTCTTTAGACTTGGAACCGTCAAAGTATAGAGACCAAATTTGATTTCCATCAGGCGCGTGAGACTGTTGCATAGAATCGGTTGGTTGCGTACATGTTAGGATCTCGGACTGCTGTCGTGGATTGTTAATAGGTGAAACTTCAGCCGTGAAATTTCCGAAGAAGGTGTCCATTCCTTGGACTTCAGGTGAATCATCCGGAGGTGTATATGGTTCATTTGAGTCATTCAAGTTTGTTACCGTGAACTTGAGGTAACTCTCACAATTCACCCTGATTTTGTTGGGCTTACCATTTTCTGGAAGCCATAAGTGAGACCAGTCTGTCGCGAAGTAACCGTGTAGCTGCTCCGACCAGTCCCTGCTAAAAAACATACCATACACTTCTGGAATATCCACCACAACTATATCAATAGCCTGATGAACCTTTGGGTTAGACGATAATCTAATCAATACATTTTTCAGTTCGCCTATAACTTTAACATCTGTTCGATCAAGTTGTATGATTTTCAAAGAATATGGTTCAACTTCGGCGTTAATATTCTGGCAAACTGACCAAGGCATCACATTTGACGATGCTCCTGAGTCAACCATACAATTATGCACATTTATGTTGAAGATTTTGAAAGTTAAAAGAAAAGGAGGTACATTCTTGTGAGTATTTAGAGTCGTAGCTTGTGGTTTCTTACTCGCGGTTTCTAGTGCTACTTTATCTAGATTACTCACATTATTTACATTATTTACAGGAGTTATAGGAAGGCTTCCTTTATCTTGAGGATCAGGATTAGTTTTTGTGGAAGTCTTCTGTGGAGCTTTGCTTTGCACAACCTTGTTACCATTTGAATTACCATTCTTGCCATTGTCTGAAATATTTTGCAACATCTTCTGTAACAAAAATGGAAATTTCAACAACTCATAAATAGAAATGTTAGCCCGTAATTTTTTAAGATCTTCAACAACATCATAATCTATCTTAGGGCCAACATTACTTTGTTTAATTTCTACTGATTTAGATGGATTTGGAGTTGAAGTTGTAGTGTTCTCGGCAGGAGGTTTATTTACTGCCTTACGCCTAGTGTTGTAAGGGTGAACAGTCTCGAAATTAGCTTGGAAGATACTATCCGAGAAGTGCCCAAAGATGTTTGGAGAAGAATCTTCTTCTTGAGTTGTTTCCTGGTCGACTTCCTCTTGAGGGATTTCAGGAGGTATCAAGTCATCTTGAGATCCTAGAATTGTCTGAAGAGCATATTGCAAACTTTCTAGGTTCAAGCCTTTGGGGTTTGAATTAGGCCGGTTGGTAGGAAAAGGATTTCGAAAAGGAGGTTTGTAGGGTCCTTTACTCGAAGAGGCTTCTTCAATCGACCTTTTTAAATCTATAACTTGATTGGACAATTTTTGTACAACTTTGGTTAAATTTTCCAAATCAGAGTTTTCGGGTTTTGTTTTGTTTTGTGTAGGTCTGGGGAGAATTTCAATCTTCTTTTTGGAAGAAGAAACAGTCTCAGTCTCGTTGCTAGAAGAGTCTTTAAGACTAAGTATGTCTTTTTCAATCTGAGTAGCCTCTTCAAAGGCTTCTAACAACGTGGCCTTTTTGGATCGTTTCACCCAAATAGCTATACTTTGATGTAGAGCTTTAGTATAGTAAGCTATTACAAGACTCTCAGCAGGCATAGAGTCTGTAGGGATTCAATTTTTAAGTGTCAAAAATCTTTGATTAAAATCTTTAATTTTTTCTTTTGAGTTCATTTTTAAACTTGAAAGATCCATGACTAAGACTTCTGGAGGTTTACCATCTCCGAATTTTTCCAAAAAGCATGACTCAAACTTTTCCCAAGACACTATGGTATGGGGCTGTTGGGCAAAGTACCAAGTGGACGCATTACCCTCAAAGGTGTAAGGGAACAACCTACAGACAACATCTTCATGTTCAACATTACGGAGTCTGATGGCTAACATAAAATTTTTGATATGATCTTCGGCTATCTATTTGGAATCAGGATCAAACTTAGGAAGCCATTTTTCTGGGTGCTTAGGTAAAGGGTGCTGAGCTCCAGGTACATCTACAACATCCTGGTCCAACCAGGGTCTAGCAGGGTTGTTCTGATTTTCCATTGGGGAATTGGGTGTGGAAGGATAAGAAGGTGGATTGCCTTCGTCAGAAGAGGAATCTCCCCCAGAAGATGAAGGAGATGAAGGAGGTGGTGAAGGAGGTATCCCAGATCCTCCTACAGCAGGATTTGTGTTTGGATCTGTTGGATTCACAGTGAGGTCTATGTCACCTAACTGTTCTCTGATGTCAGAGAAGTCTAAAGGTTGACCCCACGGGCGGTTTGGTCGCCTAAGACTAGCTAAGGCACTACGTGTTCTGATAAGATAGTGATGAATGATCTCTTGAAAATCACCACCTGCAGGATTAGGGGTTGTTGGCTCAACTGTGATCTGTGGATCTTCGGTTGAAGTAGTTATTGTTTGAGGGGGGATATTATCTTGTGAACGACTTCTAGTCACTATAGGTGTGCGATTAGGTGGAGGAGGAGTCTTGCGACCACCTCGTGCCATTAATTAAGTTCAGGCCCTCCTTCTAGCGCCATTTGTTGACGGGCGAAATTGACCGTCTGTCAACTAGGAGAGTGGAACCGGACCGGGGTTGTATAATAACCCAAGCCGTTTGGAATGAACCACCCTGACGAGTTTAACGGATCCGTTGGCCACTCTAAGGTCTTTTAAGAAAACCAAAGAGAGAAATGATCTGAGATAAGTAATCTAACTAAAATAAACAAACTAACTAAAACTAACTAAAACTAAATAAAAGAAACTAAACTAACTAAAACTAAACTAATACACTGATCTAATTAAAACAAACTACTAAATTAAACTAAAACTAAATATAACTATTCTAACTTTTATATAAAATCTACTAATTACTATTATAATAACTCAAATCAACTATCTAATTACCAGTTGTAGTATTACTTATTCACAAATGTACACTATAAACAACCTACATATTTAATTAAAACCTGCAAAACTCATGTGTTTTCTGCCCTCAAACAGTCAGGAATATTTTTTGATTTTTATATTTTATGAAAAATAAATTAACATTATTGAAATTAAACAATCTAATATATTTACTGAAATTAAACAATCTAATATAAATCTAATTAAACTTATATCTGAATTAAACTACTTAATGAAAGTAGTAAACAACAAACTAATTGACCTGGAAATGCTCCAAGTCTGCCATGTGTATGATAACTTCTAAGCTGGTCGGAAGAGGGAAACTCGCACCGGTTAATCCGTAAGCCTCTCGTAAAAGATTGGTTGTGCTGCTCCTTGAAGTGTTTTACATGACAAACAAGACATAAAAGAAAATCATAACAATCTTATGATTATAAAGCTTTGCAATAAGGGAAACCTGTTATGCAAAGAATTATATTAACAATTCAATCTATGAAGAAGATAAACCTGTCATTCACAAACTGAATTAACAATTGTTATGTATTTTATCTATTTGGAAGAGACAAGATATGGATAACAGTGATTAAAATTATATCATTTGCACATGATTTAGATAGCTAAAGTAGTCATAAACCATCAACAAATTGATATACACAACATAAAACAAAATATTGATATATTGAGAAGCTAAAGCTGTGAAAAAACACCAAATTCTGCTTCAGTCTGTATTAGAACTCCATATCCTTGTTCTCCCATGAATGAGGATGATGATTATTACAAAAATCATAAGTATTTGTAAGTCTCTTCACAAGGTAAAACTTCCTTGTGGATAATATCAAACAGTTTTACATAATCTGGGAAATATCCCAAAATCACCTAAACTAAGAAAATAAAATGCAAGTGAAATCTTTGAAATATCCCCTAACTGCTCAACAACTCAATTGCAATTCGAATTTACCTGCAATAGAACACAAATATCCAATTAGAAAGATATTTCAGCAACAAAACACTAAAAAATTGATCCTACAGACTTAGCTACAGAATCATCTGATTCTGTAGCTAGTCTAAAATAACAAACATAATCAGATAGAAAACAAATCAAAATATTTTTAAAACAATCCAATTTAATTTTCTTTTATTAAAATCGAATTACCAATGGTTCAAGCAAATTTATCATTCAAATCAAACCAAATCGAAAAGGATGCAATCGAAACGGGATAAGAATGCTCTATTTTTAGTTGCCATAGAATCGGGTCAAATAATAACCACACTATTTCATATCCAAATGCAATTACAAGTAAATCGTATCGTATAAGATACGATGTAATCAAAATTGATATAGTTATAATCGAACACCATCATAATCGATTGGTTACGGCTGTAACAGAGTGCATAGGATTCATATCGTTTTAATCAAATGCCGATATAGAAAGACCGTTACGATTATGACCAAACGTTCATAACAGCATCGAACTTCACCATAGATTACAATCATTGAGCATTTACATAGTAAATCAGACAGGATCACATAATGATCATAACCATCAACAGCAGTGATAACCATAAACTGAGCAATAATCAAATCAAAATGTGACTGAGCTAAAAATAGAAACACATCGTAATCCTGGGCATAATCAATTTCATTCCCAAATCAAAATTAAGCAATATATGAATCAAACTAATCATACGGTCAAACTATGCAAATCGATAGGTTGGATATAACAATCATGATTCAAATCTACTCGCAATTTAGTCATGCATCCACAGAATGGTATTCGAATACAACAGTTAACCATAATTTACCAAATATATCGTATATGACCAATTCGAAATGAAATATTAACTGTGCTTGAAATTGATATACCAGAAACGACCTATGTTTATAAAATATTGACAACTTCAATAATCGACAGAGTATTCAGTTCAATCCAAATCGAAACAATCAAATCTATCCTACGATCAATCGAATCAAAACCAAATCCAATCGAAACTTAAAACAATAATGAAAATTGATTTATTAAAACAAAATTATATACAAAAGTGCATGCTTATGCGACAAAGCAGATCCACGATATAAACAGAGTTTATGAGTATGTCATATAAATAGGTGAAAGTCATACCAGTGAGGTTGTTTGAGCTACGCCAATTTTGAATTGATGACTGCTGTAGCCGACTCCACGTTCTTAAACAAAATCGAACGTGTTGTTCGTTGTTTCTTGTCGGTGGATGGAAACTTTGCCTTTCGACTGGTGAGACTTGCAACTTGATCCTCCAGAGCATGAATTCTTGACTGCAGCATTGGCACGTCGAGGTAATACCTTTCCAACCATGAGCCACACTGATCACATGGTGGAGCAGCTGGTTCGACTAGAGCAGGAGGGGGTTTAGATGAGTCACCTAGGGTTTCACAAGGCATTTTGATGCCTGGAAAATTAGGATCACTTCGCAAGAAAGGTGGTAGGTTCTTCACAAAATCATATGCGGTTTATTACATATACCTTCAAAGTAGGGATACTCACTTGCCAGGTAACGTTCAACTTCTGAGTCAAAATCTTCACTTACCATAATAGGGTCAGGGTTGACAGGTGCTTTTGGTTTATTTCTTTCCTTACGAGAGATTAACCGGGCGTCTTTATTGCCTTTAGAATTGGCAGAGGGTTTGGCTTTAGGCCTTTTAGCCACGGGTTTAGCAGCTTCGGTATCCTAGGTGACATAATTGGGTAGGTCAATAGGAGAATCGGGTAGGGGTTTAGGCAACAAAGCAGAGTAAGGCACATGGGGTACTGATTTGCACTCGCTCACCACAGGTTTGTCAACCTGTGGTGGGCTCGAGTCAGCAAAATCATTGCGTTTAAGAAAATCCTCCCAACAGTCACGGTGTAACCCCAACTTACAAACTACAAGCATTTTAATCAACCCAAAATGAAAAAGACTGGTATCGAACTGGTTCCGTTTGTACCTTTTAGACATTTTAAACAAACTCCTATGCAAGTAGTGAGGCATATTAAGCTCATAGCCCATGAAAACCATCAGTAGCCGAAGGTGGTACAAGAAAACGAAACCATACCTGCCCTCGCAGGTAACGAACTGCTTGGTAACCATGAGCAAATCATGCCAGCGTTGCTTAAGCATATTTGTGGGCAAACCCTTGTCACAAGAACTCACCCTTCGTGACTGGAAGAGTAATGGACATCTTCCACTTTACAATTTTTTGACCATTTATGTCCGACAGTAGGCAGACCGGTAGCCAAATTGAGAAATTGCTCATCAATTTCCAATTGCACGTCCCCAACCTTGGCTCGGCAGCCATCAAAGGTTAACGCAAATTGTCGAGCCACACCAGGGTTATAGCCATCAAACTTTCGTATGAACGGGAGCCATCGGAATTCCTCAAGGTCGTTGTAAGCGCCATCGAACATCAACAATGCCTGACTACCATTGGGTTCTGCCCTTACGACCGGGGCCATGGCGCGGGTGCATGGTAGGGTTTGAATTGAACACAATAATACACAGTAGTAAAAATCGAAAGGACTAACAGCTGCAAGCGTTCAAAGGGGAGGCAAATCAATATGCGCGTGCGAAGGTGGTGGGTTATTTCACCGCCATGCACAACATTAATGGCACAGTACAACATTGTTTAATCAATTATGACATCACTCAAACCACACTAATCGGTTAACACAAGGATTTAAATGGTGGATCGTGATACCAAGGCACCATTGTATCGTTTGAAACCATGGATATTCAATATAGAATCAAACCCAAAGTTGATACGCGCCATGTGATAATTCAAACCATTAAATCCAAAATCCAAATGTTTCACCAGCGCGCCATGTATAACTTTAGACTATTTCCACTCAAATATGAAATCAGACTCATTTTTGCATAATCAAAGTTTACAAATCATTGCAACAAGAGATTTCATAAAATTGATAGGTCAAAAAGCTTATAACAGGGAGGATCACATCATATAAAACAAGATCAATCATGACCCTTATGAAATCAAATATAACCCATAACTTAACATGCTCAATGCCATATCAATTAAGTTGTGCAATCAGAGTGATAATAGGCGAATGGACAAAGTTCGAAAAATAAACCAAAGGTAAGTACCAATCAGGATATCAATAAGCAGATCATGACAGTCCAAATAACGATGGAGGAGTTTTCACGCTTTCAGTCATGAAAACTAAATTGAAACCAATTTTCAAATGTCGTATGAAATGAAAACATCTTCTCTTTCCAAAATGCGACGATACCTTGACATTCAGGAGACAAAAGGTGTAGGCATCTTATAAGGGCAATTGAAAAAATTTAATTGGCTGCCAACAGAAGCCAAACCATTTAGGCAGAAGTTAAGACAGATAAATCCTTTGTTACTGCCTATTATGGAAAGGGAGGTGAAGAATATTTTGGATGTTGAAATTATAGTGCCTCTGAGATATTATGAGTGTGTAGCCAACCTGGTCCTAGTGAGAAAGAAGAGTGGAGAAATCAGACTCTGTTTCGACTTAAGAATTATGTACATGCGCTCTAGGAAGGACAATTACCCCTTGCCAAAGATGGAACACATATTGGAGAAGGTAACTGGTGCATCTAGGATTTCCATTATTGATGGATTCTCTAGATACAATCAAATCTCTATCATTCCTGAAGACAGAGAAAAGACATCCTTCACCACTCCTTGGGGCACATTCATGTATGTCAAAATTTCCTTTGGATTGATGAACGCAGGAGCGACCTTTCAACGAGCCATGAACATCGCCTTCATTGGGGAGAAAGATAAATTTTTGGTCATCTACCTGAATGATATAACAGTCTTTTCCATATCTAATAAAGAACACCACTATCATATGAGGAAAGTCTTCTTGAAATGCAGAAGGTTTGGCCTTTCCCTAAATCCTAAGAAATCATTGTTTGCCATGAAGGAGGGAAAGTTGCCAGGGAACATAGTATCAGTTGAGGGGGTCATAATTGATTCAAAAAGGGTAGAAGCTATTCAAATCTTGTCACTTCCTAGATCCAAGAAGGAAGTTCAGTCTTTCCTAGGAAAAATTAATTTTCTGAGAATATTTGTTTCAAATTTTGCCGAATTGGTGAAGCATATCACAATCATGCTCAGAAAGGGAAATGATGTAAAATGGACTGTTGAGTCCAGAGAATCTTTTAGCCAGACCAATAAGGCATTGACTGAGGCACATATGCTTATCAACCCTGATTATTCCAAGTATTTTCTGATTTTCTCTTTTGCTTCTTTTGATACAGTGACATATGTTTTGTTGCGGAAGAATGTTGAAGGGCTGGAGCAACCAATTTCATTTTTTAGCAGGGCATTGAGAGATGCAGAGGTAAAATATGACATCATGGAGAAACATACCGATGCCTTGGTGAAATCTCTCAAATATTTCAAAGTTTATGTCCTGCATTAAAAAATCATTGCATATATTCCTTCGACTTTTGTGAAGGGCATTCTCATCCAGCCTGACATAGATGGGAGAAGGAGCAAATGGATTGCCAAGATCCTTGAATTTGACCTCGAAATAAAACCCACCAGACTAGTTAAGGGCCAAGGTTTAGCCAAGTTGTTGGTTGAATCTAATTGCAAATCTTTGGGGATTAACTTCATCAACACTTTCTCAAAAAGTCAGGAAGCTGAGTTTTCTGATAAAAATCCATAGGATATCCCTCCATTGGCAGGATGCACATGGTATGAAGATATTATATATTTTCTTCAAGAATTAAGGCCTCCATATGGAATGGGAAAGAGCAAAGGAAGAGATTTAAAACTCAAAGAAATCAAGTATTGCCTCATTGACCAGGTTTTGTATTGGAAAGACCCTCTGGGTGTGCTTTTGAGATGTCTAGACCCACAGGATAATGTCCAAATGGTATGTCTAGATCCACAGGATATTGTCCAAATGGAAAGACCCTCTGGGTGTTCTTCTGAGATGGTATACCCACATGATTTCCAAATATAAGTACACAAAATGTCAATAATGTCCAAATGGTATCCCTAACGATAATACTAATTGAGGCTTAGTGTAATGACCCTAGTTGGATAAATGTTTAAGAAATTATAAAGTAAAAGTAATTAGGGAATTAATTGTGTTAACAAGGTATTAATTAAACAAAGATGATTTAATGATATTAAGTAAGTGAGTTATTAATTAATTAAAGGATATAATTGTAATTAAGTAAGTAATAATTTAACTACAAACTACATTTAATAACTTACGTGATGGATTTAATAGATTAATGGTATATGATATAAAATGGTTGCGTATACAACAAGGGATAATATATGAATCCCAGGAAGATAAAAGCATTAACGGGAAGGGATAAGGGTAATAAATGGGTTAGGTAGGGAGTAAATGGTGGGGGGGGAGAGTCGTTGAAGGAGGGATAAGGAAGGGAAGGAGTTGGACAGGAGGATTATTCTACGGAGGTTGGGAGGGATGGATTTTGGGAGCTCTAGGATTTGCATAGAGGGAGGTGAAATTTTGTGAGTGGGATTGATACAGTGCACCGAAGTAGCTGGGGGTTTTGGGCACGGGGGCCAGGATATCCGTTGATATCCTGGAGCTAGGGAGCTACCTAGTTGGCAGGGAGGAACGGATTTGGGCAGTGTTCATAAGAGATCAAGGAGGCAAGATGCAGACAAAAGGAGGGATAATAGCATCAGGTTCAGGTACTTATTTAAATTTATGCACTGTTTTTCATTATGATTAAATAAATTTTATTATTATTGATATATTTGATTACGAATGTGCTAAATGAAGGTAACTTTTAAATTTTACTGCTATGTATAAAATAAATGGTTGTTTATTTAATTTGGCTCTTACATTTAATGGTTGTCTAGAAATAGATGGACTGTTAAGATATCGAGGAAGGATGTACATTCCGGAGAATGGGGATATTCGAAGCATCATACTAAAGGAAGCCCATAGATCACTTTATTTTGCGCATCCGGGAGTGAAGAAGATGTACGCGGATATGAAGAAGCTCTTCTTGTGGGTAGGCATGAAACGCGATGTAGTCCATTTCGTTGCCAAATGCCTGGAGTGTCAACAAGTGAAAGCCGACCACCATCACCCAGTAGGCCTCCTACAACCACATGATGTTCCTATGTCCAAATGGGAAGTCATCTCTATGGATTTTATTGTGGGGTTGCCGCTCACATCCCATAGACACAATGCCATTCTT
>ML791525.1:26768-65537 GCA_009831015.1 Picea engelmannii
AGCAGCAACCCTCTCGTCCCATACCAGAGGGGGCTCGCCGAGTTGAGCCCTTGCTTGGTTCTGAGGGACCAAAAACTCTTGGGCTAAACTGTTTGTATATACAGGGAAACGCTTATGGTATATGGCCTTTGTTCTGTTGGAACAACCAAGTTTGGGTGGTGCTGCAGGGCCGGGTGCTGCTGGAGGACCTGCTGCATCCACGACAAAGAGGAGCAGCAGCAAGTAAAGCAGGCTCATGCAAAGGGTAGTCTTGGAACAGATTGCTTTTGTCATTGTGTGCTTCGTTCATTCAGTCTGTAGACCCAACCCGAACGAGATGCACTGAAAATCTCAGGGTGTGCAGTGACATTTATAATCTTATTGGAATCCTCTAATGTTTAGAATGTTAATTTCGTTCCTTTCAGCGAACCCATAAACTTTCAATACATGTTCGAACGTGCGGACCGTGAATCAGTTCGTATTCAACCGTCTCTGTAGGTAATTCAATCTTATAACCATCGGCACAACAAGAATCTTATGGATTCAGAGGGTTAAAGCTGGCTGCACTAATGTAAAATCAACACCTCAAACTCAACGTGCACTACATGTCTGTACACATTGGCCTGATTTGCTTGTCAGGTCGCCGGCTGTCGTGCTAGATATTGAACCATTCCAATATGTTTCAGAATATAAAATCTTTGACGACTTTCCGTCTATCGCAAAATATCGTACTACCCACGAAACCGCATAGAAGCAAATAAATAATTTAATATTTCGAAATAATTTAAGTTACGAAGAGTCATAGTTCTTTATAAATAAATCACTCATAAATTATTTTGGGTAGTTTAGTTTTTATCTAATTAATTATGTTGACTCATATAGTTTTCGTCCTTAAAAGCCAATCATAATAACTTGTCTATATTATTAATCAAAAACCATTTTTTTATAAATTTAAAAGTTATGTAATAAAACAAACAAACATAAACATATTTCAAAAACCAACAAACATATATATATAAACAAGTTGTTTAATTATAAAAGTTAATTCTCCCTATATATATATATATATATATCCAAATTTTCCAATCTCTGAAAATGCAAATTTCTTTTAAAATAGAAACTTTGTACATGAAAAGATTTGATATCTCTTATTACTTAATACATTCAATATTAAGATAGTTCTAAGATTAGTTTATATACAGTCTTGTTACTTAATAAATTCAAGATTAAAATGGATCTAAAATTTTATATATATATCAATGTTGCACAAGTTGAAGTTTCTCGCAAATTTACAGGAAACTGAAGTTAGGAGTGACAATAATATATATTAAAAAAATCTTTGGATGGGGTCATAGTGGGAGACACTTGTCAAGAGGAGCTGCAGGGAGAGAGCCACTGTGGCGTAAGCCACGTGACGGACGCGTGCCTCCCCCTCCTGCCACCTTAATGCTCTTAAAACCACATTGCATGAGACATGGTGCCATTAATCTCAGTGCGCCCTGCTCTGGCTATCCATCCCTTCGATGGACCAATGTCATGGCTATGTATTTACTCTACGCATGTGTTGGTTTAATGGATGGAACCAACGAATAAGATACTATGAATTGCACCAGGTGCATTGGACGCCTCATTCTCCTATGGTCGAATCCTCCAAAACTCGGCCTTTCGCTCAGCTACTCCTACGCTTGTTATCGTTCTCTCTTGGGTGTTTCCGCCCTCACTATGTCTCATAGATGTCAAGACAAAGGGGGAAGTCCAAACGAGGCTCGGCATGGCAACCCAGCTAGCCGCGTTTGGCCCTCCGTCCCCCGCCCATACCTTCCCACAGCTCCTCCTCCTCGTCGCCTTCCTCATCCTACTCGCTGGCGTAGTCGAGTCACAGTCCCAACAACCTCCTGCCCCTCTCGTTGCCTTTTGTTTGGACGTTTGAGTGGTTTGATCTCTTGGGGACTTCTCTAGGATTTAACCCAGACTGCCTTGGATATTTGGCCTCTGCCTCGTAGTCGGTACCAGTGGCTCCACCAAATTCGTTGACCCACTCGCTTCCCCAGTCTCCCCATGCCGTAGTATACAGGGCTCACTCTGAGGGTGATGGCCATGAAGTAAGCCAAGGTTCATAACAACGGCTTCACTCCCGCATAAAATCTTGCGCCGACTTTGAATTTGAATTGCAAGCAGGCCTTTCATTGCTGGAAGGCCTGGTTTTTGAGTTACAATGGGACTTGGATGATCTACAGTTTCACATGGAGATTCTGGACGGGAAAGTAACGCAATTCCTGCAATTGCTTTCAACAATGCAAGATGCCTACCACCCCTCAGTTGGAGAAGCACATGCAGCAAAGGCTGAGACACCAGTCTTGGCACCAACTCCACTACTTGGGTCTTCAAAGGAAGCTTCACCAGTCAAGGGGGAGGATGTGACACCAATCAAGGAGGAGGACGCGACACCAGTAGAGGAGGAGCCAACTCCTCTCAGGGACCCGACGCTCAACGACACCTCCATGGATGTGTGGCCACACTACAGCCCTACAACTTGACATGCACAGGTGTCTCTTTTATTTTTCTCGGCTCGAGGGTCGTATAAATGTTGTTTTGCCTCATAGACGTTATAGTGATAATCTATGTCATTTACTGTTTGTATCAATTACTATCAAGTTGGTCACCCTTAGGGGGCTTCAATTTTCTGTTATATGTTAGTAGAAAGATCAAGTTGTCATATTTTGTTGTTAAGACTTGTTATGACTAACAGTTTAAGACTTGAACTAAAAAATTGTTCGGTTGACTGAGTTGATTTCCCCTCAGGGAAACTCAATGTTTACAGCCTGGAACAAAGTGATGATACCGTAATCTTTGATCTTGGCATGTTTTTTATACAATCCTACTTACAAAAAAAATATACTATATATTAAAAAATATATATATATTTTAGATTACCATGTATCAAAATAATGATAAAATTGAAGGTCAATCGAAGACAACTTTAGTCTAGGAGAATCAAATGCTTTCCATGGATAGGATATTGATTTATTCTACTATCATGTTTAGTCTAAGCTTGAAGAAAAACACACATGCATTAAAAAAAATTCATATCCACAACTATAAAGTGAGTATTATCAAATTTTCTTACATAATAATATTTAGTGTAGTTTAGTCTTTGCTTTACAGTGATAATTTAAATAAATATAGTGAAAATATTTGTAATAAATTATGTATTTGTAATAATGGAATTAAAATATTTACATTTTAATTTAATAGAATTTTAATCGAAAACTCTTTATTTAGGAAACTAGTTCTCAAGCTCCCATTTTCTTGATGTTGAAGCTCTCAAATTCTCAACCACTTGAAAACGTTCCCTACTAATTCCCAACCAATTAGAAACCTCCCAAACTAGTTAAAAAATGTTAAAAATACTGAAAACAATTTCGATGCACCTATGATATATATATATATATATATATATAACAATCATCATATTACTTTTCAAAATCCCTACGTACTAACGAACATGGTGAATAATTTGTGAAAAGATTGGTTATATTTAAGTCAACATTACGGCGATGCTTATTAAACTACCCATATGTCCTTGTTTATATTTGTATTAACTAACATAATTTTCTTGCAATCCTATGGCTCCATTGCCAAAATTTAAATTTGAATTCACGATTATATGCACGCTCAAAGTTATGTTTGTAGCGGGACCGAATTAGACAATAAACTAATACCTAGATTGAGATGATGGTTGGGATGTTGTTCCCCATCCAAAATTATTCGCTCGATAGGTGAGCTTTCATATATCTTGCGTTGCCAATTTCTTTCATATCCATTGGTACTTTAGGTTGGGAATCGGGCCTGCACATCACACAGGGAACAATAGAGATGGGAAATGGTATCCTTCTATGGCTCAATTAATGAAGAAAATGGATAATAATTCTTATCAAAGTACTTCAAGGGATATAATATTCAAGCAAATATTTCACAAGTGTTTATAGGGATATGAAATGTCAATAGCTTGAGAAACCACAGTCGAGTTGTAATTACATAGTGATTGTTGTCATGTCCAATAATCGCTATCTTGACAATAATTTCACAATATTTTTCTCAACGAATAAAATATCACCTTTTAGTAAACCAATAGAAACCAAACACCACCGCAACTTTTCTAACAATACTAGTTGCATGGACATCTCTACATAGTTTGTTCGAGTCTGGTTCACTCTAGCTCCACATAATCAACATAACCACAAAATAAATTGTTGCAACTAGTATAGGTGATACTCGTGCTTCTCAGTTACTGAAGCGCCCATTTCCATGTTCAGTACTTGTTTTTTCCATGTGTCCACTAACAACACCAACTACATCTGAAATATTTCACCATTCGATCACAGCCATCAACCTTCCTACTAGATTGTACATTAGAAATATAATCCTTTTCTTCCTTAATATTAGGACATAAACTTGAAGAAATATTACAATGGAAAGCTAGATGGATATTTATCGGTTCCACAAAGTTCACACTAAACCTCATCAGTGACAACCACAACTTAGCATTTTTCCATCTTTGTGTACTTCTATGCCTTGGATTTGTTTTTTCAGTCGTACATTCTTCCTTTGAAACATCCTGACCAACTAAGGCTTTAACTTGTTGACCTAAAACCTACTTCACTTGCAACAAACATATCATCAAGAAAACAAAAAGATAATGAATATTCCATAAACATAATGATCATACTCACTTCTTAAGAACTTTGGTTGACCATAAAGGAATCACACAATCTTGTACCATTGCATGGTTACCTTAGGCCATACAATGATTCTCTGAGTTTGGAAACAAATCTTTGTTTGTGATCGTGAACAACTCCTAATTGTTCCATTTACACATCTATTTTAATGATGACTTATTGGAAGTAGGATCCCACAATATACATCCCTTAACTCCATCACCATAACCAACAAATGTGCACTTCCTTGACCAAATTTGGCCAATCCATTCGAGCAAGTCTTCACCTCTCACCTCCATATTAATTTCGATGCTTCATTACATGCACTACATGAGCTCTAAAAACCACAAGATATAAAAAATAATGTGCCCAAAACCAAAACACCTGACCTATATTACCACCCCTCTTCCAATGACCAAAACTGACCACACTTAAAAGTCAGGGTATATAGGAATACCACATGCTCCCCCCTATCACCCAGGTCATCTAGACTTTACCGTTGACATTTGAAAATTGGGGTACGCTTGTCTAACTAGGTCTTACAACCATATGCCCATTTACATATAAAACGCCACCTCGAACCTTACATTCGAAAACCTTCTGCTTTCAATTTCTTTAACCTCCATTTACAACAACCATATCGATGAATTCCTGCACGTCTACCTCCCTCTGTCTTGCCATACAACAAACAACAAATAAATCATGCTCAACCATGTACTTTGGTTGGTCTACCTCGACCTCCATCAAAGGATACCTTCCTTCAATAAGGTCTCCACAAAACCACATCCCAATACCACTATGACGATTTCTACTACTCCTTGCCACTCCTCACCATCTCAAGGAGTGGTGAACAGACCCTTGTGAGAAAAATTCACTTGAAATACTGAACCGACGAATCACCATGTTGTACATGCATGTGGATTTCACCTACCCCTCCAACACCGCCAACAACTTATAGTACTCTGAGAGCTCCTCCTATAATGCAACAAAAAAATCTTGCCCCACATTACAACCTCCTTGATAGTGCTATGGTCGACCAATACCAACACCACACTCTCTATATTTATCATGTCCACACCTTCTAGCGAGAAGTAATGCACGCTTGTCGTGCCTTAATCCTAGATTAATTAGGTGGCTAGAGTGAATCCCACTGCTTCATGTGAACATGAAATGTGACCTGAACCTTGAACCAAAATCCTCTCACCTTCCCATCGATGCCTAGATCGATCAGGTTGTAGGAGTGAGTTTCACTCCTTCATACACACCTGACAAATAACCTTCCTCTTGCACCAGAATTCTCTCATCTTCTCATCGATTCCAACCTTCATCTCAGTGACCTATGTCCTTTAATTGTGTCCACCCTTGGCTCTGGATTTAACCATTGTCATCTCCTCCTCACAAACAAAACTGCAAACTCTTGTTGCAATCAGTCTACATTCCACCAATAGAGACAAAACCGAACGGTCGTAACCTTGAAAATGATAAGGCTATGAGCGGTCTCTTTCTCCCTCTACATGTGCTAACAAGTCAATCTCGGATCGCATAAACCAACACTCTACCTTGACTCTCACAGACCAACACTCTACATCCACCCTAATACCATTTGTTGGGGATTGGGTCTGCAAACCCATGAGTGAATGAATAGAGAAAGATAAATACAAGCACATAACACATTGTTATGGAAAACAAAGTCCATGGCTATGGGTCAAGGCCACAAGAAGTTGATACGCTAAAAGACCACTCTTAGACTTAAATCAAGTGGTCAATTAAAAGTAAATACTTTAAAATAACTAACATTAAAAGGAAAGAAAAGAGAACGAACTTGGATTCTGACGTTTGATGTCAATCCCACTCGAGGACTCATACTCCATAACACTTTTACAATGATCCTCTGAAACCTCCTGCAAACAAAGAGACAGACAACTGCAAATAGGTAGTTATATCATAACTAACTAAACATGATAATTCAAATTTACATAATAGATTCAAATAAAGATATAGAAAATCTATTAAAAACATTAATCAATAAATGAAATGAATGAGAACGACATATCTTTTATTATGAACAACATAAATTTGGTTACAACCTATAACCTTAGTGGCACAGTATCGAAACTGCGCTCCAAGTTCCTCCACCCAAGGCTAGAGATGATAAACAAGACATCCAATACTTTGTGTTCAAATATGTCCAAGGAAGGCAAAGAGTTTATTCCCGATAAGATAGGGAGAACACTACTTCTGAAAAAAAAGGGTTTTCATATGGGAAGGACAATCTCATATGCAAGGGGAAAAGATGACTTGCAGGAATATAATTAAAATGCTAGCATAATAATGCATTTCTCTATTTTGTTTTTCCTCCACCCCAAAGCTCTAAATTATACTCCTCTTTTACAGTTGGAGTAGTTATGGATGGGCTACACGAGGTCAGGAACCAAAGGAACCCGTCAACGCCACCCGAAATGTCGATATTTATTAATTTTTTGATCTAAATTAACATGTACATGGGATGCTAACTAGCAAGGGGTGTATGTATGAGAGTTGTGGACATGAAGAAAGATTGGGGTTTTTAAGATTTTTTGAGAGGAAAAGGTGATTTTTGGAAGGATGGAAAGGGATGTAACTAAGGCCGATGAGTCATCATAAGAATATGTGGTGTCAAATTATACTATAACAGATGGCCCTAATGTGTGAGGTCAGAAGAGTAACTGATGGCCGAAATACATTACAAAATAGTCATGGGATTGAGGAGGGGACTTGGTAGGAGTAGTTTAATACCAATTCCAGAAGAATACCGAGAACATAAACAAGATAAGCTCTTCCAAAGTCGGGTCTTCCCATGATTAGGAGTGATGTAAGCATGGCCGCCAAGTCAAGTACACTGCAGATCCATGAGTAATGAAAAAATAATTGATGTCCATGGCCAAGAAAAATCCACACATTGGATCCATGTACTATATAAAAGTAGCAAGCATGGTCATGAGAAAAATAGACAGTGGATCCATGCAAATATAGATCATAGCCATGAAGGGATACACAATGGAGGTATGTTTCAAAACCAAATAGAGGATATCTGAAGCCAATGAAGTGAACAAACTAATCCTCTATCATTACCAATGTCGAAGAGGGAAGTAGAAATGTCAAATAGGGAGATACCATCAATACAAGTCAGGTAGGAGAACAAAAGAGATGATTCTCTTACTTCAGCTGAGCTCTTCAAAATAACTCGATGGGGTACGATTCTACACTATGAAAATATATGTGTTGAAGATGAACATAATGAGACACCATTTGGTTGTTGGTTGCTGATGTATACCATTAATAAACATGATACAACCCACCGATAATGATAATGGATGTCCAGGTACTGAGTACTATCTAACAAGTGTGAATGAAGGAGCTCATGTCGATCACCTAATAGAATATACCAATCATGGTACATTGATGTATTGCCACTTTTAATAGAGAGGGAACCTAGAACTGATGACTGCAAGCCTCAAGGTACTAAAATGAATCTAGATCCCTGTCCCAGAGAAAGATGTGTTGAAGTCGATAGGAAGATATCTGATGGAAGGAAGGAATTAAGGCATCCTCCATCATCCAACATGAGGAGTAGCAGAAGGAAAAAGATTTGGAATAACTTGAAAAAACATATTGAGTAAAATAAAGTATGACACGGCATGTACTACATGGAATAACACATGATGAAGGCTCTCTGAATAGTAGCCAATGATGAAGACTAGTGAAAAAGAAGAGGAATCCACTAATGGTGTGAAATGGAAACCAAGGTACCGCACAAATCCCTATGTGTTATAATGTATGTTGACGTCAAACAAAAGGGAACCCACTCATTTAGTGACCAATGATGGTTTGTCATCCACTGAGTGCAAGGTCACCTATCAATGATATAAATAGGCCTAGGGTGAAACTCTAGGTCATACTCTTAGAGCAACGTGTCATAGTTGATAAGAGAAGACCCACCAACAAGATGTCAATGGGGAACTTCTTACTAGCATGAGCAAGATACAAAGATGCTTGTTAAACTAAGATATACTTGACATAAGGGAAGGCCGACTTTGAAATTCAAGGATTTTATAGAGTGGCCGACACAGGTTGACCTCCCTTGAAAATGAACATGACAAAAAATGTGACTTTGGAAGAATTGACTATAATTGGGATACATTTGTGACACAAGAGGCATAAAAAAACACTCCATATGACTCGAAGAATTACCAACAAAAGGAGATTATGATAAAAAATGAGAGAAAAGGCCTCCTAAAGACATACTAATCCAATAATGAAGTAAAGACTCACAAAATTGTGTTTTGTTCAAGGGAGAAACAAGTAGTTGCCATATAAAAAATGAGACTCATTCCCATCCTTTTTTTTGTTTTTTTGAAAAAGAATAAAAAATTGTTATAGTACAATGGAGGAAACAAGCATTGTGGGTGAGAAAACTAGTTCCATGTGCAAGGAACATACCTATACTCAATGTAGGAAAAAAAGTGCAGGATATGGATGCTTAGGGGAATTTTGTTCCAGGGATAAAAGGTGTCGAGTCACAAAGGGTAGTATTTCAAGGATGGTGACTTTTCGAGAATTCATATACAAGTGGTTATATAGTAGCAAGCTGAAGTCGACATTAGGCCCAAAAAATACAAGCGGTCAATAGGAAATGCAATTACAACTCAACAAAAAAAATATTTAGAAGCCCCATGGGTAACTCGCCAACAATAGATGAGGAGAAGATATGAAGCTTCAACACAAAGCCATAGCAGGACTAAACATGACTTTCGAGCCTACAGAAAAAAAATGCAGCATGGGTGTCAAAATGGCTAGTTGGTTACTAACTAGGGAACCCATGAAGAGGTACGATCTACCATCTGTAAATGACACCTTTAGAGTATATTGAAGGTATAATGCTGAAAAAAATGGGGTTGACTCTATGGAAAATATGTGATCGGTATAGATAAATGCATTATGCAGGCGGAATCAAACCTACCCTATATGCTAGTAAGGAGCATAATACCTGACAAAGAAGTTAAAAAAACATCACCAGATGTAAGAAAACCTATGAGAAAGAGACATATCTCAAGTAAAAATGCATAATAAAACATCTTCAAAGCATTTTCATTAGTCTAAATGGCGTAAAAATGTTAAAAGGGGGTAAAAACTATGTAAAAAGTGTAAAAATTTGTTAAAATAGGTGAAAAACTCATTTTTACCATATCATTTGTATTTTGCCACTTGGAGAGCACTTGGATCCCTTTTTACCTTTAAAAATTTGAAGGGTTAGTACATAGTGCATAGAGCTCGAAATTGGAAACAACTTGGACTAGGTAAGAGACACAGTTTTTTTTCCTTGGGAAACATGTCACATTTTTGCCTTGTTTTTTGTGTCACCTCGATTTTCATGTCCATTGTTGGGCGGTTTTTCGGCACATGGTGTTTTCCAATGGTTTTATATTTCTAGTTAAGGAATTAGGGTTGTTGACTAATCCAAGTCATTAGGTAATGGTTTTGTATGTCGTTGGCTTCTATATGTATATTGTATTGTAAACAATGTATCACGATGAATGAATAGATAATATGTTGGTTTTCCTGGTTTGGGTTTCCAGGGAAAAAATCTACGTGTAATGTGTATTTTCCATTGTATATTTTCTATTCTATTATTGAAAATTTGTTTTCAGTCAAATATCGTACAAGGCTAAAATCTACATTTCCTTCCTCTCCATTTTCATCCAAAAGTTTTTTTATTTTAGTCACTCTTTGAGATTTTAATATGTTTTTTAGGGTAGATGACCATGTATGTGGCCTAAATTTATCAGGTTATCATACATGAATTGATGTACATGCTCCCTTTTAGTGACATTCATGTATATACGTGACTATCCTAAAAGGAAACCACGTATATCTCTATCAACCATCGAAAATAAAAATTTAACTTAGAATTTTGAAAAAACATTTACAGGATGATGGTTGAATTGAGGGAGAGGGAGCACGGGGATGTTGATAATGAGGTCATGGATGAATAAGAGGCTCAATAATCCCTATGAGGATGGTATTTTACAATTTTTTCCATTGTAACGGGATTAGGGAACAACAAAGATTGCTTGAATCATTGATAAATTATTGGTAGCCTGAAGCTAATGCTTTCATGATAAACGAGAAATACTTGAAGATTGAGACTGACAATATATACTTTGTTACTAGTTTGTCACACCAACATGACATATTCAATTTGAAAGGAAAGGGGTCCATTGTTCTTATTATCAATGAATACATTGTGATTTATTACTCAATCGAGATAGAGAAGGTTGGGAGCCAACTCCAAATAAAACAAGTAGACTATCTCAACCTTAAAATCGTAGTCTTGAGGATTTATCAAATTGCAGGATATACATGATTACATCAAGCTTCCAGAATGATGATGTTATATGAAGTTGAGTTTTTGAGACCTATTATATATGATTGGATTACTTCATTTACGATGTGCATGAAGGCTCGATTGAGAAGATAAAAATAGGGAAAGATGAAGAAATTTGGCTTTAGAAGACTCTTTTGCACATTTTTATTAAAGAGAATACCTATGATGAGTCCCAAAGTAGACATCCATCTGCATTATATCAGAGACGACGCAATGGAGAGGTAGACTAAGATGCTTCTCAGGCATGGAGGAGGACAGTTAGGTGATCCCTGGGTGAAATCATGAAGATGGGTTACACTTTTGCTTGTTTTATGAGAAAAAAACTGTATTTTCACAAGTTATTCAACTTCTGACATACAAAAGTATTTTTTTTATTTAGAATTTCACTTTACAGTAAAAACAAAACTTGTGACGAATTGTGTTAGCTTTCCAATGAATATTTTTCAAATTTTTTTTTATCATGATTTGATATGTGAATTTGACAATTGTTTAACAGTATGTTCCTTAAACATTAAATGAATGATAATGAGTTACTTATTTCTACAACAATGTATCTATTATTAAACTTATGTTTTTAGGAAACGAAATATAGTGCAACAATATACAGAGAATCTGTTTTATTATGACTATAATTTTGAATCTAACGGATGAATATTATAATTTCTAGAATTTTTTGAAGTTGACCAAGCTGAAAACGTTGCAGATTTTAAAAACATGTTTTTCTACATGTTGTATCTATCTTAATTTTTACTTAAATCTAAAATCTAAATATACCCTTTTGAAAAAAACAGTTTAAGGATTATGAATATATTTTTTTCCAAATTTTTCACTGTATATTTTTAGAGATACCGATATTTAATTTCACTGAATCATAATGTTTGTTGAAAATATTATGTAGTGATTTTTTTTAAATAAAATTAGATGAAAATAAATAAAATGAAAACAAATTATAGGAATTGAAAGTAGATTCAATTTTGGAAATGATGCTTTCATTTTTGAAACCAAATTCTCGGTGTTTGCAGGAGTCCGTAACCTCCGAAGTTCAGTTAAGCTTGGTGCAATTATTTGGTTTTAGTTTTCAGTCCCAATTTCCTGTTTTTGGCCTAAATAATATTTTGGTTGAAAAAATAATATTTCAGCTGAAAGACTAAAATTTAATGGAAACCGTCAAAACTGAATGGTTTCCAAGTTTTTGGGCCGAAAAACCATTCTTTCAGCCAAAAGACTGTCGAACGAATTTCGTCCATCAGAAAAAATGAAACGAAACGTCGTATCATTTTCTTTCGCACCAAATTGTAAAAATAGGCTTTCGGCCGAACACATTTAACACAATTCATCGGATGGACAGACAGATATAAGCTCGAAGATAGGGATTTCAAAGCATTTCTATTACTGATTGCAGCTGTATTCTTTTCTTTCTTTATTTCTTCCCTCTATTCCATAGTCTTAATCGGAGGATCAATATTGATACATGCTGGTTTTTTAGAGCACTTAAACAAAGTTTCGAATCATCTTTTTGGTTTTTGTTGAATAAGGTAATTGATGTTTGTTCAAGTTTTTATTGGAATAACAATTTATATGTCGAAAGATAAATGTTCAACATTTCTTCAAGGTGAAGTCTTTGTGATGCAGACCTATCGACCCTCGGGGCGAGATCCGCTCACAGGATCGTTCTTTAACCCTTTCTAGTCGAATCGACTCTTTCAAATTCCCTGCTGGAATCTCCCTTTCAAATCGATCCACAAGCCATTTCTGCAACTCCCCTGTGCGAATAGCACTAGGTGCGAGTTCCACCTTCTCCATGTGACCACAGTGTTATGACCAAGTGCCTAACCCAAGTCTCTTTTTCGCAACTCACAATCTCACGAGTTCGTGAGTTGAGGCTCCCGACTCTTCCTTTTAATTCTCGCGATACCCAAAATGTTGATACAGTTATGGATCTTCCTTTGTTAGCACCTTCCTCACGTGACCAATGGCTAGGCTAAGCGTTAGCACTTCTTTCTACTTGCCACTTCGCGAGCTTGAATGTCCAACCTTGGTACCTTTCTTTCACGAACCCCCGAGAGGTGATGTTGACTTTTCTCCTCTCGTTCTCACTACTCACTACTCATGACTTCGTGAGTCGAAGGGTCGAGCTCACATATTCTTATCTCATGAATTCCCGAGATGCGAGAAGTTAACGAAGTGTTGACTCCTTCCACTAGGTGATGTGTGTCTTCCTGTCTATTTCCCGGGCCCACCTTGTGGTTCTGCCACATGTTTCCTCCATGCCTCGGCTCTTGACACTTCGCAACTTCTGCAGTTGAGATGAAGTCCTTCCAACCTCCGAACCCCTGAATACATGAAACGTGCGATGAGGCTCTGATCCAACGGTCCTCCCTTGACCCGGATCCAACAACTTTCATTGCTCCTCACGAATTCGCCACTCATGACTTGGAGCGCTCAATCTTTGGGCTCTCACCCTGTGAATTTCTGAGTTCGTGAGATCCCTTGATCTTTTCCACTTGTCCTCCTTCAATGGACGACTGCGATTCTCTCACGACTACGCCACTCGCAAAGTCAAAGGACTTCCTTCTTTGAACCTCGATGTTTGAATCTTCGATAGAGACGATCTTGCGACATGTGTCCTCCTTCCAATAGATGGCTCAGATTCTTTCGCTATTTTGCGACTTCACCTTTCGCAACCTCTTAAATATTTATGCAAAGGTTTTAAACCTTCAACTCGCAAATCCATGAAATGAGATTACGCTAGTGATCCAATGGCCCCTCTTGGCTTGGATCCCACGGTCCGATTTTTTTTTTCGAGGTGGCACTTGAAGAATGCTTGTCATAACTCCCATGCTCCTCTGCAAGATATGACGGCCCTCGGGACTTCACAAATTCTCCACGGAGAATTTTGACTATCCAATTCCTCCTTGATGATTCCTACAAAATGAACAAAGTGTTATTTCACGAAACTTATCCACCTGCAAAACAACGTCGTTGCGCCTCCTTTCAACACTTCAAGGCACTATCCCTCTTGAGCTTCTCTTCGACAACTTCGAAGACTTTATCCCTTCTGAGCTTTCTCCACAACTCGAGTCTTCAAAAAGACTCCTGCGTGCACTCCCTATGGAAATTCTTCAAATACTTCCAAGTATTTGAACCTCTTCGACTCTGTGCACTCCCTACAATAGCAGTCCTTCAACGACTCCCTCAGGTTGTAACTCTGAGACTTCACTTGGCCAGTGCACTCCTTCCACAGCTCTTGTGCTTAACTTGCACTTCTCCGAGAATGAAAACAATGTTATCCCTCCTGAGCTTGCAGAGACGAACTCTGACTTCTGTCAACGCACACCTTGCAGACAATTTCATTGCACTCCTTGCAGGAAAACTCTTGCTCAGAAAGAGAAACATTTGAAACTCATTCTTTACTCTGCCCCTCTTCAGATTTTAGACATTCAACATGAAATCATACATTCATACATCAAGCAAATGTATAACAGAAAGAGTAAAAAAGTCATGATCATAACATTCAATCATGCATACACATAAAGTATTTGAACACCATGAGTCTGAATCAAGCTTTATATATTAATCTCAGAACTTATGTACATGGGTTCTTCTACATAGTTTTCTACTTCTTCTTCTCTATGCTCTATTGATTAATTATGCTAATGTTACAATGATACAAGTGAGGGTGCCTATATCTGTTTTCCCTCCATCTCCTAAAACTGTCTAATCTAAGAATTCAAAGCTACCTACTTACATTTACTATCATAAATGCCTCTTAGTCCTTCAGACGAGAGCGAGACACTCAACGTTTGACTACAATCTATGAGTACGCTCTTTCTTAATTGTCTCATTTAAGTTTGGCGTATCCACTTCAAAACATCTCAAACAATTCATCATGTGCCAAAATGCATTGGCATTTTGTCCCACGCTCGCTTGATGTTGGCGATGCTCCTGCATCATACTCCCTCACTTGAAAATTTTCATGGGCTCCTATCCATGAGCTCTCACATGGTCTGTCCATGCTTCTGGATTTCTTATTCATTCTCCCAGCTGGCATCTTCAACTGGATGTCCCTTCCACTTGACCAAGTATTCAAAATATTCCCTTCTCCTAGTCCTTTTGCTAACTCTTTTGTCTAGTATGCATTCCATCTGTGGATTCTCTGCAACTGGCATCTGTTTAGTCCACTGAACCTCTAGTTGTTCATTACCTTCTTCTTCTTCCTCAGCTTTGTAAAGGTACAAATCTGAGATGATGAATATCGAAGAAATTTCGATCCCATTAGGTAATTCAATCTCATAAGCATTTGCCCCAAATTTCTTCAAGACCTTACATGGTCCGATCTTCTTCATCTTCAGTTTGTTATGTGTCCCCTTCAGAAACCTTTCTTTTCTCAGACGTGCCAGAATCAAATCACCAACCTCAAATTGAAGCTGTCTCTTGTGTTGATCTTCTCTGCGCTTATACTCTTGGCTCAAGTTTTTCAATCACTCCTTCACTTGGCTGTGAAGTTCCTTCATTGCTTCAGCAAAAACTTCTGCACTAGCACTTCTTATCTCATCCCATTCTAAATCCCTTAGTTCAGATACTCCTCTTGGTTGCATCCCATAAACAATTTGGAACGGACTCTGCCCCATGCTTCTATTTAGTGAGTCGTTATATGCAAATTCCACCTGTGGCAGAATAATGTCCCACTCACTGTGGTGTTCTGTCACGAAGCTCATCAACAAGTCTCCCAAGCTCCTATTCACAACTTTTGTATGTTCATCCGTCTGAGGATGATAAGCCGAACTGAACGACAAGTTTGTTCCCAACTTTTTCCATAAGGTTCTCCAGAAGTGTCCCACAAACTTGGTGTCTCTATCCGAAACTATGCTCCTTGGTAAGCCGTGAAGTCGAATGACTTCTTTGAAAAACAGATTCGCAATGTGAGTTGCCTCACTAGTTTTCTGACATGGTATAAAATGTGCCATCTTGGAAAATCTATCTACCACTACAAAGATTGAGTCAAACCCTCTTTTTTCTCTCGACAGCCCCAATATGAAGTCCATGCTTACCGCATCCCACGACCTCTCAGGTATGGGTAACGGTTGATAAAAGCCTGCACTTTTCCTCTTCCCTTTTAAATGCTGACAAATTCTGCATTTGTCCACGAACCTTTTGATGTCTGCTCTCATTCCTGGCCAAAAATATGACTTGTTTAACTTTGAGAATGTCTTGTCATGACCGAAATGTTTGACCAATCCTCCATTGTGTTTCTCCTTCAACAAGCTCTCCCCCATGGAGCATTTTTTAATACAAAGTTGATTACCCTTAAACACTAATCTTTCCTGGATCATGTATTCTGTCCATTGACCTCTGTCCCTAAGAATTGGATTCTCAGCTACTTCATACACCTCCTTAAAATCTGGATCATCTCTGTACATGTCCCTAAGGTCATCAAAACCCAGGGTCTTGACTCTGAACTCCTGCAACAACAAACATTTCCTACTCAAAGCATCAACAACTTTGTTAGCAGTTCTAGAAATATGCTTAGTTACAAAAGTAAAGTTCTGCATGTATTCAACCCATTTAACATGTCTTTGATTCAACTTCTCTTGTTGAGTCACAAATTGCAAAGCATGATTGTCACTGTATAAGACAAACTCCTTAGGGATTAAGTAATGACTCCATTTCTTCAATGCTTGAATAATAACATAGAACTCCTTATCATACATGGAGTATTTAACTTTCACCTCATTCATCTTCTCACTGAAGTATGCTATCGGCCTGTCTTCTTGGCTCAAGACTGCCCCTATTGAAAATCCACTTGCATCACATTTTACCTGAAATATCTTTTTAAAATCCGACAACACCAAAATTGGTTGTTCCGTGATTTTCCTTTTCAACAAATTGAAGCTTTTCTCATCCTCTTTTGTCCAGTGAAAAGACTTGTGTCTCTTCTTCACTGTGTCCATCATCGGTGCACTAATTCCACTGAAATTCCTGATGAACTTCCAGTAGAAACTAGCCAATCCATGAAAACTTCGAACTTCAAAGATACTATTTGGCGATGGCCAATTCTTAATCACCTCCACTTTATCTGGATCCATCCTCAACTTATCTGCAGAAATAACAAACCCCAAATAAATGAGCTTCGTCTTCATGAATGAGGATTTATTCATGTTTATCAACAACTTCTCTTGTTGTAACCTCTTCATCACTGTAGCCAAATGTTTCAGATGCTCTGCCTTTGTTTTACTGAAAATCAGTATGTCATCAAGATAAACAATGACAAATTTTTCGATGAAATCCTTCAGGACTTCATTCATCAACCTCATGAAAGTACTTGGCGTGTTCGTTAATCCAAATGGCATGACAAGCCATTCATACAACCCTTCATTTGTCTTGAAGGTTGTCTCCATTCATCACCTTCTCTCATACGAATTTGGTGATATCCACTTTTCAAATCAATCTTCGAAAAAAATTTGGCTCCACTCAAGCAATCCATCAAATCATCCATTCTTGGCAATGGGAATCTATACCTGATGGTAATCTTGTTAATTTCTATTGAGTCTGTACACATTATCCAACCTCCATCTTTCTTTGGACTGAGTACTGTCGGAACAACACATGGACTCAAGCTTTCCCTAACCAATCCTTTGTCCATCAAATCCTGGACCTATCTTTTGACTTCTTCATTCTCCTATAGAGTCAATCTGTACGTTTCTTTGTTTGGTAAACTAGCTCCAGGTATGAGATCAATATGATCACTCACACTTCTGATCGATGGCAACGAACGAGGTAGTTTTTCCACTACTATGTCAGCAAACTCTTCCAATAGTTTCTGAACCTCTTCCGGTAAATCATCTACCCTTGTACTGGTTAAAAAAAATTTAGGCTTCCTGACCACAATGAATTGCAGTTCCTCCTTCTTCTTAACCTCTGTAAGAAGTTACTTCCCACTCATGAGAAGTACAATGTTTCTTACTTCAGGTTTCACTTCCTTATCTTTGATTGGAAGAAACATGTGAGTTCTCCCATTCTTCTCTAGGGTGTATGTGTTCTTCTTCCCATCATGAATCACATTTTTGTCATATTTCCACGGTCTACCCAGCAATAGATGACAAACATCCATGGGAATAACATCACAGAGTATTTCATATTTACACCCTCCTATTTTAAATTCAACTAAACATTGATTAGTGACATTTACCTGATGTCCTTTTTGCAGCCACAAAACTCTGTATGGGCTCGGATGTTCAATAGTCTCCAACTCTAGATTTTCTACCATCTTTGTACAAACGAGATTATCTATGCTACCACTATCCATGATGACTTTGCATGACCTGTCTTTGGTCTTGTAAGCGGTCCGAAAAAGTATGATCCTTTGGACTGAAATCTCCACCTCCTTCTCTGGCGTTAAGAGAACTTTTTGCATCATCAACGATCTTCTTCCTTCAGCATCCTCTACCTCAACATTTCACCTCTGTGCTTCGGTAATGTGTGTTTCACCACCTTCTTTCTTCTTATCTAGACATTTGTAAGATTTATGTCCAACCTTTCCGCATGTGAAGAATTTCACCACTCCACCTCTTCCTCTTCCTCTACCTCTAGTACGAGGAAAAATGTTTTCATCAACATACTGACCTCTCTCAGTTTGAGTCTGAGGTTTCTTCCACTCTTCCTTGGGTTTCTTCTTTCGATCCTGGGCAACTGATTTTCACTTGGGATGACTTCTGCCTCGACCTCTTTGACCTTATTATTGTCTCAGCTTCTCTTCAGCCTTTAGAGCCATATGATAAGCATCTTCCACCATTCAGATGGTCATCATGCTCATCTCATCCTGAATGTCGTATCTCAGACCATTCATGTACCTGGCAACTTTTTCATCATCATTTTCATGATGACCTGCCCTGATGTTCAACATGTAGAATTCTTCAGTGTACTCCTTTACTGTCATCAATTTCTGTCTCAAATTTTGCATTCTCCGAAACAGAGAAATCTGGTAATCCCTAGGAATGAATTTTGCCTTCATCTTTGCAATCATCTTATCCCAACTCTTGATTTTTTGCTTGGCCTTGCAGCGTCTGTCAGCTTGTACTTCATTCCACCACAATGTTGCATGTCCTTTAAGTCTTGTGACAACATGTTTGACCTTTTTGTCTTCCTTGACATCTTCATAGTCAAAATATGTGTCTAGAGCTCTAATCCAGTCTAGAAGCTCTTCAACATCCAGGTTTCCTTCATATACTAGAATATCCATTTTTGCCTTAGCACCCATTCTTGCAACAACCCTAATCAAGCGTTCATTTGCTGCATCTTCTGTTGTAACTTCTTATCTTTCATGTCCAGCTTCATATTCACTTTTAGAATCACTGACATCTCCAACACCAACTGTGCGCCTCTCTGTTGTCTCCATGTCCTTGAGTCTGGTGCGCATGTCATGCATCTCTCTTTCCATGGCTGGATTTGGCACCTGCCTACCCCTTCCTCTTGGAATTTCCCTTTCCTCCAGTGGATCGGGTGTTTGTCTGTCTCTTCTTCTCGGCGGCATGGCTGGGATTTTCTTTCTCTCTTTCCTTGTCTGAAGTATACAAACAAGGTGAAGCTCGGATACCAAACTGATGCATACCTATTGGCCCTCGGGCTGAGATTCGCTCACAAGATCGTTCTTTAATCCTTTCAAGCCAGATCAGCTCTTTTGGATTCCCTGCTAGAATCTCCCTTTCAAATCAATCCATAGGTCCTTTCTACAACTCCCCTGTGCGAATAGCACTAGGTGTGAGTTCCACCTTCTCCGTGTGACCACAACGTTATGACCAAGGGCCTAACCCAAGTCTCTTTTACGCAACTCACAATCTCGTGAGTTCGTGAGTCAAGGTTCCCAACTCTTCCTTTTAAATCTCGCGATACCCAAAATGTCGATACGATTATGGATCTTCCTCTGTCAGCACCTTCCTCACGCGACCACCGGCTAGGCTAAGCGTTAACACTTCTCGCTACTCACCACTTTGCGAGTTCGAATGTCCAACCTTGGTACCTTTCTTTCACAAACCCTCGAGAGGCGATGTTGACTTTTCTCCTCTCGTTCTTGCTACTCGCAAATTCACGAGTCGAAGGGTCGAGCTCACGTATTCTTATCTCGCAAATGCCCGAGACGTGAGAAGTCAACAGAGTGTTGACTCCTTCCACTAGGTGACATGTGTTCGCCTGTCTATTTCCCGGGCCCACCTTGTGGTTCTGCCACGTGTTTCCTTCGTGCCTCGGCTCTCGACACTTCGTGACTTCTGCAGTTGAGATGAGGTCCTTCCAACCTCTAAACCCCCGAATACGTGAAACACGCGATGAGGCTCTGATCCAACGGTCCTCCCTTGACCCAGATCCAACGACTGTCTTTGTTCCTCACAACTTCACCACTCGCGACTTGGAGCACTAAATCTTTGGGCTCTCACCTTGCGAATTTCCAAGTTCACGAGATCCCTTGATCTCTGTCACCTGTCCTCCTCCGATGGATGGCTATGATTCTCTCACGACTTCGCCACTCGCAAAGTTGAAGGACTTCCTTCTCTAAACCTCGATGCCCAAATCTCCGATAGAGAGGATATTACGACACGTGTCCTCCTTCCAACGGACGGCTCAGATTCTTTCGCTATTTTGGGACTTCTCCTTTCTCAACCTCGCGAATATTTATGCAAAGGTTTTAAACCTTCAACTCGCGAATCCACGAAATGAGATTACGCAAGTGATCCAATGACCCTTGTTGTCTTGGATCCCACGGTCCGATTTTTTTTCCTTGCTGGCACTTGAAGAATTCTTGCGGTAACTCCCCTGCTCCTCTGCAATATTTGACGGCCCTCGGGACTTTGCAAATTCTCCATGGAGAATTTCGACCGTCCAATTCCTCCTTGATGATTCCTGCAAAATGAACAAAATGTTCTTTCATGAAACTTATCCACCTGCAAAACAACGTTGTTGCGCCTCCTTTCGACACTTGAAGGCACTAACCCTCTTGAGATTCTCTTCGACAACTTTGAAGACTTTATCCCTTCTGATCTTTCTGCACAACTCGAGTCTTAAAAAATACTCCTGTGCACACTCCCTAAGATAATTCTTCAAATACTTCCAAGTATCTGAACCTCTTCGACTTTGCGCACTCCCTGCGACAACAGTCCTTCAACGACTCCCTCAGGTTGTAACTCTGAGACTTCACTTGGCCAACGCCCTCCTTGCATGGCTCCTGTGCTTAACTTGCACTTCTGCGAGAATGAGAACAATGTTATCCCTCCTAAGCTTGTAGAGACGAACTCTGACTTCTGTCAACGCACACCTTGTGGACAATTTCACTGCACTCCTTGCAGGAAATATCTTGCTCAGACAGAGAAACAATTAAAACTCATTCTTTACTCTCCCCCTCTTCAGATTTCAAACATTCAACATGAAATAATACATTCATACATCAAGCAAATGTATAATAGAAAGAGTAAAACAATCATTAACATAACATTCAATCATGCATACACAAAAAATATTTGAACACCATGAGTCTGAATCAAGCTTTATATATTAATCTCAAAACTTTTGTACATGGGTTCTTCTACATAGTTTTCTTCTTCTTCTTCTCTATGCTCTCTTGATTGATTATGCTAATGTTACAATGATACAAGTGAGGGTGTCTATATCTATTTTCCTTCCAGCTCCTAAAACTATCTAATCTAAGAATTCAAAGCTACCTACTTACATTTACTAGCATAAATGCCTCTTAGTCCTTCAGACGAGAGCGAGACGCTCAAGGTCTGATTACAATTTGCAAGTACGCTCTTTCTTAATTGTCTCATTTAAGTTTGGTGTATCCACTTCAAAACATTTCAAACAATTCATCATGTGCCAAAATGTGTTGGCATTTTGTCCCACGCTCGCTTGATGTTGGCGATGCTCCTACATCACTTTGTTGAACATATCTTTTACAGATAACTATAAAAGTCATGGGAAACAAAAGTTTGCACAAGAGAAAATATGATCGCCTTCGAGATGATACTCACCAAATTGAACAAAGGAAAGAGCTTTATCGGAGAAAGAAACAAGAACGTGCAAATATTGAAGAAAGAAACGATGATAATGTCAATAGAGATTTTTGACAAGAAGAAGTTCAACCAGGTATGTATGCACATATGATGATCAAGAACACGACACACATTGGGACTATATTCAGAAAGTACAAAATTCAAAGTATAGAATTCAAATTAAAAATATTGTAAATAATATAATTGATTATAATTACAATTTGATGTTTTTCAAAAAACATAAATAGATTTGTCTCATAATGTCGAAGAAGACGTTGAAACCAAAATTGAATCAAAAGACAAATCACCTATAGGTATGTGTACATAAATTTAGATTAATACAAGATGAACACTCAAATATAGATAACTTAGTGAATTTGTGTTCGGGTTATGTTTTTTAATATAAACTTTAAATTGAAATATGTAGGAGAATATATCAACATTGATGATGAAATATTAGAAAATGTTGATACTAACAAATTTGGGAAGAAAAAAGGTAAGCATTATATAAGATATCAAACTAAGAATATGTATAATACTTATTTCAAAGATGAATCAGTAATAGTACATGCTCAACTTTTACTTTCTCTATTGAAGTCAAGAAATTTAAAAGAAGCTACATCATTATTGGGTATTCAAAAGTCGACAAAGGATACAAAGGTGCAAGAAAATGTCTTTAACAAAATAACTAGTGTCTGAAAAGCTTTTGGAAAATCTCGAAAAAAAGATGTTCGTGTTGCACGTAAAACGTTACAAACAACAATTGTTTCAGGGAGCAATATAAAATATCGTTTGACACTACACATGGAAAAACGATGGGAACGTCAAGAAACAAATTGCACAAACATAGAAAATTTCATTTCCAAATAGATGTAAATGATGAATTGGCTTGTTGGACAGTGATTTCTAGACAACCCTACAATGATAAACTTGCAGAAAATGTTAAATAATTGGCCCGTAATTGTTGGTTGGAAGAATCTCATGTTTCACCACATACAAGGGATGTGTTGCATCAAATAATAGCAAAAAATCAATATGAAGAACATCCAAAACATATATTGCCAATGACACAAATAGAGTTATTTAATAAGTTCAAAGAAGAGCACAAAGAAGTTAAAATTTCCATCAATACATTTGTGCAACAAAAACCATGGTTTGTTAGACCCATCATTGTTCGTGACATGTGTTTTTGTCGTTATCATGTGGATATTGAGTTGTATTATGAAACGTTTTTGGATTTTGGTAAAACGTTATGGCCAGGTTCACCTCCTCCTTCCACATTCTGTGTTTTATATCTGAAATTCTATGTGAAAGAAAAGATGATGATTTATTTTACAAAAAAAAATGTGTTGGTGGAAAGAAATGTGATCGTTGTGGAAATCTAAGTTTGTTTCATTCAAAGTATCATATTGATATGAATGATCAATCATTTTCTAATATAAGAGTCAATTGGAAGAGATATGAATATTTGAGCAGAATGACTCCACATTCTTCAAATGTTATTTCCAAAAGGCTTGATTTGAACATAGATAAAATCTGTTTGATGGAGTTTTTGAAAAAGTTTGAGGAAGAAATCTATAAATAGACCAAGTATTCACATAGAGATCGATGGCAATATCTACAATTCAAACAATCCCATGAAGTGTTTCCACCAAGGACAATTTTGTCTGTAGTTGATTTTGCAGAGAATTACACATTTGTTGAACAAAAAGAAATACAGAGTGAATATTATCATTCTGATCAAGTCACCATATTTGACCACGTTCTATATAGACATGCTCAACAGAGTCTTCCAAACATAGAAATCAACAACGACAATCGAAATGTTATTAAAGAATATCACTTTTATATAAGTGATGATCGAACACACGACACACATTATGTACAACATTGTTTTGATAAAGTTTATGATTCATTGAAAGAAAGTGAAATCATATTTGATCGACATTGGATATGGTCTGATGATTCATTGGATCGACATTGGATATGGTTTATGATTCATTGAAAGAAAGTGAAATCATGCCGATCAATTTGAATCCACTGAACAAGTTGTTGAATGATGCAACATGGCGCTAAGACATGAATATAATCCGTCAAGGGATGTGAGCAGGTGTGTGTATATATAAATGTTACATGTATGTACACAGGATATATAAATTTGAACGTTTTCAAATTTATATTCAATATTCAATCATTTTCTTAAGAGATTTCAAGTTAACAAGTTCTTGTCTTATGCAGGTATTTTTGGCATGTTGGAATCAAATATGTAAATAAATCAATCTCATATGATGCCAGTACAATACCTGGGACAAGAAAAATACAATCAGTTAAAACAAAAAGTTTTCAAAATGGGTTTGCATTTGATAGACAAAATGACTCTTGTTTTTGTTCAGTTTGCATAGACGACTCAGAATCCATAGATATTTGCGAGAACACAAATGCACGATATGTTAAAGCTTGGAGACATACTAAACTTAATGTAAAAGGGAAAATACCACTTGCAAGCTCAAAGTAGATGGAATCAAATGAAACTATAGTGTCAATTGATGGCGATAGAGTTTCTAATCTTGTTAGAGAAGGTAAATTTTTTATGTTTAATTTTTTCAAATAACTTGTAGATACATACTTGTGTGATAATCTAACATGAATTAATTGTTGTCCAATATATCCAATTATTTGCAGGAGATGTTTTTTCCATGGTTGCACCTGTAGACAACACTGAAAAATGTGAAATATTATTTGATGTGATGCACAGAACAAAATATGAGGCTATTAGAAGATTTTGATGATAACAATTTTATATATGAAAGAGGATCCATTGTATTGAAAGGATATTTTTTTCAAGAAACCCATCAAACCGATACTCATGTTCACTTTCAAGACTGTCAGTCAGATGTCACAAGTTGTCAATATAGTCATTTGGTATGTGAAACATGCATAAAGTTAATACAAGTTCAATAATAAAAAAAAAAAGGTTAGAAAATGGAAAATGTCCAAAGTCGATCATGAACGAATAATTGAAGATGGAATACTATTACGTTGTTTTTAAACAAACTTGGCACATGTGTACATTCCATAATTTTTAATTTTTCATTGAAAGTACATTCCATATTTTGATAACTTGTTTTGACTATCTTCAAACATATTTCCAATTATGATATTTATAAAAAGGGTACTATGTATAAAAAACTTACTTGGGAATTGCACCCCAATTAGTACCTACAAGTATATCGTTAATACTTACAACCTAATTAGTATAGGATTTAGGGAACTACTAATTTGTATGGAAGTGAAAGAACCATTTGGTAACTTATACCCCTATCGATACCCAAAAGTATGTCATTGGGGAATTTCACCCTAATTACTATAGAAGTAAAATACATGCTTGGGGCACACCTTAATTTACATATATAGGAGTGAGACAACAACTTAATGAATTTGCATCTTCGTTAGTGCTAAAATTATGTTCTTGGTATTTAAACAAGAATTAATATAATAACAAGGGAACCACTTATGGTGCACCCTATTTGAATAAGATTAAGAGAAGTACTTACAAATTATGACACCCCAATTAATACCCAAAAGTATGTTCTTGGGGAATTCCACTCTAATTAGGATATGAATGAGGGAATCACTTGAAAATTTATGCCCAAAAGTGAAAGAACCAAGAATTGCTTGGGGTGCACCCTAACTTTAATATAGGATAGAGAATAACTTAATCTTTTAGGGACATGCATTGTATATAATACAAGTTATTTTTTCAAGTAAAGAAGTGAAGTATCCCTAGGCGCAAGGGATGAAACTAATCCTAACTTAGGCATGCTCACTACTAGGCATATTTACGAGACATATTTAAGTACCTGATCCGACTAATAGACCCATCATCATATATCCTTCTCAGCATGCCCCCTTCTAAAATTTGGATGAGACTAATCTTTTTTAAAGAAAGCATAGTATTAGGGCAGTTTTATGATATCAAATTGTCATTCAATCTTGTGATTGGAAATGGCCCACATGTTAAGAAAAGTAAAATATATTTTAATGAAGTTCATTCGATGGGGTTTACTTTCTTTAGAATGTTTGAACCCATTCCCATATATGTCTTATGGAGCCATCCCCTTCAAACCCATAAATTCCAACCATACTCTTTGATTTCGCCCATGTTCATAAAGGGGCACACATGTTGAGAAAGCATATACTATTATATGTAGGGTGATTAAGTCATGTTAATTAAAAAGGGGTCCCTCTCACATGAAGTCATAAAACTTAATGTCCACCTTTTCACATGTTCGATGAGTTCAATTTACTTTGGAGATGCCTTGGTACATGCTAAACAATACAATGTCGTGGGTCCTCAAGTGGTAATACAAGCGACCATATAAACTCACATTCTAGGAATGGAGTTGCACCCATTTAGAGACTCTTCCTCGGGGCTCATTCTATTCCATTGACTATTCAAATGGATTGGGCATCATTATTTTATGAGGTAACATTAAATCTCTTTGTACTGCATAAGGTTCATACCTGCAGAGTATCATGAAGTTCCCAAATCCTTAGATGTAATTCTCATACCAGGTGTTGTTATTTGATCATATTTACACATCAATAAAATAGTAATCTCCTCAGCAGTTAAATAATTCTCATCTTCTTCTGCAGTGGTCATATAATCAAATTTCACGATGCCCTTTCAAACTAAAGGACTCATAAATCTCCATATTAAGCAATTCTTCCAAAAAACTACTTATTATCTAAAAAAGTTCACAAATCTCCATTTTAAATACCATTCTTCCGAAAAATATTTATCTTCTCTTTCTTCGATGGAGTAGATGTTCTCATATAATACTACGCCATTCTTGGACAAGAAAGCAAGGACTACAGTCGAGCAAAATTTAGAAACTTTCTCTTTTCTGATGTGGGATAGAATCTGTTCTCAAATATTCAAACATATTCAAGTTCAAAATTAGGTGTTCATCATGATCTAACCTTAAAAAAGTTTGAGTGTACACCATTTAAGACAACGAAAAACATTTCTAAGGGTTCTATATAATTCAAAATAATTGAGGAAAGGCTAAACTATAAATTTTAGAAAACAAAAATTTGATAAAAGTCAAGAATGTACATTTATGAATTATCCTGAATGGACGCATCCTTTCCTAATATGGGTGCTTCCTCAATCCCAATATCTCTTCCGAACACACTCTCATGTACTCTCTTCTCCACATTATCCTATATAACACATTTCAAATTTGAAAATTTTAAAAATTATATTCAAATGATTATATAACACATTAAATTTAAATGATTTTAAGACATTAAATGATACCTGTGAACTCCCACCCGCTTCAAACTCTCCCAATCAGAATTGAGACAAGCCAACCCAAGTACCAAGAGATGGAATAGATGGAATAGAGAGCTGTGAACAACACAACTAAGAACTAAATCTAGGATTTAATGTTTTCACAATTATACAAAATCATAAATGTTGTTGATCTCTTATTCAAAAGAGTGGAGATTGAACAACTATTAGAAAAAACATACCCGATTCAATCCATCCAAATTCAAACTTGTTGAATCAAGTCCCCTATCGACTAAAGATTTGTTTAACATATCTCCAAACTACAATTAATGGAAAGAAGAAATCGATTATTTCTATAGAGACAAGGATATATAAATCTAGAACTTGAAGTAAACTATCATAAAATGCATCAAAATTTTCCTAAATAGATCACATACCAATCTGCGATTCAGGTCATCATTCTGAATGACCTTCTTCCAACCATCCTGAAAATTTTTGGCATACTCCAAAACTTCTTCTGCTGACATTGCATCTAAGTCTGCATCTGTTTTATCAACACATGTGGCCCAACAATTTTCTTCTGCTTGGTGACGCTTCATGCCAACATCAACACCATAAAACATAGCTTCCGAATTTTCCCCAATTGTAGTCCTGGCCTCTTTGCCAACTTCTGATGTAGACTAGAACTCTGAAAGTGATGCAAATGCCCCTTTTGGGTGAGGTACTAATAGTTGTGGAGGCATCGTCAATGCCACACTTAGATATGCCCCTTTGCGATCATATGTACGTCCTTTACCAATCCCGTAATATTTGGACAGTAGACTTGTATAATCCGGGTGCATGTGCAAGAAAAACTCTGCAAAAAAGTGTCTTGCAAAATAATGTGGAACCTCATCGTTGCACGGGAATTTCTCATATGCAGCCAAAAATCTATTATACAGATGTTCGACAAAGTCGTGGTGCTTAAAATATTGCACCTTCAACATTTTCCTCTTTGGGCCCTCTTTTAAATTGAACATGGAGATGGCGTCTTCTTTTGAAACTTTGTTTTTTACTGTCTCTCATTTATCAGGACCCATCACCTCTGACTTTCACCACCTCATTAGATCGACAAAACTATCAGTGGTTGGCGCCATCTTCTGATATGCATCCATAAAGTTTTCCAGTGAATGCAAAACAATTTGTAAACTTTGTTTTCTCTCTAAAGGAAGTTCCAAGACCGCCAAATCATTTTTCAACCTCTTTTTAACACCTGAGCATCACTCAAGCGTCATTTCTTCGGTATTCCCTTCCCAGGGAAGTTCATCGCCAACTTCTGAAGGATAGGTGGATGTTGGCGTGTAATCTTCTGTTTCTTCATAACGCGGCCTCCTAAATCCACCTTCACCCTCTACACCGACATTTGAATCTTCGTGAAAACCACTCTCATTTTTTCCCCTTCCTCTAAATCGATTGCCTACATGCACATTTGAAAGTAACTTCAAGGTTTAACCTCACATAAATTTAAATACAAAAAAATTCAACAAAAATAAACAAAATTTAAGAAACTTACCATAAATATTCTCTTGTCCAGATCTATTCCCTACATTCTCAGGTGTAGGAGTGTTGATGCGCAACCTATATAATAAGGTTGCATCCATAACACTAGTTTGAGCAGGTTTTGTAGTTGATCTATTTACAGACTCGGTTGAAAATCTCCTCTGACGAGATTGTTGGTGCTCACTCGAAGTCTCAGTTGAAGAAGGAGTTATTGTTCTTCCTTCTTGAGAATGCCTAGAGCGTTTGCGAGGAATTTTTTCATAATCTCGTGTCGACATCACTCTGCAATATCTATCCAAAATGCAAAGTTTATCAAAAAAAATCCATAGATGTACACAAGTTCAAGCAATTAAAAACACAGAGATAAATAAAAGTTTTGAACAATCAAGCCACAGAAGTACTAGCTCATTAGAAGGCACAAATGCTAGTCATTCAACCATGAAACAATCAACTAAAATATAAGTAAGGGTTCCATAGACATCATGGCAGATTATTATCCCTCACTCACCATCCATGCACAGAAAAGTAGGGCATTTGAATCTATAGGTATTTAAACACCAAAGTAACGACCGTTGATTTGGCTCCTGGCTGACTGCTCAGGCATGGACTAATGACTAAAGGGATAAGTGAAAGAAGATAAAACCACAAACTTTTCACAATAATCAATAAAACCCACACATAGAAGTCATTGAAATCAAAAGTTGGGTTTGCCAAGGGACTGTCATTCCACTCAGAGGTTTATCATTCACAATCCACATCAAAGAAAAAGACACAAAAACAAAACATCCATCCATGATTCAATCAACCAAAAGATAAGTAAGGGGTCCATAGACAAGATGGTAGATTCTTGTCCTTCACTCATCATCCATGCATAGAAGAGCAGGGAATTTGAATCTATAGGTCTTTAAACACCGAAGTGACAACCGTTGATTCGACTCCTGGCTGACTTCTCAGGCACGGACTGATGACTAAAGGGGTAAGTGACAAAAGATAAAACCACAAACATTTCACAATAATAAGAAAAACCCACACATAGAAGTCATTGAAATCAGAAGTTGGGTTCGCCAAGGGACTGTCATTCAACTGAGAGGTTTATCATTCACAATCCACATCAAAGAAGAAGACGCAAAAACTAAACATTCAACCATGAATCAATCAACTAAAAGATAAGTAAGGGGTCCATAGACAACATGGTAGATTCTTATCCTTCACTCATCATCTATGCACAAAAAAGAAGGGCATTTGAATCTATAGGTCTTTAAACACCGAAGTGAAGACCATCAATTTGGCTCCTGGATGACTCCTCAGGCAAGGACTGATGACTAAAGGGATAAGGGACAGAAGATAAAACATAATATCCCTAAGAAATACTGAGAAAATTCAAAAGTTTTTATAATTTATAATCTTATAATTAATATCATACAACCTAAGAAAACACATAAACCTACTAGAGATGAAACCCTAAAAAATATATATATATAAAATAAAAACAATCTTAAGAAGAAATAATAGAATGGGAAACAAGAAAAGAAGAAAGAAAACAAATAAAGACCATAAACAACACAAAATCTAAGAAAACACACAAACTTGCAAGAAATGAAACCCTAAAAACAAAAAATCTTAAAAATAAAAACAATATTAAGAATAAATAATAGAAGGAGGAAATAAGTAAAGAAGAAAGAAAACAAATAAAATCCACAAACAACAAAACCAGATGAAAAGATAAGATGACCGATAAAAATAAAAAAAGAAGGAGAAATAACCAAGGAAAAAACCAACAAAGGACAATAGCAACAGAAGAAAGAGTAGTCAAGACAAACAACATAGGAAGGAGGTAGAGAAAGAGACGAGACAAAACATGTTCAAACTACCTAGTTCTTGTATGGAATATCAACGAAAGCTAGTTTTCACTTCTCTAGACCCCCTTTCCTATTAAGGTTTTTAGAGTGTATAATGATTTCAATAACTCATCTAATTCTATGCTTGAAGTGGTGATCTTCTTTGGCCAATATTTTGGTGTCTTCGATTACTTGACTAATGTTGAGGTGTGTGTGAGCCCATTCTTAATATTAGCTTCATGCTCTTTAATCCTTATTTGAAATGATCACCCAGTTTCCCATGGAAATATGTTGAGGAAATATTGCAACTAGATTTAATATACACAAATATAAATTGGTCAAGACTCATATTAATGTAGGTGTAAAGTTACCTTCAGAACAATGTCCCAAGACAGAAGAAGAGGTAGAGTACATGTCTCATGTTCTTATACAAGTGTTTTTGAAATTTTAATGTATGCCATTGTCTTTACTGGAACAGACACTACCCATGCATTAGGAGGTTTGAGCAAATACATGTCAAAAATAGGGAAGGGAAATTTAACTATTTTAAAGAAGGGTGTCATATTTTTATGGAAGTTTAGATTATTCAATTTTCTACCAAGGAAGACCTATACCAAACAATGTGATAGACATACCAGGTATTGTCGATGCAAACTAAGCTATAGATCATGATTGAAGAAGGAATATAAGTGGTTATTTATTTAACCTATTTGATAAAGGATTTAACTAAATATGAGTAAGGGGTAGACTGTAGTTGTAGTTGAGTATATGGAAACCACTCATGACTTATGCATTGGTCAATTTTTTATGATTTTCATCATGCATTTTTTCCCATTGTAATCTAATACCTCTTGGTGGATTAGAGTTTAATGATCATTGTGGAATACCTAAATATTGTTTTGATGTGGCCTCAATTTTTTACTTTCATGGCCCATATTGCGCTTAGCTTCAATACATTTTTCCTCCAAGGATCAAGACCTTCCTAAAAATTTTATTATTTTTATGACCAATTTATATATTTTGACTCATGCTATGTAATCAAATAAAATTCACTCAATCTCAAGTAGGATGTGATATAGTATTGATCTAAAGTTTTAATTTGTATGGTTATCATGTAATTTTCATTCTTGAGATAATGTGGTTTACAAACAGGAATTTAGTACAATCTTGATTAATGGCTTTGACACATACGACAAGCCGATCGTATTTAGTCATTACCATAGACCCATCAAATGAATGAATGAGATATCCAAGGTATCTTGTCTTGTCATAACCTTTACGATTTCCATCACTTAAAGGTAGCAATAAAGACCCTAGACAATTATATCTCCTTCTAATCCTGAGATTTGAATTGACAAAGGATGAAAAAATGCCCTTGAAACAACATGCCAAATATTAGGAAATTAAGGGACAACTCCCACCAATCAAGGAATTGATTGAATTTCTAGGTATGAGTCTTCTCAAGCATAAATAAAGGCATAGTTGATAGAATAGGATTGTCAATATTGTTATTTCATTTTCCTTGTTGCTATTCAAGCTAGTTTTGATTGTAGTAAAGAGGCAATTTTATGTCATCATGTTCTAAGACATATTTTGAATAAAAGAAGCATACTTTATTGAAGTTCTAAATATTTGAGTGTATCCAAGGGTTTCAGGAATTTCCTTGAGTAGTGTCCATTAAAGGAAATGGTGTAGGAACCCTATATTTTTACATCTCGTGTCTTTGAATTTATGTTTTAGAGTAGATAAAATTTTGTAGAAACAAATTATTAGTTTACATCATTTCATTTTCTAACAGTATTTGCATTTCCTATATTTTTTTTAGAAACAATTTCATTCCATGTATTTCTTTAGTTACTTTTAAATTATAATGTTTAGTACTTTGATGTGGATCCTATCAATTTTCTATATTTCTCTAATTAATTTTAAATTATAATGGTTTGTACTTTGATGCAAATCCTATGAATGTAATGTATGATAAGTAATGTTATAATGATTTACTAATCCGCAAACACATTGATCAATAGTCCAAGGTATTTCATTTAATCAAATTTTCCTCAAAGAGGTTATGACCTTAGACCTTCATCTATATTGTACATATTTTCATAAGAGACAGGGAAAAAATTCTTGGACTCAATTGCATAAAAGTAAATTAGAATGAACTATTAAAGTTGATCATTTTCCTTGCCACAATTTTTCATCAGAATTAATACTGCATATTTGACTTTTGTAATTTGCATACATAGTGCACAACACCTCATAAGTGTACATGACCTTTGGGTTGATAATTAAGTGAAGCTAAGGGGTTCTTTTTATCTTGCTACAATTATTTGAATCAGAATTTTTTGGCATCGTTTTTAGGGAGGTTACCAAAATATTTTGGTGTCATTGCTTGTTATCAAAATTAGGAAAAATATGGAATTTTTGAAAAAAAATGGCATACCTATTTAGATTGCTCGCATCGACTTAGAGAAAAATATGGAAGATTTCTTCCAAAATCTCATATTGTTGGTATATCTAAAGTAGGAACTAGTGGTCAAATACAACACCAAGGGGATTTTGAAAAGTTTTTGAAGTAGCTTTTTTAAGAGAATCCAACAAATGATTGAATAATTTTTTGAGTAGATTGAAGAATGAGAGCACAATATTGCATGGATTTTAATCAATCCTTTTTTTAGTCCGGGACTAAAGATAGAGAGGAATATCCATCTTTGAACAATTCTTTAGAAGAAATTGAGGAACAACCCAACATAAGGATCGTGATATCTTTCTTTTTCAGATTGAGGTTCTCTGTAGAACTAATGACTACACATCAAATTATAAAAAGTGTGGGCTCTTTCTCTCCACACTAAAGGAATCCTCCTTGAGATGGTTCATAAACTTTGAAGGAAAAAACATCAGTGGTTCAGATTAGATGAATAAGACCTTCATTGAAATATATATAGATTATTGCAAATCTAGAGATACTAGGGATTACAAATGGTGCAAAAGAGCTCAAAACTACACTTTAGATGATGCATCTCCTAAACTACTGCCCCTCATAGGCTTAAAATAAGACTTGACCGAGACCGTCACCCTCCTTGTAAATGGTGAAATATTTTAACTAACATATGAGAATATAAATCAAGTGTTCGATAATTACTCTAGGGATACAAGAAAGAAGGATAGGAGTGGCAGAAGTGTTCTCCTATAATTATCAAAATTTATAGGAACAAGTCTCACAAAGAGGAACAAGTCTCACAAAGTAGGAAAATGGAAGCTTACTAGAGGATATAAAAATTGACAGATTGCATTCATTAACTATGTAACTAGACACTTAAGGGGAAATAAGAGAAATATGAAATATCCCTCATTGTTTAACTCACTAAGAGCACTAGAAAAATAAGTGAGGAACAAGTCCACCTAATTTCATTTTGGGAAAGACGACAAACACAAAGGAATTAACTTATCCTATATTTTTTTCTTAATAAATATTAATTATTGAATCAATTCTTATGCTTGTTATTGAGTATAATTTTGAAATTTGGTTTATGTTCTTTTAGGTTGCACATTTATGCAAATGAAACTACTTCCCAATATAGAAGGAAAGATACATAAGTTGAATCTAAGTGTAAAGCGTATACATTCTATTGGTCCACCTTTATTACATTTTCATTATTTCGATCGAGTCTTTTTGTTTATTTTTAAAATATTAAATATGTGCATTGATAGTTTTGACTTTCTTTTTTAAATAATTTGAAGTTATTTGAATTTACGAAATTTAAGGGGTCCATATTGAGTTCAATAATATCTTTACATATTAATATCATGTAAATGAAATTCAAAGTTAGGCATGCCAATTCAATTTACAATGGGTTATACAGAAATGTGACTTTGGGTTATACATATATGTTTCACTCATCAAGCATCTTAAATGGAACACTCTAACTATATATATATATGTTCCTTGGGGTTTATGCTAAATTCAAATATTTATGTTCATAAGGGTTTAAATTTCCACTTAAAAAGTAATTGCCACAAGTAACTCTAGTGCCCGAGTAATCATTTTGCACTGAAATGTTTAGGTTTTAATTTCTAAATAAGGGTTTTAAAAAGGGGGAAGTGAATATATTTTCTTTCACATGGTGGCATATGTACCTAAATTTTGGCAACAACTCCTTAATCTAAGAAATGTTTTGTACTTAAATAATATCTAATATTCAGTTTGAGTAATCGAAGATGAAATTTTCATTACAAACTACTTGACAAATCAAACTACTCTTGTGCAAGTTGTTGTTTACCATTTGTCTCATGCTTAGGAGTTGGTTATTCTTACAAGTGCACATCCTTGGTACACATGATTAAACAGATATTTCTTCACTCGTTAATTTTGATTTCACGTTCCTAAATTTTTCCTTTAACTGCTAAAGGATTAGATATAGGTTTGTTGTTGGTTGATCACACTCTAAAGTAATAATTCTAAATTAAACTTCAGACAAAACTAAAATTCGAAATAGATTTCAGACAAAAGAAAAATTCTAAATTTAACCTTCACACTGAATTATAATTTGAAATAACTTCAGACATAAATGAAATTTTAAATTAAACCTTCAGATCAAAATAACTGAATCGGATTGGTTTATTACACTCTAAAGGAATAAATCTAAATTAAACTTCAGATGAAACTAAAATTCAAAATAGCTTTCAGACAGAAGCAAAATTCTAAATTTAACCTTCAGACATAATTAGAATTCGAAATAACTGAACCTTCAGACATAAACAAATTTAACCTTCAGACAGAAACAAAATTTAACCTTCAGACAGAAAAAAATTTAACCTTCAAATAGAAACGAATTTAACCTTTAGAAAGAAACAAATTTAACCTTGAGAGAGAAACAAAATTTAACCTTCAGAAAGAACGAAATTTAACCTTTAGACAAAAATGAAATTTAACCTTCAAACAGAAACAAAATTTAACCTTCAGACATAAACGAAATTTAACCTTTAGACATAAATAAATTTAACCTTCAGACATAAATAAATTTAACTCGATTAAAGGTTACATGTGCAACTATGTATATATATATATAAACTTTGAAAGGCATTCATTTAGACAAAGACCATAATTTTTTTAGTTTCCAAGCACAACGACGACTACAGTGATTTGTTAAAATCGAATCTCCATATATTGTAAACAAGTTTTACCATTGACATCACGAATTCGAATCACTAGATTGAACATAGATTAATAAAACACACAAAGATATAAGAATTTAACTTAGGATTAATTAATATCTAACAAATTCAATATCAATGTCAAGATTGGTAAATGCAATTTACAGCGAATGGAGGAAATTCGATGTTCTGGGCTGTAATTAAATTGGGCAGCGTTCATAACAAATTTTTGTTTAGAGAAGAAGCTATTTGATTCTACAACGATATTAAAATTCTAATACACAAATTTACTCAACGATTTATCTCATGATTTAACCATAATATGTTGATTGCAGGGGGAAAGGTAGTAGATGTTGATAGTGGAGAATCCAATAGCTTGGCCACAGAGGACGCCACCTAAAGCTAGATTTTAATTTAAAAATTAAAATTAAAATTAATGTTACAATCTACAGATTAAAATTAAAATTAAAAAAAAAAAATTACTGTTACTTACCTAAAGCTCGGCCCACCGAATGCCCGCCAACACTCACAAACGCTCACCTAAATTTGGGCTCGTCGAACGCCCGACCGCCCGCAGGAAAGCCCACCAACACTCACAAACGCTCACAAACACTCACAAACTCTCACAACGTGCCAACAATCGCGAAATCTCACAAACGCCAAAAGGTTAGAAAAACATTTGAAAATTGATGTGTGGTTGATATATAAACCTTCTTTCGGCCGAAAGATGTTTCGGCCGAAATATCTTCCGGTCGAAAGAATATTGTTGGATGGAAAAAATCCCTCCGACTAAATATTTACATGCAAATCGAGGATACCATCATTGTACCGTTCGATTTGACATTCCATCTTTTGGCCGAAAAATAGTTCGGCTGGAGAAATGTTTTTCGAAATTTTGGAGACCAGATTGTCAAGAAAGTGTTACCCACCTCTGTGATTTCACCCCCTAGGATTACTCATTTTTTTCTTGGAGGTCACAACAAGTGGTTGTAATAAAGGATTATCCTTATGCATGGATAGATTATTCAATGACCGAAATATGCCCATTCCTCTTAGTAGTTTCTATGGAGATATCGATATAAAATCTTTTTTAACTATTTGATTTTTATATTTTTAAATTTAAAGAAGAAAATATTTTTGTTGTGGATCAAGATAATAATGTGATTTATTGTGTAGATGTGGGACATATATGACTTGAGAAGTTTCCTTGGCATGGCCGACATGGTTGTGATCACCAACCACAGGGAGATGCATATGGAGTATTGGATAATGTCTAGAGGAACCTATACAGATTGGCACACCCAGTGCTACTGATAGAAAATGAATATTTACCAGAGCAATTACAACGACACATGGTTGGGATACCATGGGCATGCATGTGGCTCTTTCAGAATCTATCTAATGTCATGATGTGTTATGAAAGAATTTTGGATATATGGGTTGACCCGAGTTCTACCTTGGTTCTCCAACAAAACCCTAGAAACCATCGACCCTCCTGGTGAACCAAAAGGTAGCATTGTGCATAGATGTATAGGTTGACCCAGGTTCTACCTTAGTTCTCCAATAGATACATTTTCAAGGATGGGAAGCACCCTCAAAACCATGATGATTATATCATGTATATTTTTGTATTATCAGTCCTTAGAGAAGGACAAATAAAGCCAAAAATATTTTTTTCTAACATGATCCACTTGTTGTACTTAAATAGAATTGATGATCATATATATACAAATTCACCTTCTTTCCTTACTGACAATGTACCTATGATTGTATTATATACATGTATAATTGCTTATGCTTTTGATTAATGTGAACGATTTAAGTGCCAATCTAACATGCAGTTGGCAAATGCGTCACATAATGAAATGGAATTTGTTGGAATAGGAACATAAGTAATGTAATAAAAATAACACTCCAACAAATGTACCCAAAGGAAACGATGACTTAACAGAGGCTCACAAATACAAAATTGGACGTTTAGCTCGGACGCTACGAATTGAGCGTCCAAACAAACTTCTAAGGACTGAATTCCATGCACAATGGAATCACTTAGTAGTTCAAAAACACTTTTATATTCATCCACATTATTAGTGGATGGGCTAATACAATCACCTATGGAAGCGATCAATTGGCCCATGGGAGAATAAATCACCCAAGAAAAGGAAGCAAGGTTCTGAGTGTAACGGCTAGTGCCATCAGTGAACAATACAAATATTGAAGAATCATGTGACATTTGCCAACCAAGAAGACGCACCATAAAAAATACTAACACAAAATTAGATCTACCCAACTACTAAATACATCAATCTACATTAATTACAAGAGGAACCCCAAGGCATAAATTATTAAGTGTAATAATTCTTAAGATAGAGCCCATTTATGGGCTCTGAAAGTGCAATCCCATCAAAATCCTCCAACTTGTAGGCTCCTTTCCACAGGGAATATCTCGCAATGTATGGGCCATGCCACAATGGATTTAACTGTAACATCCCGCTCTGGCGCACTGAGACCACTTATTCTTTGAGGACACTTGCTCGCAAGTGATCTGGACCCTTTTGATGTTGGACCTTATATATTTGATTATGATGAGATTACAGATGATATGAGGTGTTACTATTCATGTAGACGGGTGCTATTGACTTAGTTTATTGAGTGTGCAGGTTTGTGACCTTGAGGATGCGGAGGCATCGGTAGACCCCCTTGGACTCCGGACTGAGTCAGGGAGTATGCTTTTGGGTTGATATGTTTATTATGATGTTGATTTGATTTGATGATTTGATGACGA